>OZ023268.1:86146857-86706857 GCA_964006375.1 Tillus elongatus | reverse complement strand
TATAAAATATTGTCTTTAATCAGCAGCTATCAATTCCACTTACAAAGTCGTTATTTTTCGTAAGTAGTAGAGACACACTAGACTCTTCTTTATTTTATGACAGTGTTTTATAGATTCGTTTTAAAGTTAGCAATAGAAAAACACTTTTTTAGACCGCTGCAAATAACATCGCCTAATATGCTACGATTTCGTAGACGACATCAGTTGCAGGCAATGAATTGGAACAGCTTTAAAAAGTAATTTTAAAACACATGAGACGGTCTTCTCAGGCAAAAAAAAACTAATGTTTTTTGCACAGCAAATTTTTCTCATAGATGCAGAGAGACACTGTATATTCTGTCGCTTAACCAACATATTTTGTTTGTATTTATCACAGTAATAAAACATGACTTTTTCAGTAGCTCGCCCGCATACGAGCTAAAGCTCAATGAAAGTTTAAAAAGTCTGGACGAGGCAAGTGCGTTATGGTAGTAAATTTCCATAAAAATGTTTTAATAGCAAATGTGTCTTTTTTTAATGAAAGCGGGCAAATTTGGTTACCAGTATAACCTATATATTAGAAACAATGTACCAAAGTTCATCGAATAAACGTTTCGATAAAACTCCCACAAAAGATTTTTGCATGGAAATTTACAAACAATTTTTCACGAAAATCCGAAGACATTTTTTTAATAACTTATTAAACATTTATTGTTATGTCCTTCACTTCTGAAACACATAATACAGACTGTTCTATTTGAAACAATTGAGTTACGACAGCTTGATTTTTTTTTCAGCCACTATTTGAGAGCGCCCCGTATATGGCATCTCAATTTTTTCATAAAATAATATAAACGAAGACCTCTCTAAATGCGTCATTTGCATTAGACTCCGATCTTTGTTGGTAAAACCGCCATATCACATTTTTTGATATGTGCCAAAAATGTAAAAAGTTGCAAAACAATTGAAATAACTCGAAAACAAGCATGTAACACAATTCGATGGTAAATAACATAAGGGGTGTTCAAGAACCTCGGTGGTTCAGGGGTAAGAACGTGTGCCTCTGAACCGAAGGGTACTGGGTTCGATCCCAGGGTACTCCTTTCACTTTTTCAGTACATACTGTAACATTAACATCAACCGAGGTTCTGGCATTGGATTTGAGCAAGTTGAATGTCTGCACGTGTCGCCCTTCGGAGGGGGCGTAAAGCCGTCGGTCCCGTGTCCATGTAATGTTGGGCACGTTAAAGATCCCTACCCTCCTTACAGAAAGGCAGGGGTTCGGCAAAATTTTCAGGATAGTGAGGTGAAACTGCTCCCTGGCATCGGTGATTGGCCATAGTTGCGGAAATAGGCCGACGTTAAAGAAACAAAACACACACACACACAAGGGGTGTTCGACTTAAAAACGAAAATTTGTATCTTAAACGACTGATGGACCACCTGTAGTTTTCGAAATACTTTTTATAAGATTCAGCTCAAGATACCCTATAATTAACGTATAGAATTGTTTCTCGTATCTTGTATAATAACAGTAATATTGAGGTTTACCGTAGAAATGCATCAACCTGTATATATGCAAATAGACAAAAACTGAAACTAACCCCAGATGTGGGTCCTAGGGGACCTAGTTCGCGCTCATTTGAAAAAATCTTTTTGATATTCAAAAGTCGCGGTGTCCTCATTAGCGAATTTCTTCTAAATTTGCTAAAAGTTATAGAGAATTAAACCATAAACTCTATAACTGAAACTACTGCTAAGGCATCAGAGAAAGGGTCTATTTGAAATGAATTTTCTGGAAACATTTTAGTCAAATGGAAGACAATGACGGTTGAAGCTGAAACTTAAGAATTTGTAAAACACATTTCCTGCGACATTTTGTCTACATATCCCGTATAAGCTTTAGGTTCTTTGCCTAAAAGTTGCCAATTTTAACATTTCAAATCGTGACTTTGATGCTTTAAGAGGAAAAGTTATAAAATGTTCAAAGTAATTTTTCTAGCATTTCTTGACCTTTTTGCGCCAAAAAAAAAAACTCAGTCTTTGTCTGTAACATACAATATATTTTCTTATCCCCACAAAGTATTTTGCTTTTGTGCGTTTATCTGGTCATCAGTGGCATCCAAAATTATTCTCTTTAAATGCCTATATTTTTTTCTTTCGCCTTATGGTTCTAAATTTTGATATATGGTTTACTTTTGTGACATAGACCCGTGTACCAAATTTGGTTGCCCTAACTTTGTTACTTATTTTCCGGCAAAAACTGGGCAGATTTTCCTGGCTAACGAACTTGTCCAAGGCATTTGCAAAAGGAAGGTACCCACCAAATTTGATCGAAATCGTCCCATTATTTTTTGAGTTATCGATGTGCTATATATATATATATATATATATATATATATATATATATATATATATATATATATATATATATATATATATATATATATATATATATAAATTCAAACTGACTCTGAATATGGGTACCGGGCGGCCTAGCTCGCGCTCATTTGAAGAAATTTGATTTGCTTGTACAAGAGAAACTTTCATACAATTTTACCGCCAAAGGGTACCTCTGTCGCTAAATGAAAAAGGTTTAACATCATGTGAAGCTAATCCCCTTAAAAAACTAGGTGTGAATTTGCCAATGACAGTTGTTAAGATAAGAGGTTTTTTGTTCTACAAGTGTCCCGATAATAGGTGTACAATACTTGACCACAGACTCTCGGGTTTAAAACAGATGCTTTGTTAATCCGCTAGAGGGCGCAAAGATTCGCATAAAAGTTGTTTTTTCTAAATTTCTTGGAAATCTGCTTATGGATTCTGATGCTTTTTGATGTATAGTCTATCGCTTAAAATGACCTTTTCTAGTGGTATAGTGATCGGTCAACACTGTTTGGAAAGTGGCATCATCTATTATCATTTGTTTTGATTTTTTACGTTATCAACCTTATAACAACTCAGTTTTGTCGAGTAACTCGATGTATTCGGAAGCTTTTTACCTCTATAAAAGGCAACCTATATCCGCTAGAGACAAATTGGGAGATAATTATTTTTTTACTAAATACAGATGTAGACACTACTTCTCTGGCCTCGCAAGTGTTTATTTTCTTCACTGCATCTGTATATAGTATGGAATGGTTTCACCAAGTGAGGGCAAGAAGAATTCATTATGATTTTTTCACTAATTATTTTAATTTATTATTAGGTGTAAAAAGCACAAAGCAATGGCGCTTCCGCTTGGGTAATAGCTTAATGTATAATTTAGATTAATGCTGAATCCAGACTATATATATATATATATATATATATATATATATATATATATATATATATATATATATATATATATATATATATATACGAGAATATTATACTGAGAGCTACATATGCTGACGCTTTTTCCTGATAATTAACTTTTTGTTCATTCATTCAATTTTTCTATATATTATAACACAAACAATTTCAGCTCTTCCTAAATATACTGACTTTCAAAAAATCCGAACACCCAGTAAAACTTGATCAATTTTAATAGAAATTTATATATTATCTGTGGTTGGTCAAAAAACTATTACATTTTCAAACCAAGATATTAAAAAATAACAAAGTAATTGAGTAAATGAGTGTGTCCGCCGCGTTTTCTCATGCATTCGACACCCCTTTGAGGCATGCTTAAAATTAAGTGATTTATGTATCCCCTATCCTAATTTTCTCTACAATCAATGTTTGAGTGTGCCCTTGCCTTTTAAGGCAATTGTCTTCATAGGCCTAGAATGCTGTAGTTTAGGTTTCAAATTTGTAATGAAACAGGCATTTTTTATTGGTCTATTTAATTTATCTAATTCACGTTAAAGAAAATAGCATCAAAAGCTGTTTGATATAAAACAGGCATTTCTAATATGTTTATTTGCTTTATGAAATTTATTTGGTATAAAAGTTTATAGATAGCGAGGACCGAGACACATTGAGTTGTTTTTTTTTCGCATCGTACGGCATATCGCCAGGGTGCGAGACGAGGGTCATTGCCCGCTCCATAAATACGGCAGCCAGAAGGAGAGACAGCAGAGAACCATTTGTCTCGTTCTGGTCTTCTCTCGCTAGAGCCGGTCGAGTGAGATAGGCGAGCTTGCAAAAGAATTTTTCTACAAAATTTTTTGTTGTGCGTAAACATATATTTTTTCAAACCTTGACAAATATCGAAAAATCAAAATATCTCAAAAGCCGTGATAGATAGATATAGGGAACCCTCCTAGAAGTGGGTTTTATTTTTTGCGTAAAATTCAAAATTGCCGTCAAATATAGGCTGGAGAAACATAGCTTTGATGTGCCACCCTTTTTTGGAACAGCCTGTGTACTAAAAAATAATTTTAAAATGTGCCGTTTAGACTTAAGAGACCATCTCGTTACCCGTGAAAGACCCTGTATATATATATATATATATATATATATATATATATATATATATATATATATATATATATATATATATATAATGTAAAACAATTATTGTAAAGACATTAATTTGATTTATATTAACAACTCATATGTACCAATTTTGAAGAGAACGCGTCAAATATTTTTTTTAATATTAAAAAATTTGAAAATCAATTTTTACTTTAGCACTCTGTCTCTCTTTTAATTTTGACTTTTGGACTAGGGAAAGTTTGGCTGAGTCGCAATATTTTGATTCCAAGAATCTACTGGCGGTTTAATATTTTACAGGTAATTATGTAAGTTGATAACATTTTTATATATAGACATATGTGATATGAGATATTTAGATTTGCAATAAGTACGTACACGATTACATAATAGCTTTCCAATTTTACCTTCCCTTCTAAATTTATAATCCTTCACATCACCATAAGCAATTTAGTGGTCCTTCCGGATCAATAAACACACATAAAGTGGAACTGTCGTTTCATCTATAACAATGGATGCAGCAATTTATTCCACAGTCCATCAGGGAATGTGAAATTGCAACGATCTATTCCACCAGAAAGTAGCAGGGGAACACCAAGGGTATTCTAAATTACCCTTCGTCGTCATCGTAATGCTCAAGTGAAGGGTGACTGTGGCCACAAGCCGCAAGTAGTGTTAAATGCTATGTGAATTTTACACTCTAGATTGACGTTGTTTTGTTTTCTGTCATAACATGCACTTGCATAAGGAATTTCTGTGATAATGTCTACAGGCGGAAAGATATTTGAATATTTTCCTAATGTATGCTTCGGTCGTGGCGAGGAAGACCTAAGTTTCCTGAGGCATGCAATGTTTAGGCGAATGAAATATGTTCCATATCACTCTAACTGACGAAGTCAATAAACGCCTGGGCGCAGCAAGTGCATTAGGGTGGCGTATTTTCATAAAAATCTATTTAAGTACGAAACGCTAAACTTTGCAGACGGTATAGTCTCTAATGTACAAATATAATTTGTACTGAATTTCATCAGCATAACTTTGTTACTTTGCGAGATACAAAATTACCCCGGATATGGGTTTTGAAGATTGTAGCCCGTACTATTTGAAGAGATCTTTTGAACCTTAAAGTCGAGAGCTCCTTATATCGGTACAGAAGTTTTCTATGTCAATGATCTAAAAAATTCTGCTAATAAAATCATTAAAATTGTTCTACGAAAATATCGAAACATTTTTCCTTGGGAAAATTGCTCTACTAATTTTGTTTTGCGACACCAAAAAGAAACCTAGAATTAAGAAATATATTGAAAAAATAATATCCTATGAAATAAATGTTAGTTAAACAATAAATACAAAATTACATCTAACCCTATGACTAAATTTGTGGCCGCCAAAACGTAAACATAAAATAAGGAAAAAAGGAGACTTATATTTGCATTTTTTTATATTTCAACAACACACCACAAGAGCTTACAGCCTAAATACTATCGTACCGTGGTTATCGAGAAGGAGGAAAGAGGCAATTTGTTAATTCTGGACTTGAAGGTTTGGAGGTTCGGAGGAGAAGGAAAAACATATGCTGGCAAGGAATTCCACAACTTGGAAGTCGTCGGGACAAAAGAGCGGCCATAACAAGATGTTATATGTCTGGCGACCTGGACAGTAAAAGGGTGCATTCGCTCTGTTCCCCTGGTAGATCTGTTGGGAGCAACAGGTGGAGGAACTATGAAAGAAAGCTCCTCTGAGCAGTGCCCGTGCAGATATCTATAAAAGAGAGAGAAAGGTCACTAACGGCACGTCGGTGGGCAAGAGATGGCAGCCTTTGGGTGAGGGTAGGGTCACCGCTGCTCTCCCTTGTGGATCGGTTTTTGAAGATCCTAGCTATTCCTTATTATGGACATTGAAGTCACCAAGAATAGTGACCTCGAAGGAAGGATATTCGGAAATCAGATGGTCGGTTTTTTCAGAAAGGTAGTCAAAGAGCTGAACAAAGTTGTTGTCAGAAGGTGACCGGTAAATGCAACAGATGAATTTAGTTGCAGTCTTGACAGAGAGTTTTTTCCATGGTATGTCTTTTCTTCCAGTGTCTAAATTGGGGAGTCTGGTGCAGGGTATATTGCTACGGACGTATGCGCACACGCCTCTATGCAATCTAAAGGAAGTAAGGAGCTCATACCCCGGGAAATTAAGCTGACTAGTGGCTGTTTTGGTACTGATTTGGGTTTAGGTGAAGAAGAGGAGTTGGGGCCTATTAGCCTGGAGCAAATGGTGGACGGAGTTCAGGTTAGAATTTAGGCCACATATATTCGAGAAGGATATGTTAAATCTTGATGCTGGCGCCCTCTGTACACCCCTCTCCCGGAGATGCGAATGTACAAAAGATTCCGGAGGTAAAATACCCCTCATTTTACCTCCGGAATCTTTTGTACAAGGAGGGCCATCATCATTTTTGCTTATAAGGGAAACCGACTTATACACCACAACCGGAAACCTCCGTTGGAACTTCACCGGCCCCTTGATGTATGGGGTGGTACCTCCTCGGGCGTGAAAAATTCCTTTACTATCACGTAAAGGAAAATTTCATTACCACCTGCTTGATTCCAATTAGTCGCCTCGTACGACATGCAGGAGTTACCATGTGCCTATTCTTTTAGTTCATCCCCGGACGCACAGGGGAATATTTTGCATAGAAATTACTGGAAGTTATGAAACATGTCACTTTAAAATTTAAACATTTGTCAAAACAGTTTGTCAATAATATATGACAAGAAATAGTACCATAGAGTAAGCCTATCCATTATATTACGCCGCAGAGTCTGGAGTTTAATATTTAATATAAATGTTTTGATATTTTTCGTCCCTTCACCTAAAGTAGTTTTTTGTCTATACAATTATATGATCTGGAGAAGTCAGAACCAGAAAGGCGAATTATTAAAGTAGAGAAAATGAACCCTAAAATATCTTGCAATTTATAAGATCTGAGGCCTAAATTTAAAAAGTGGTTTGCAAAATGTAAATGTGTGGTACCCAATATTTAAGGACATTTATTGGCAAAGTCTGTAGTAGCATGTTTTTTTTTTATAAAATGTACTTAGACCATTTTACTTCCCCAGAATATATTATTTTATCATTAGTTAGTTAGTTAGGTTAGAATATTATATATATATATATATATATATATATATATATATATATATATATATATATATATATATATATATATATATATATATATATATATATATATAGTGTCACCAATAAAGTCCGCATCATATTGGAAATTTTTGATTGCCTAATTTACACAAATTAGAGTTCAAGGATAGTTTGTGCTTTGCAAATAATGCTAAATTACGTTGACGTTTTCTTTTGTCAGTCGGCTGTACCTGTCAACTTTGGGAGTATACAGAAAAGTTGGGTTATTTTTCCAAATGTTGAAGGAAGTCAAATACAAAAGTCATTTCTTTTTAGTGACTTTTCGTAGAAAAAATTCACTAATGGATAGATCCTGACATACGAATTAAAAAAAAATCAAATGAACCCTAACTAGGACCTCTAGAATCCATATCCGGGGTCAGTTTTGAGTTTTATATGTTGGGTGGACCGATTTTGATAAAATTTGGCATGTACCTTCATTTGTAAGTGGCTTGCATAAGTTCGTTTGCCAGGAAAATCAGACCCGGTTTTCCGGAAAAATTTGGGAAAAAATGTTTATTTTAGAAAACAAAAAGCTATGGTAACTAAATTTGGTAGGTAAGTTTACAATATAAAAAGTGAACTACACACCAAAATTTAGACTTCTATGTTACAAGAAGCAAGAGTTATAAAAATATTTGGTGCCAGATAATTCCTAAGAAAATTCACTACTGTAACGCACTTGCAGCGTCCAGACCTTTTTGGTTTTCTAGCTACCTACCAAATTAGCATAAATTGGAGCAACCTTGAATTTGTTCATGTATATCATAATACTAAATTTTAGGAAACTGCATCGGTTGCAAACAGAAATCATAAACGTGAACAGGTCATGCGTAATGAGGGTAATCAGGTAGCTGTACTGGGTCACATCGCAATGGAACCTCATTTTAGTCTCAGGAAACTTGCAAGTACTTCAGGAATTTCTGTAGATATTTGCCTCCGAATCTTAAAAAGTAATAAGTATCGCCCATACAAAATTAATTTGGTACAGGAACTTAATGGAGACGATCTTGAACGCCGCCTAAAGTTCTGTGAAGAAATCAGTGATCGTGCTAGAAGAAATCCAATCCTTTTGTACTCAATCTGTTTTTCCGATGAAGGTACATTCCACTTGGATGTCCAAGTCGACCGCCATAATTGCAACTACTGGGATGATGAAAATCTAAGAAGTTTTCGGGAAACTCATACGCAGCATCCGGGAAAATTGAATATTTGGGCGGGCATACTGGAAGACCACCTCATAGGACATTACCTCCTACTGGGAAATCTGGGTGGAAACATGTATCTCGGTCTACTGAAAACGCATATATACCTGCCGATTGCGGAAGTACTGAAAAATGACAACGCTTTGGCAAAAGAGGATGTCTGGTTTCAGCAAGATGGTGGTGGACTTTATGCCGCAGCTGTGCGTGATTTTCTTAATCATAACTCTCCTAATCATTGGATGGAACACAAAGGTTCAATTGACTGGGCTCCCAGCTCGCTAGATTTAACACCTTTAGACTTTGTTCAATAGGGGACACTAAAAGTCGAAAATTCATGCAACACGACTAAACTCACGTGAGGAGCTTTGTCGACGAATTGTTGAAAAATGTCGTCAGATAACCCCCAAAATGCTTCGAAATGTTCGTTCGGAAGTGGAGCAAAGATGTTGTTATTGTATGGAAGCGAAATGAAGGCATTTTGAACATTTCATTAAAAAACATTATTTTATTCATTGATATTTAGTCTTATTCTTTAATTGGTGAATTTATTGCCATATCCAAACCAAACTTTAAAAAGTCGTATATTGTGAGCAGAATTGAGAAAGCTTTACAATGAGGTGCCGCTTAACATAGAGTGCCATTAACAATTTAAGGGTATTTTACGTCCCTATCTAAGGGATAGGTTCCAAGACACCAAAATAAACGCCATTATGTGTCCCCTTGAAAAGAGAGTCAACTTGTCTCGGCTTTTTTTCTTTCTTTTTTTCAATTACGATATTTTCCAGGTGGGAAGTTTTAATTGACACATCTGTATAGTCCGTATTGATGGTTTGTTCTTTCTAAAGCCATTTTGTTCTTCAGTTTAATTCACATATATATATATATATATATATATATATATATATATATATATATATATATATATATATATATATATATATATATATATATACAGGGTGCTACAGATTCGAGGCTCACCATGGGTATCTTCTAAATCGTAAGGGGTACAGGGTGGGTTAAATTAAGGCAAATATACGCAGTTATGGGCCTAGTAGCATGCCATCTTAAAATTTGCTAATTTCCGTATACTTCCGAAGATATACGAAAGAAAAAAAAACGAAAAATGTAAATTCCGTTTTTATTTTTTCCTGAAGTTATTTGAAACGATATAAAAAAACAAAAGGCACTTCTTCATTGAGAGTTTTTCTACTCTACAAGATGTAGTAAACAGATTTTCAGTACAACGTTTCGTTTCGAAGAAAACATCATCAACTTTGTTTTTTCATATGGCCGTTAAAATAAGTACACCCTGTATTAGAAAGCTCAATGATGTATAGCACAATAAGTTCTTCATGTTGCTTTTTGCATTATTTAAATTTTCAACAATTTTCAATGCGTAGCAGGCGATGGAGACGAAACATGATAAACAGTTAAGGGAATATGGTTCAAAGATACAGCCCTTTAATGGTAGGACGGACGGACGGATGGCGTACCTACTCTTATTAGTAATGGGTTTCCGTTTCTGTATGAAATCCTGAAAATACGGTTCATTAATCTAATCTGCGCTTTATTTAAATTTGATAATTTACAATGGGTGGGCTTTGGACATGAAACACTAGTACAGCTGTCAAAATTCAAAACTCAACAATAAAACAGACGCCAGTTTTGCATCTCAATCATGTTTAATTGTTATCACTAATTTTAAAATACTTTATTTGACGTTTTGAGAACCTTGATTACAATGCAGTTTTCTACTGAAGAGCGAACTGACATGTTAAGAGTTTTTTATTTGTGCCACAGAAATGCGGTTCGTGCTTGAGATATGTATTTTCAACAATATCGCGAGGGAAGTCAACCACATAGAACTTATTTTGCTAGACTGGATAAACATTTAAGAGAACATGGTTCATTTAGTAAGCCTCGAAACCAATATGGAAGCAAAGTAACTAATGAAGAAATGACTGCAGTTATTACACATGTAAGTAAAAGTAAATTTCTCATATAGTTGCACCGATTTTGATTTTAATGTTTATTGTCAGGTAACTGCAAATCCATCTGCATCAACGCGACAAGTAGCGCCAGTAGCAAGTATCCCTTTTCTCAACAATATCGAGTGTTGGGAAATTTGAGGAAGCAAGGTTATAGACCGTATAAAATTAGAATTTCTCAAACATTGTATCCCAGTGATAGTGAGAGGCGACTTGCATTTTGTCGTTGGTTGATGGAGAATATAGAGGCCAATAATAACTTCCTAGGTCAAATAGTCTGGTCCGATGAGTCTAGATTTTCAAATGTTGGAATTTTCAACAGGAATAACGAGCACGTGTGGCGTTTGGAGAACCCGAGAGGCCACAGACAAGCCAGACCACAAGTTAGGTTTGATGCCAATGTGTGGGCTGGCTTGATAGGTGACATATTGCTGGGCCCACATCTTTTTGGAGGAAATCTAACGTCTAAACGGTACTTCGAGTTTTTGACTAACGAGTTTCAAGATTTCCTAATGGAGATTCCGTTGGCCACATTACCTAATCTATGGTATTAACAGGACGGCCCTTTCTCACATATTGGGATAAATGTCAAACAATATTTAGATAGGGAGTTTACTAACAGGTGGATTGGAAATGTAAGCAGTGTAAAGTGGTCAGCGAGATCTCCAGACCTATAACCCTTAGATTTCTTTCTCTGGGGAGCTCTCAAAGACATAGTTTACAAACCTCCTGTAACCAGTCTAAATGAAGTAAAAAATCTGATTATTAGTGCATGTAGATCCATCAACAGAAGATCAATTCAGCGATCTATTGAAAACTTGGGGAGAAGAGCACGCAAATGTATCCAAGTAAACGGCATTTTATTTGAGCATTTGCCTCATTAACACCTAAGCTTAAGATATTAGTTATTTAGTTGCAGACACTTATTCATTACGTACTTTGTTTCCATATTGCATTCGAAGCTTATTGAATGAACTATTTTCTCTTAAGCGTTTATCCAGCCTAGCAAGAGCAGTTCTATGTGGTTGACTTCGCCGGGGATATTGTTTGAAATACATATCTGTAGCACCAACCGCATTTCTGTGGCACAAATAAAAAACTCTTAACATGTCACTTTGCTCTTCATTAGAAAACTGCATTGTAGATCAAGGTTCTCAAAACGTCAAATAAAGTATTTTAAAATTAGTGATAACAACTAAACATGATTGAGATGCAAAACTGGCGTCTGTCTGATTGTTGAGTTTCTATGCATTTTTAATTTTGACAGCTGTACTAGTGTTTCATGTCCAAAGCCCACCCATTGTAAATTATCAAATTTAAATAAAGCGCAGATTAGATTAACGACCGTATTTTTAGGGTGTCATGCAGAAACGAAAACCCATTACTAATAAGAGTAGGTACGCCATCCGTCCGTCCATCCTACCATTAAAGGGCTGTATCTTTGAACCATGTTCTCTTTGCTGTTTATCATGGTGTTGCTTATGTCTGACTTGACAATCATCGTAACTTTTTTGTCTCCATCGCCTGCTACGCATTGAAAATTGTTGAAAATTTAAATAATGCAAAAAACAACATAAGGAACCTATCGTGCTATACATCATTGAATTTGCAATGAAATATGCTTTCTAATACAGGGTGTACTTATTTTAACGGCTATATGAAAAAACAAAGTTGATGATGTTTTCTTCGAAACGAAACGTTGTACTGAGAATCTGTTTACTACATCTTATATAGTAGAAAAAGTGGCACTGAAGAAGTGCCTGTCGTTTCAAATAACTTCAGTAAAAAATAAAAACGGAATTTACATTTTTCGGTTTTTTTCGTATATCTTCGGAAGTATTCAGAAATTAGCAAATTTTAAGATGGCATGCTACAAGGCCCAAAATTGCGCATATTTGCCTAAATTTAACCGACCCTGTATCTCTTACGGTTTAGAAGATACGCATGGTGAGCCTCGAATCTGTAGCACCCTATATATATATATATATATATATATATATATATATATATATATATATATATATATATATATATATATACATACAATTTTAATTTTCTAGCTTTATAGAGATTTGGGTTTTAGACGGTTAAATTTTTTGCTCAAAAGGTTAAAAAAAATTGTATGATAGTAGAGAGGTGTCGATAGTAAGCCTTTCGAGAAAGTTGTCCCAATGATCGCGAATTAGGACCTCCAGAACCGATCTCTAAAGTCCTTTCAAACCTAAATTATTATTTTAATTTTATACCATTCTGATAGTGTACAGTTCTTATGAAAATTCACTTCTATAACGCACTTGCTGCGTCCCGAATGTTTCAACCGGATTTTTTAATATTAAGGGAACTTGGGTTTGGTTACATCACATAAACTTTAACAAAAATTAATGAGAATAAAATATTTACTGCGAAATACGTAAATTAACATATTTTGTTAAAAATAAATACTCCAGTAAACAATAGTCTACAACAAATTCTTCTTTTTCTTGCCAATGCGTTCTATTCCAGTTAATAAAAGAACATTTTGGAGATATAGTAACACCAAAATATATGACGTACCATAAAAATGTAGATAAATGTTCTTGTGGTAACAATAAAAAGATTATCCTTACAAATCCACCTATGTCACATAACCTCAAAGTCCGTGAAGCATGAAGTATTACCGCAATAATTCATTATCAGCGAGCCTTTTGATCTAGATTATGAAGTTTAACAAGCGAGCTGAATAAGCAACTTTAACAAAGTAACGCGGCTGGTATAATTCAGTGGAGATGGAGACTTTAATTAACATAGTTTTTCAGATGAGACTGAACAGTGTGAAATAAGATATATCTGCTTTAATGAGAAGGAGCAGTCTTCGTTTCCATTATTAAAAATAATAATTCTGGTATGGGGTAAAAAGTTTATAAGTTACTTTAACTACTGGGCTTGAATGTATTAATATAACATGTTATCTCTTTGAATTAAGTTTCCAAGAATAATTTAATTATTAAGGTACACCAACAAGAAAACTCACTTTTACAATCATCATAATCACAATCTACTACTGTCATCTTGACCTTCGCAAACATTAATCTCTGTCTTCAGCAGTTCTTTTCGTCTCACTGCAGCTTCCGCAGTTTAAAATTGAGCGAAGTTTTCCATAACTTTTCCTCTCAGTCTGTGCCTTTTATTTTTTCAAAAATATATGGCTCCTTCTGATATTGTTGTCAGGAACTTACTATGTATCCGAATATGTCCTTTCTCCTCTTAGTATTTTCAGTGAACATCTTCCTAGCCTCATCTCTTACTGGAGTCACTCGCCAAACCAACAGATCAAAGCCCAACCAACTGGACTTCATGATTTCATTCGACGTGGTCATAAGTGACCCCAAGCCTGGGAGAGAGACAGTGCAAGGCTGACAAACAACCATATGTATGGTATACAGACGGGTCTAAACAAATAGAGAGAGCAGGACTGGGAATATGAAGACTTTATACTCACCAAGTCCCTAGGAAAACTTTCACCATCTTCCAATCAGAAATGCTTGCTATAAATCTCTGTGTACAGGAAATCATACAAAGAAGACTCAAAACCGTGTAACTGGCCCTTATTTACGGCAAACATTTCTCTAAATAGTTAAAATTATTATAGATAAGCGAAATTTTCTTTACGCAAATTCGCTAACAAAATTTTACAAAATATTTCCCCAGTTAAATTCAATTGCATAAATTACTGTATTGGTATAGAAATAAAACAGCGAAATGGAAGCAATTGTAACATAATCAGAAGTATAAACAATGAGATATGGTTTAGAGACCATGCGACAGTGACATCCAGAGCATTATCAGCAATTTTTGGGGGTTCCACTTGCACCGGTGAGCTCACCGGCAAAAATAAAATAATAAAAGCTGGTTGGTCATTATTTGACTTATCTCGCAAGAGACTTTCTAGTGAAACTTACTCTAAACGCTGTAACCTTCCACTTTGACGCAAAGTAACGAGACAGAGAACGCTCATATTTCATTGGTAGTTTCAAGTACAAGCTCGAGATGAAGTACCGGCGGAATATTTACGAGAGGCCACCTGCGGGAACTTATCTCACATTTCTATCATATAAACATTATTAATACAAGTAATAGAAATACCCTAAAAGTTTGCAACGATCTATGAGTTATTTCTGCTATTATAATTCATAGGACTTCGTCTAATACTGCATCTATTTCTAAAAATATATATAAATGTTTATTGATTTTAAAGAACGAAACATTGTTTATTTATTTCTATTATATGACCAAGTTAACTGTATCGTAACTGGTACAAACAAGACGTTAAGGTCATCAGAGGAATTAACAATCTAAGCTTAGATATTATATATTTCTGATGATGCTAACGTTGTTGGCGAAACCATCTTCCGTTTTAAACATCAGTTTCGAATAATTGGATTCTCCAAAGTGTACTTTTGATATTCTATTAATAGAAGGTAAGAAAATATTATGAGTGTTGATTTTGCAATGTTTATTTGATTACTTTTATAAAGAGAAACTGTTGGTTTGTGGATGATAATCTAACATTTAGTTATAATAGTATTATTACTTCCACATCGTAGAACCTCGGTGGTTCAGTGATAAGAATGTGTGCCCCTGAACCGTGGGATACTGGGTTCGATCCCAGGGTACTCCTTTCACTTTTTTTGTACATACTATACAATTAACATCAACCGATGTTGTGCGATTGTATTTGAGCAAGTTGAATGTCTGCACGTTCCACCCTTCGGAGTGGGCGTAAAGTCGTCGGTCCCGTGTCCATGCGATGTTGGTCAGGTTAAGATCCCGACCCTCCTTGCAGAAAGGCAGGCGTTCGGCAAAATTTCTAGGATAGCAAGGTGAAACTGCTCCTAGACGTCGGTGATTGGCCATAGTCGCAGAAATAGGCCGACGTTAAAGAAATAAAGAAAAACACACACACACTTTCACATCGTCAATACGTGTGGAAACATGGCATCAGCGACGAAAAGTTCAAAATTTTTTTTTGCTTAAACGTCGTAAAAAGTGCCAAAACATATAGAAAACATGATTTGGGAACGAAAATATTTTATGTCTGTCGGTATGTATCTCTGTTTGCTTGTAGCGTCGATAATTTTAGAACGAATTGAGATATCGTCTGCAAATTTGGTACACAGTTGGCACCCGACAAACTAACGGTTCGGATTGGGTAAAATCGCTCCAGGAGAAGTTGGTGAAAATTGACATTTCTTCGTTTAACGGTTTAGGGTTTGTTTATAAGAAAACTTTCAATTGCATCAATCATCTAGTATTTTGTGCTGAAATTAAATTAGCGGTTGAATGTGTGGGGGTGGAATATCGGTGACAAAAATTTCAAAAAACATGTTTTTGCTAAAATGGCGTAAAAGTCCCGAAACATATAGAAAACTTGATTCTGGAACGAATTTTTTTTTTTGGTCTGTTGCTCTGTCGGTCGGTCTGTCGGCCTCTATGTCCGTCTGTTAGTAGGCGCAAAAACTTTCGAACGAATTGAGATATCATCTTAAAAATTGGTATCCGGTTAGCATCCGTCGAGGAATGCTTTGGCTTGTTTTTGCGTAAGATCGCTTCAGGGGGTGGTGGGTAAATGAGGGGTGATTTGGTGAAAATTGACATTTTGTCGTTAAAACTCGAGTAACATAACGTTTCAGAAGTTTATGGGTACAGAAATACGAATATTTTATTTGAGGTCAAGTCATGGATTTAACATTCATATGATGATAATGTCTCTCTGAGGATAGTAGATTATCACAGCTATGTGGAAGTGATAATTTAATTAGCAGCACTATTTTTTCTCTATTAAAAATTGTATATTTTGGTTTATATCAAAGAAATAAAAGTATGGACGCGGCAAGTGCGTTATGGTAGCGAATTTTCCTAAAGATCTTTTTAATGGCAAATATGTCTCACATTTGTTTGACAGTATAACCTATATAGTAGTAACAATGTATCATACTTTACTAAAATAGCTTTGTTGGTTAAAAAAGTACATACATTTTCCGAAAATAAACTTTAAAAGTTCCAGAAAAAACTGGTCCGATTTTCCTGGCCGACGAACCTCTTTAAGCTGTTTACACGCCTGCCAAGATATAATGATTCACAAACAGCTTTAGGACCAAAGTTGAAAAAAAAATTATAAAAATTTGCATTAATTTCTTTTACAAAAAATCACCATTTTCTTTACAGAAATTGCCTTCAGTAATGTTACACCAGAGTATATTTTTCACAAAAATTCGACAACTTTTTTACAATAATTCACTAAACATTTATTATTAATTACCAACATATTACAAAAATCTTAGAAAAATAATTGCTACAGAAACACTAAAAACATTTCTGCGAAAACTTCTAAAATACAGCCACTATTTGAGAGTGTCTGTATACGGCAGCTAGATTTTTTTCAACGAGTAATACAAACAAAAAGTTCTCCGAATGCGTCATTTCCATGGGGCTCCGCTATCTATTGAGAAAAACGTCGTATCACAATTTGTGATGTGTTTGAAATATGTACGAAAAACGTGAAAAGCCGCAACACAATTAAAATAACTCAAAAACGATGAACGATATCAATTTTTTTCTTACTAACATGCATTATAATTCTATGAAAAACACAAAAATGCAACAACCTAAGGGGGTGTTCTATTTAAAAAAAAAGTGTCTATCACCAACGACTTATGAGCCATCCTGTGACTGTCAAAATAGGTTTATAAGATGCAGCTCGAGATACCCTATAATTAACGTATATACTTTTTTCTCATTGTTTACTAACGGATATATTGAGCTTTGCCGTAGAAATGCGTCACCCTGTATATATTAAACAGAACAAAAACTGAAACTGACCTCGTATCTAGTTCGCACTTATTTGAAGAAATCGTTTGGAATATACTTTATGTAATTTGGTTGTCATAGCTCTGTTATTTTCGGAGATACAAGAATTTTCCGAAAGAAAACCCAAAATTTTCCCGGAAAAACTGGTACAATTTTCTTGGCTTCACATTTACGTGGTCTTTGCACCATTCGTCTTGTATTTCTCTCACACTTTCTTCTCCACTTGGTTCCGGCTGAGTAACTACACCGGCTGCATTTACTCTGTACACTCTGTCTGGCTCTCTTACTCGCCATCTTGGAACCAAGTCGCGGCGAATAATCGTTCTGGGTACGCCTGTGTCGACGACCATCTGAGCCTTATTACCGCTTACGTATCCGTCTACGACGAGAGCGCTGCCAGAACCGCTAACCTGAGAAATGGTTACTGGCCTTAGCTTCACTTTTTCCCTTAGGCGTGATCTTAGAGTCCAACATTCGCTCCTTATATGTCTCACCTTGCCGCAGTTCCAGCAGCACAAGGCATTTGTACGGTGAGCTCTTATTGGGTGTTCAGGAGACGTCAGTCTTATTTGTTCTGCTATTTTATCTAGTAGCTGCATGATCTTGAATGACTCTGTTTTATTTTCTTCTTGGACTTGGAGACTGCGAACTTTCACATGACTTTCCGACGCTTGCTTTACCACTTTAAACCCCAAGGCATGTGCCAAAGCATCGTTCAAGTTTTTGTGTCGTGCCATCCTCAGCGCCTGCTGCGTGTCGGTATCTCTGATGGCGTCAATGAAGGTTTGCACCGGCAGCTGGTTTAAAAACTCCATCGAAGCTATGGGATAGGCTAATCGCGTCAGTTTGACAACGTCGGCGTGGAGATGTTGGAGACTTTAGCCCGGTTTCTGACAACGATTTTTCAACTGGAATCGCCAAACCTCATTTCTATTCGATGTCTAATGCTATCAAAACTCAGCGGTTCTTTCCTGGCAATACGTTGAAGCACATCTAGAGCATCTCCTCTAAGAGCTACAATTAACAAAGTCGCTTTCTCTCTATCGCTCCAACCATTTGCTGTAGCAGCAACTTCGAACTGGCGTAGATAAATACCCCATGGGACTGAACCATCAAATGTGGGAACCTTAATTCTTACGACCGGGCTATCTTCGAGCCTGATGTTTCCTTTGGCTATGGTTTCGCACTTATTTTCTAGTGATTGTATCTTCTGATGCACTTCCTCTTGTATATTCGTCAGCTTGTCATATACATCGTTGCTGATACCCCTACTCTGCTTTCTACTTGCTGGAAGATGTCGTCTTTTACCTGTTTCATACGTTCGTCGACACATAAAGTAATATTCTCCATTCTGCTGGCTTGTTCTTGCAGAATTTTCTTTGTTTCTTCATCTGTTTTCCTGGCTTCTTCATCTCTTTTTTTGTTCATTTCTTCTTTTGTTTCTTTATCTCGGTTTCTCATTTCTCCTTTGACTTCTTCGTCTCTTTTTCTCAGTTCCTTGTTTATCTCTTCGTCTCTTTTTCTGGCCTCTTCATCTCTTTTTCTCATTCCGTCTTTTGGTTTCTTGGTCTCTTCTTCTGATCTCTTCATCTCTTTTTCTGGCTTCTTCATCGCTTTTTCTCATTTCTTCTTTGGCTTCTTCATCTCTTTTTATGGCTTCTTCTCGTGCTAATTTAGCTTCTTCGTCCATTTTTTAAATCATTTTCAATAGCTGGGCGTCCATTTTGGCTACTGCGCTACGTGTCTTAGGCATGTACTTAAAGCTGGCACACTGTTTATTCTACTTCAACAACACACCAAGTTATGAATCACTGCTGACACTGATCTTCCAGAGATTCTAGAAGTTTTCACGTTGTTCAACGAATATTCTGGAAAATATTTCAACCAGCAGCTTGAAAATCCCTCTTCTGACACCAGTTCTTACGTTCTACGGGGTTCTGGATTTGTTGATTAACAAAACACAGCTTTCCAAACTACTAATTTATTATTACCAAATATTTTCCAACACCAGTGTCAACTAAAATATATCTTTTTTCTATTATTAAATGTCCATAGAACTATATTCCACTATCGCCTTCTATGATCGCTTCCTATAGACCAACACTCACTGTGAACTTGCTTTATACTCTATGATCACTTTCACACCACCTTATTCAATACTGAACTAACTTACTCTGCACGCCGCTCGTCTATTTGTACCGTCCATAGAGATTCCAGACGTTCTACACTATTCCACACTACTCTACACCTGTCACTTCTGGTCTATTCTAGAAATGTCATTCCAGAGTGCTTGCTGTGACACTATATATATATATATATATATATATATATATATATATATATATATATATATATATATATATATAGATATATATATATATATATATATATATATATATATATATATATATATATATATATATATATATATATATATATACATACATATACATATACATATACATATACATATTCTCATATCTTGTATAATAACGGATATATTGAGCTTTGCCGTAGAAATGCGTCACCCTGTATATATTTTAGGAGTTCTATTTCGCACTCATTTGAAGAAATCTTTTTAAATTCATGAGTCGCGGTCTTCTCAAAAGCAAATTTTTTTTCTACAAAAATTTGCTACAATATAGATTATTAAACCATAAACTCTATAGCTGAAACTACTGCCAAAGCATCAGAAAGGGAGTCTATCTGAAATGGATTTTCCGAAAACATTTTAGTAAAATAAAGGACAGTGATGGTTGAAGCCTAAACTTAAGGCTTTGTAAAACACACTTATTAAGACATTTTCTCTAAATAATCCGTATTTGTTTCAGACTCGTCTGAAAATTGCAAATTTTGACGTTCCAAGTCGCGACTTTGACGTTTTAAGGAGAAAACTTATAAAAATTTTAACATATACTTTCTGCTAGTTCTTGCGTCAATAAAACCTAACCGTTGTATGTAATATTGAATTTAATTTGTTAATCACACAAAATATTTTGTTCTTGTGCTTTCCTCTGATCACCAGTTGGGCGCAATTTTTTTTTCTTTAAATGCCTATAAATTTTTTTCTTTTAACTTAGAGATCTGAATTTCAGCATGTAGGGTAAGTTTGATAGAAGAAACGTATGTGCCAAATTTGGTTATCATAGCCCTGTTTCGGAGATACAAAATTTTTCGAAATAAAACCCAAAATTCTCCCGGAAAAAATATTTTCCTGGCTAACGAACTCATCCAAGTCACTTACAATAGGAAGGTACGTACCAAATTTCATCAAAATCGGCCTCTATATATAAACACAGATCTCCTCATTAGAGAATTTTTCGTTTTACGAAAAATTCGCTAAAGTGTGACAAGCCCTTACATTCTTTGTCAATACCTATTACACCAAAACGTAGTTTAATTACCAATTACAGGTTGATTATTTGTTGGGTAGTTTCTCAGTCCTCTGTGGCAGTTTTTTTTACAAAATCGTCCTTAGATCTCAAATAACTTACTTAATAAAAGTTCGGGACGCAGCAAGTGCGTTATGGTAGCGAATTTTTTTAAAAATGTTTTTAATAGCAAATATGTGTTTTCTTCAGAAAGCAGGCATCAAATTTGATTACCAGTGTAACATATATACTAAAAACAATGTGCTATGTTTCATCAAAATAATTTTATTGTTTGAAAAAAATTTCCGAAAGTAAACTTACAGTGTAACCGAAAAAATCCGTTTCTTGGTCAACCTTATAGATTAATAGCAAATTGAGCTTTTCAAATATAAAGCATTTAATCAAAATTCGCTACCATAACGCACTTTCTGCGTTCAGAATTTCTTTACTTAAAAACATGCATTATAGTTTGATGGAAAATGCAAAAATGCAATAACATAAGGCATGTTCGACTAAAAAAAATATTTGTATCAGCAACGACTTATGGGCCAGCCTGTGATTGCAGAAATAATTTTTTAAGACGTAGCTCAAGACACCCTATAATTAATTTATAAAAAATTTTTCATATCTTGTATATAACGGATATATTGAGCTTTATTGATTTTTTAAGAAAATTCGACAAAAGTTATATACCATTAAACGATAAACTCTATAGCTAAGACTACAGCCAAGCATCAGAGAAAGGGTCTATTTGTAATGAATTTTCTGAAAACATTTTAGTAAAATGAAGGACGGTTGAAACTAAGACTTCGGGGTTTGTAAAACATTGTTCATGAGACATTTTCTTTCCATAGCCCGTATTAGATTTAAGTTCTTTGCCTAAATGTTGCCAATTTTGACGTTTTAAATTGTCACTTTGACGTTTTGATGAAAACACAAATTTATTTTTCTTTAAATGGCCATAACTTTTTGGCTTTGGACCTACAGCGCTAAATTTTGGTATGTAGTTTACCTATAGCAATGTAAAACGATGTACCAAATTTGGTTGCCCTTACTTCGTTATTTGCAGAGATATTTTTTTTTAAAGAAAATTTTCGGAGAAAACCTCGGCGGATTTTTGTGACTAACGAATTTATCCAAGCCACTTGCAAAAGGAAGGTATTCACCCACTTTTATCAAAATCGGTGTGATGCATATATATATATATATATATATATATATATATATATATATATATATATATATATATATATATATATATATATATATATATATATATATAAGTTGAAACTGACCCCGGATATGGGTTCTAGGGGTCCTAGTTCGCGCTCATTTGCAAAAAAATGTTCAAAATTCAAAAGTCAGGATCTTCCCATTAGTGAATTTTTTCTACGAAAATTCACTAAAAAGATGCCGGCTTTTAGCAATACAGTTTGTAACTTGTCATGACCTATTCATTTACTGGCTCATCTTTCCTCTTAAGGAGAAAAATTTGCGGGACAACTTTCTAGATGCGAAGTTTCTATTAGCAGAGCACCGCCCGTATAACATTTCTGTAGTTCTTACCTATTTAGTGTCTTACTAGAATTTTTGTAATTATAAAATTAAAAGGTAAATTAATTGCCTTATTTTGAAACGACGGTTATATAAAGAAACGAAAACCAGAAAGTCATATTAAGGACTAAGTCCTTTTACAGCTGTTATTCCAGAACAAAGTACTTGAATAAAACAAGAAGTATTTGGAGTAAAAAAAATAAAATTTGAAAACATTACAAACGCATGCTGCGGCTAAAAGAACTCAAATATTTTATTCATGGCTTTAGAATCTGCTGTGTTACTGCGAGTAACACACTTAATTATTCATTTACTTTTCGAGGCAGAAAACTCCTTTTCAAGCGATGTACGTCCAAATTAATGTAGAAGTTATTTAGAGTCTAATTACTTATCACAAGGGAATGACTTGCTTTGTGAGTAGTAATTATTCCAAAAAATACTTTAAAAAAATTAAAACATATATACGTTAATTTGTTGATATCTCTTTCCTTTTTTTCGAACGTTATTTGCAGCTGAACCTTTTTATTAGAATTTTTTACAAGCACGCTTTAAATGTTTAGTATTTTTATGGAACAATTACCTTTATGAAAAATGTAAATTACTTTAACAGACCCCGGCTATTTGTTGGTATATTAATTTTATGTATATTACATTTTTACTTTATACAGGCTGCTCCAAACGTAATGGTGCACAGGGCAGCTGTAGATTATTGGCATCAAAATATTACAATTAGCGAAACTTATCTTAGTCCAGCGTTTCTCAACCTTTTAGTATTTGTGACCCAATTTTAATCATAATTCTAATCGCACACCCCTGACTTACGTCCACCATAGGAGACATTCTCGCGAGATCAATGGAGCCCAAACAATGGCCCGTTATAATACAAAGTTGCCTTCCCACAGTAAGGACCGCTGAGTCAGCTGTAGACTTAGAGGAGCCCACAAGTATGCAGGCTCAAACATCAAGTTGGACGGAATATCATTGTGAGAATCTACATCAGCAGATCCTTTGTTACATCCAGAGACAATAAGTGCCACGCCTGGAGTGAAGTGTATAAAGAGGCTGCTCACAAGGATACGACCGTTCATTCTTGTTCCGAGTTAGTAGACTCTGCACATCGCGTGCTAGACTTTAGATCACATGTAGGTTGATCGTTATATTTTTATTATATTGTATTAATCATTTTTGTATTAAGTAATTAAGTATTGATTGTTTAAAGTATTAAATAAATTGTTTTAAAATTCAAACGTCTTAACCGTAAAGTTAAGTCGCGACTTCGCAAGAAGTCCCGATTTGTTTCGAACATTCTAGAATGTCTGCGTGGCGTGTATTAATGCTGCATGTCGTTCAGTTTCAGCCAGTCTCAGTCGAGTCGATCCATGTACCGAGAATATGTATGCTGTAATTTGCGTGTTGACTGAAATTCACGATATTTGAGTAGCGGTAGATTTATACAGTGTACACAGAAACATGCATAAATTTTTTAGTGGGCGCAAGCGAGCATTATACAATAGTGAAGCATCAACAAGTGCACAGGACGATAGTGCTTGTGAAACAAAAATCACAAAAAGATTCTGAGAAATATTTAAAGTCTGGGTTTACCAAGAGTAAAGTAAATGAAAAGTAAAGGCCCCTGTGTGTCATTTACTCAACAATTTTGACAGCAGACAGCATGAAAGCTAATAAACTTAAACATTAGGAAACGCGACATAGTGATTAGGTGCGTTATCAAACCCCGAGAATTCTTAGAATTACAATTAAAATCTTATGAAAAGCAAAAATCGTTAAAAAACATTTGTGTGTGAATGAAAAGGCTTTACTTGCCTCTTACAAAGTTTCAAAGTAAATAGCGAGATGTAGAAAGCCTTGCACCATTGGTAAAGAGCTTATTCTGCCAGTTGCAATTGAGATCGTAGAAACTGTGTTTGTATATAATTTTTCCCAAGAATTGCAGTCCATACCTCTATCAAATGATAGTTTTGCTCGTCGATTTGGTAATATAGCTGAAGATGTACAGCATCAGCTTTTCGGGGACTTTCGTGACAACTTTAACTGTGCTACCTTGCTTCACGTGATGGATATGAACTCTCTGAATATGTTATAGAAACTGCAGAATCGTGGAATGCGAATTGTCTTAAAAGTGAGCATATATACACCTATAAAATTGATGCTCACGACTTTGAACTGGCAATGCATTGCAGACAGACTGTACTATTTAATGATTATATGTGTTTCAAATGTTTTCAAACTTGCAAAGAATCTGTTGCCGGCCTATTTCTATTCCTGATTTTTAACAGAGACATTCACCAATATAATACAAGGGGTGCTGATGGTTTGCACATATATAGAACCTATACAAGCAAAGCAATGAAGTCAGTGTTTTTTAGAGGTATCAGCGAGTTTAACAGCTTACCCGATGATTTAAGAAATTGTGGTACATTGGGTTTATTTAGAAGGAAACTTTTTCAAGTTATTAATGTTGAGAGCACATGTATAATTAATTGATTAATTGTTTGTTTTTTTTCCTCCTCTTAATTGTTGATTTGTTTGTATGTATTAGGATTTCCTATATTGAAATAAACTTATTATTATGGTTTATTTTTATAATATGGCAAGTAGCAGGCAATAAATATTAAACTTTTTTCAATTCAGCTTGATAAGGCAACAGATAGAAATAAATACGCTTATGCCTATGTTCGATTTTGTGATGGTATGTCAGCAGTAGAAGAGCTACTATTCTGTTAACCAATAGAACTCAAAGCAACAGCACTTACATTTGCCACGGATTTTTTTCAAACAAAATGACAAGGCGTACGGCAGCTCTATTGTCGGAGGCAACTAGGTAGAGGGTCGGACTTACCTTTCTCGGTGGAAGGTCCGGTATGGACCACTCACAAACAACCTACCTTTCTCATGTGTAATGTTTCGTAAATGAAGATAGGGCGCCACACATTTTTTATAGCACACAGCTGTTGAGCTTTTTAAAGTCAATGAAATGTGAAAATTGATTCAAATTAGTTACTCCCTAAACTCTAGAATTTAATGAAAAAACGAAAGACAATTTATTGATTTTAATAGTAATGTAGAAATATATAGACATAGTATATGATGAGAAATGGGTAAATGAAAATATAATTATAATTTATGAGTGAAATTAAAAATAAAAATAATTGGTTATATAACTATTTAAAGATATTTAAGTTATAATTAAATTTGGAACTACGTATTCGTGTCAAATTAAATTTATCCTCGCATGGTATACCTTGCTTCGGTTAACACAGGTGTTACACTTTGTGTCGCCCAGTGTACACGTGTGAGCTACAACTTACGTCGTACAGTGTACACTAAAGCAAAATGAGTTCATCTACTTTTGAACAAAAATCTAAGATTATAATATCCGTTGGAACTACACTGACAAATGACAGTTCATCATAGCCTAAATAATCAAATAATGCTAAACGCTAGTTAATAGTTAATTGTTTTAATTTGTGAATATGAAAAGATAAGGAACTTAGTACTTTGAATACAAAAAAATGCGTACAAAAGGCTTACGACAAATTTAAAGAAGCTATTGAAATTTGAACACATCAAATCGGTGAGTAATAATGATTATTATGTTGAGTTAAAGGAAATGATTAACCTGTTTGCCAATGCTGTGTGATTGGTTTTGATTTTAGAATATTCGGGAACTATGGATCTTCAAATACTGCTATATGCTTTACTCAATCTCGAAATGGATAGAAAGATTAATTACGGATGCTGGACTTTCTAGAAATTCAATCATTATTTTCTTCCATTGTTACCTCTAGACTGTGATTTGATGAGGTACTTCTTCTGCTGTGAAGCCAGTTATAACCATCTTAGTTAACTGATATTGGTTTATAAAATCATCTGAAGTTGTTATATAGGTGGGTAGACTTTTACACCATAAAATTTGTTTATAACAGGCATAAAATAGACAGAAACCATTCAGCTACAATCTAGCCCCCAGAAAAAACATGCAACTGTATTTTAAAATACAATTAGATGAATTTTTAATAAAAAAAGAAATTAAATCCTTACCTATTCAAAGTGACAGGCTTTTACAAGTTAGGCGCAGACTAAATTAAAACGACAGGAAAATTTTTTTCTTTTTTTTGAAAGGTCAGATTCCAGAGAAAACTGATAATTTTTAATTCATAATTTAAAACTGTTCATTAACAAGAATGACCAAACCTCACTTTGACATATGTCAAGGATAATTTGAAAAAGATAAACAAAACGATTAAATCATGTTTTAAGAACAACACTTGATAGTAACAAATGTGCACAAACTAAACAAAAACAATATATATATATATATATATATATATATATATATATATATATATATATATATATATATATATATATTTAATAAGAAGACCCTATTTAAATTATAATATATTCCTGAATTTATGTAATTATTTACTTTTAGGTCATGTACTGGAGATGACAGTGTTCCTGATATTATTTAAGCTACACCCAAAGAAACAACAGCAAGATAAAAGGGAAATTTTGCTCATCTGTGGAGCCACACAGTTTTAATCTCAAATGAAAGAAAGAAGATATGCAGCAACGATCGGCAACCTGTGCAATAAAGTGATGTGTAGTGCATAATATAGGCTCGCATGCTAGTGATCAATGTGCTGTTACTGTATATTGCGGTTATTACATTGGCTTAAGAAACATGTATGTCTTTCATTGCTACTCTTCACAAAATTATCATGTAACACATTATTTGCTTTAACCCAGATATGCCCAAAACATTTTTTGTCAAGAAAATAACTAATCTTGCTATAAAATGCATTTATTTTGAACTTACAAAGCTACATCATACATAAAGTTGAAGAAAAAATTATTAGTTTTTGAAAAAAGGGCCGTCCTATATATAGGACGTTGGGCACTAGGAATACTGCTAGACTTTCAAAGTATGGTATGCCAGGAAACATTTTACATGTAAACCGCTGTTACATTTTACACATCTAGTGGTGGTTTTAGAGTGACAGTGGCGACATCTAGTTTGAGTGTCCTGGGGTATAACAAAATGCCCAATGTTATCATATCTGATTCCTAGATTTTCATTAGAATTTGGTCTGCCTGTAGAATTACGGCCTTTTTCTTTCAGATTTGTCTGAAGTATAGACAACGCTATTTGTCTTCGGAATGACAAGTGGTCCAACTGATTTTGTTTATCAGCATAGATTTTATGCAACTGCCATGCATTATGTACAGCTAAATCCACCGCTTGCATTATGAGCGGAAAATACCACTTTTTACCGCGTATCGATGTCCTATATAGGCTTACATTCTGATCACAACGGTCCACACCGCCCATATTTTGGTTGTAGACATTTACTATGTGGGGTTGATCAACAGATATATTCTTCTTCTCTTTATAAGAATATCTTCTTACCGAATGAAGTGGTGTTATGCCTACAGAATTCGAGCACATTGTAACAATGTTATTATCGTTCCACTGTACAGCGATAATATTTTCATTTGTTTTCTTTGAATGGAATGTCCCACGTGGAGCTTTCTTGAGTGAAACATCATCAGGAAATGGGTTTCCCAGCAATCTATTCTTTCGAATTGTACCAGTAGCTCGCGTATGTTTGCTGGATAACAAATTGAGGAGATGTAGAGATGAAAAAAATTTATCAAAGTATAAATGAAAATTCTTATCGGGCCATTTACTATGCAAGACGTCAGCATAGGTGAGAACTACACCTGCACCTACACCGTATTCTTTATATTTCTCTGAAACATGGGTGGCTGCACCCTGATATGGCTCCATCCAATTCACATATCCCAGCCGAGTACAACCCATCCATATTTTATAGCCGTATCGAATAGGCTTACCATGGATGTATTGTTTACATCCATGGCGGCCAAAATATGGAACCATGGATTCGTCGATGCTATGATTTTCCTGCAACGGGCCCTTCTCAATAAATTTTTTATTCAGATGTACATATAGCGGTCTAACTTTTGCAAATTTGTCAGGCAATGCATTGATGGTGTTATTGTCTATAAAATGTATATTGCTCATAATAAATTCAAACCTATTTCGGGAAATAGCGTTTGAAACCAGTTCACTGTGAGTATCTGGGCTACGTTCCCAGTACAGTCTTCTTCGGGGCAATACATTATAGCCGCTCAAAATCAACACACCAATAAATGCTTTCAGCTCCTTTTTTGTTATGTTGGCCGGTTGATTATGGCTGCTAGCATATCTATTAGTCTCTATTTCCATTAGATCAAAAATATCATCGTCAAAAAATTCTTCAAATAACGCAAGCGGAGACTGTGAGCTAGGAGCTGCTGCTGGTTCATCATTTACCCATGTGGAAACTGAAGAGATATCCCCACTTGACCAATGATATGCTTTTTTTTTTGCATTCTTACGAGCTATAAAATGTGACAGGGGTAGGTTATCCTCTGGATCATCCTCTGAATCTATATTTACTTCTGGCGCTGAAATAATAAGATCATTTCAGTAAGTACATATATTAGAAGTTATTACCAGCTAATATTTCACCTGTGTGACAAGCAAATTCAACTTCAGCAGGTGCTCGCAGTTGACTGGCGGGGAGGTTCGACAAATTTATGTTGTCTTCTTCACCTGAGTCTTCGTCGGTTATGTTGTCATTTGCATTTTCTGGCGGTAAAATGGTGACATCAGCCTGACTAATGTTTTCCAAGTCATCGTCTTCCTCAAGAAGTGCAATCACTTCATTCAATGATAGGCCCCTGAAAAGTGGAAAATCGTAATGCATATTCCCAACGTCCTACATATAGGACGGTCATGTTTCTAACCCCAATATAATCACAAAATGAACCCAATTAAAAATATATTAGTAACTAGTATTTGCAGCATCCTTAGGGAGTACATTTATGCAAAATTTGTAATAGCAATGATGATATTTACCTTTCAAAACATATTCCATAGTCACTGAAATTACTATCAACCATTTTGTCCATTTTCAATGCACTTGTAAAACACTTTTGACAGCAATCTGTGTATGTTGGTAACAAAGTTCACTAGACTACCTATAGTTCTACATGTTACCACAAGATGTCGCCACTAACACGTTTCCTATTGAATCTAGGAGCATATTTGTAAAGCGTCCTACATATAGAACGTTGGGAATATCTGGGTTAAATGATTTTCTGAACGCAGCAAACATAGAGTGGAAAGATTGCGTCTGAATATGCACCGATGGTGCTCGTACAATGTCTGGAAGATTCCAAAATAGACAAACACTTGTGAAACAAAAAGCTCCACAATGTACCTAAACATATTGCATGATCGACAAAGAAACTCTGGCGTTCAAAAAATTTAGTCCTGGTCCGAATATTCTGCTAACGACGGTGGTAACCGTAGTAAACTATATAAGAATGTGACCGCTATATCAAATATTTTTTCGTACTTTGTAGACATGGGTGCAGTACATTCAGCGTTACTATGTTATTGCGATGCAAAATGATTATCACGTGGAACATTTTTTTCGACGTGCTTATGAATTAAAGAATTCAATCCCCATTTCTCTCTGAGAGGAATACAGACCGGAAGCCAAGAAGTTTCGAGATGATTTATTTATGATAAAATTGAGCTACTTGGTCGACATATTCTGAAACTTAAATACCTTGAATCTTTAACTCGAATGGACAAAGACACATATGCTATATACAAGTGAAAAAGATAATGCGTTTTGTAGAAAACTGGAATGCGGAAACGGGAATGTGAGGGAAAAAAGGCAGAAATGTTTGCAAATGTGGATGAATGTGTTTAAACTTTCAAGGGTGAAGAACAACATGTGGAGTTGGTTTTGTAACCATTGAAAATCATTTCAGAGAATTTTAAAAAGTATCCTTTTGCTGACTTCAACTTGATAGCAAGTTGGGTAACGGACCCATTTTAAAGTACTCCCGAAGGTCTCTCAACAGCCAAAGAAGACATCTTTATAGACTTTGCGGCAACTGGGGAAATCAAAATCAATTTACTAATAAATCACTCTTTGAATTTTTGGCAGGGTTGGGTGATGAGTTTTCTGCGCTGAAAACAGGAGCATTTCGTATACTATTAACATTTTCAACATCCTAACTTTCAGATATTAAACCCTCTTTCGGAAAGCTTGTCTCTGCAGGACAGGTCCGAGCGAGTCACTAATACTTATTAATCTTCTTTTTAATGTAATATTGATAAGTTAATTAATAAATACATTCTGCAGTACTGATACAATCTTATATACGTGTATTCTATTGCTTTTCTTTCAGTAAATTAAATAAGGTTTTTAATAATATATTTTTCTAATTTTTTTCCGATATCCTCGCGTCTCCTATATACTTCTATCTCGCCCCCTATTGGGCGGGCCGGATAGCTTGAGAATCGCTGTTTTAGTCCAAAGTAGAAACTTCAAAATGTTTGTGTTCAATGACTAATCATAGTGTTTTATGAAAATTGGATGGAATCAAGTATAATATTTCGATGTAAGTGAATCTTGACCACTATTGGAAATGTAGAAACGTTTGTGAATGTAGCAATTACCAAAGAGACAAAATGAAGACCAAAATTCAGAAGGTAACTAAATGAAAATATTTTGACTTTATAACTTTTGGGAGAGGATGTTTTAGAAAATTTAGGATACGAGCACAAGCGCCGCTTTTTTTGTAAAGCATGATGTTTCATTTAAACCACAAATAAATAAGTATATAAATAAAAGAGATACAGAATGTTAAAGTGGGAAACTGAATGTCTATCTTCCTAGATATCTACGAAAGTACGTGATATGTTGTCTTAAAAATTCGTAAATATGCGTTTTTCATGGTAGTAAAAAAATAATTCTTCTGAATTCGGTTCTAGAGAACTAATCGCGCTGCTTGTGGTAGCATTTCAGTGTCACAAATACTGACACTTTTTTTGTTAGCATCGCTAGGAAACTTTTGATAAAAAGATAATGTTCTCTTTTATTTTATTAACAAAATAGGTGTACATACTTGCTAAATGTTGCCAAAACCAATCGTTTTAGAAATAATTGCCATTTTAAAAGTAGCTGCGCTCATGTAATAATACCAACGTCTAGCACTAGCTAAAAAAAACTGGACGCAGCAAGTGCGTTATGGTAGTGAATTTTCATTAAAATGTTTTTATTGCAAATATGTATTTTTTTTTAAGAAAGTAGGCATCAATTTTGGTTACCAGTATAACCTATATAGTAAAAACAATGTGCCATGTTTCATAAAAATAACTTTGTGTGCAAATGTACAAAAATTTCCAAAAGTAAACTTGAAGTGTTCCCGGAAAAACTCGTTTCTTGGTCAACCCTATAGGTTAATAGCAAATTGGGCTATTAAAATATGAAGCATCTGATCAAAATTCGCTACCATAACGCACTTGCTGCATCCAGAATTTCTTTTCTTACAAACATGCATTATATTTCGATGGAAAATGCAAAAATACAATAACATAAGGCGTGTTTGATTAAAAAAAAAGAAAATTTGTATCAACAACGACTTATGGGCCACCCTGTGATTGTATAAATATTTTTTAAGATGTAGCTCAATACACCCTATAATTAATATATACAAATTTTTCATATCTTGTATAATAACGGATATATTGAGCTTTATTGATTTTTTACGAAAATTCGACAAAAATTATATACCATTAAACGATAAATTATATAGCTAAGACTACCGCCAAGCATCAGAGAAAGGGTTTATTTGAAATGAATTTTCTGGAAACATTTTAGTAAAATGAAGGACAATGACGGTTGCAACTAAGACTTCAGGGTTTGTAAAACATCCTTCTTGAGACACTTGATTTCTATAGGCCGTATTAGATTCAAGTTATTTGCCTAAATGTTGCCGATTTTGACGTGTTAAATCGCAATTTTGACGTTTTGAGTAAAACCCCAATTTTTTTTAGATGTCTATAACTTTTTGTCTTTTGACCTACATAGCTAAATTTTGGTAGGTAACTTACCTATAAGGACATAAACCTGCGTATCAAATTTGGTTGCCCTTACTTTGTTAATTCCGGAGATATAATTTTTTTTCGAAAGAAAACACAAAATTTTCCGGGAAAACCTTAGCAGATTTTCCTGGCTACGAACTTATCCAAGCCATTTGCAAAAGAAAATTATTCACCAAATTTAATCAAAATCGGCCCATTATTTTTTGTGTTATCGGTGTGATATATATATATATATATATATATATATATATATATATATATATATATATATATATATATATATATATATATATATATATATATATATATATATATATATATATATATATATATATATATATATATATATATAAACATATAAAAATTGAAACTGACCCCGGATTTGTGTTCTGGGTGGCCTAATTAGCGCTCATTTGAAGAAATTTTTTTCAAAATTCAAAAGTCGGGATCTCCTCATTAGTGAATTTTTTTTAAGAAAATTCACTAAAAGGATAGATATGAAATATGGACACATAATACATTTTAAAGCCTGGTGTGCAATTTCCTCAATTATAGATGACAGACATTAATTTTGTACCCTATACAAATAGAAAGAAAAGGGGCGAATTAAAGTACTAGGCAGAATTGTAAGACCAATCTTAAAAGTAGTCGCAAAGAAACTACTTTCAAAAATGTTATTAATCAGTTGGGCAACGTGTTCACTGATATTATCTGCCACTTTTTAAACAATTTTTATCTAGTTGTCGTAGCAATGATAGGTAGGCTAGCGCCAGGCGAGTAGGGCACATCCAGCAACCATGCCCTACCACACCTTGGTTTTGTTGCTTCCACGACCTCAAAATAAAGGTCATGACGGTCATTCGTGTAAGGGAACTTACACGAATTCTCCGTAAAGTCCTTGATCGAAACATTTATGTTCAAAGACTCCCAAAAGCTTGACATTTATACTGATAGTAGTAAGACGTTTCTTCAGTCTCACCGCATTTCTGGCAAATGGGGTCGCCCTCGACGTCTACCAATGTAAGGTGTCTTATAAGTCTACAGTGGCTTGTTAGGTCCTCGATGATACGCCGAAGTCCAGTACGACACCTAACAAGAAGCCAGACAGTATATTCCTTATTCGGCCTCTCCACAAAGTTATTCGCTTGTCTTCAACCACAGACCGACCTCCAGTATTTCTCGATACTCGCATCACTCCACCTATCTATGGTGTCGGAAAACATATTCCTACCTATAGCAGACTCCGCGCGACAGAAAGGCTGCCGGCAACCAAGCCTTGCGATGTCATTCGCCACCTCATTCCCCGTCACGGCACAGTGTTTCGGAACCCACATAAATGTTAGCCTCTTTGTCCTGGCCAGATCCCCAAGAGCGTCTGTTTTATTTTTATACAGGAGGGGGGAAATGCTCATGCAGACCCCATTCACGGCCTCGTAGGTACCATGGGATATCGAGGTACTCTGAGACTGTATTCACTAAAACCCCGTCCCTGGGAGTACCGGACCTTAATCCATATCTCCGTCGGAAAGATTTCACACAATGACTTTTTGGGTATGAATGTTTCCAAACTTCTTCGAAACTTGTGGGCTCGATAGTTGTGTCTGGAGTGGCGCGAAGCGCACTCCTGACGTAACGGTGCGTTCTTGCTACATGCGACAGATCAACATTGTTACAACTTGGGCTGAATTGCAACTCCAGGTGATCTGCGAATGCAGTAGCTTTCTCCGCATCCATGTATACGACACCGTTATGGCCGTGAAGTGGGGATATTGGAAGTTTTTGGGAGCACAGGGCTTTAGCCATTTGCCAGATGGAATTGTCTTGGGTAGACAGGGTTTGCAGGCGCTCCTCGCAACGATTGTTGCGGTGTTCTTGTAGGGCGGAACGTACTTGTTTGATGACTGTGTTTGCGTCTCGTTTGTCGGTCGGGTTTCCGGTGCGTTGAGCTAGTCTACGCACGCGGTTTTTTTCGAGTATCATTTCTCTTATACTGGACGGAAATGGTGGCAGATTGCTTTGGGCGGGGTATGTCCTTGATGCATGTTCGATAGAACATTGAATTTTGGACTATATATTATCCACTGCACCCTCGAGTTCGGGGATACTGCGGATAACCGGAATATTGTCAAGGGTGTTTTTAAGGTGATCTGTGAAAACTGACCACAGTACCTTTTTCCTTGGGAGGGCGGGTTCGTCGCTGACGTCGCCGAGCTGCAATATGACTGGGTTATGGTCCGACGAGAGGTCGTTTTGGGTTGAAATTTCATGCAGAAGGGTGGTGTTCCACATGATTACTATGTCGAGCACGTCGGGTCTACCCGTACTGCCGAAGTGCGTGGGTATTTGGGGTGCGTCAACGGTGCATTTTGTATGGTTTTCGACATAGGCTTGGAGGATTTTCCCATTTGTGTTGGCATTACGAGAATGATAATTGGGGTGTGTTAAATCGCCAGCAATTATTATGGGCTGGTTGGTATCGAATAAGAGGTCTAGGCCGGCGTCTAGAATTCTCTTTTGTGGAGGGTTATGTGCAGAAGCTAGCTTTATTGGGCCTGCAGAGGAAGTGTTGACTACGATTTGCGTAGCCTCGATATTTTGCAGGGCTGTCGTACTGAGAGGGTGGTGGTCAATATTTGTCTTAACATACACTGCCGTACCGCCACCTCTGGAAGTGGTGCGGTCATTGCAGTACAGTGTATAGTTGAGGAGTTTCGGATTGGTTGGAAGACGCATTTTGGTTTCCTGGACTAGAATAACGTCCATTTTTAAGCGTTGGGCGAATTCTGGGAGCTCATTTCTTTTGCAGGCTAGTCCGTTTCCATTCCATGATGCAACCTGCAGGGATTGTGGCTTTCTTCGAGAAATCATTTACTTCTTGAAGATTGACACGATTTCGGGGATTAGAGAAATGGCGGAAGTGATCAGCGTCAGCAGATCAGGGGAAGTTTGGAGAATGTTCAGGACTTTCCCCGCGACCAACTTCAGCTGTGTGAAATTGATCTTGGTAATAAGGGAGAGTGCACTGGACAGGTCTATGGCGGGAGCTGCCTTTGCAGTGGAAGCTGCTTTTGCAGTGGAGCTGGGTTCGGCTTGGGTGTAGCCGGTTTCGGGGTTGTTGAGGGTTCGGCGGGGCTGGAAGATCTAGTGGCAGCCGCATAGGAAATTTGCGGATTCCGTTGAGAGGTCTGTTTGTTGGGCTTGGGGAATTTCGGGCAACCTTCATAGTTGGCGGTGTGACCCTTCTCGCAGTTGCAGCAAGTTGAGTCGACAGGTAGGGGCTTTTTACACTCCACAGACAAATGGGGAGCCGCTGCATTTTACGCAGCGGGGAGCTTCCCTACAAGACTGTTGGGAGTGACCAAACCTTTGGCAGCGATGGCACTGGTTCGGAAGGTTCTTTTTGTGTAGCGACTCCACCTTGACGCGGAGATCGCACACAGTTTTGATGCCGAAAATGGACCTGCTGGGGATTCTGAGGATATATGTCCTAGTCAGCCTTATAATGCTCTGCATTTCGTACGTTGATGGTGAAAGTTGGAATTGCCTTGACAACTTTTGCATGTCCAGTGATTACTACTTCATTGTACCAGTTTCTAGAATCTTTCAATCTAAAATGTGACGCGATAGCCTTCCTTCTAATATATATGGGAAGCAGGGGCAGCGGCCGAAATACATCTCGTGCGGCTGGGGGTTGTCGTCTTCATACAGCCGGTGATATTTAGACTTTCCAGATTTAACATGATCTAAGTCCATTCTAACCCACAGATGTTTTTTCGCGAAATAATAACCGCGTTGCCTCAGATTCCGTAACTATAGCTAAAAAGGTGGAAGGAGAATGTGTAATGAAACCACAGTCCCAGGGTTTCTTTCATTTTTTAGTAGTTTTTTTGTTTAATTTTTTGAGCCAATTGTCTTCCTCTGTTTATACAATATTTGTTAAATGCATTAGCTAAATCCTCTTTGCAATGCCCAACGATACCTGGAGTGTCTTTTATTTCCTTGATATTTTTACCTTCCTAGCGGATTTTCCACCTATTGTGTGGGTTCTCTAAAAGGTACGTATATATGTTCTTTTTTCTCTTTTTTCTCACCACCGACTTCATTAACATTTTGTCGCCCATGGATTTTGTTTTTGGTATTATCTTATCACAGTAAGCTCTTTGTAATTAATTGTAAAGTTACCTGTATAAGCTGCATTTTTAACATTTTGCGGATATACCGCCCTGAAATCCCGCTAACTTTCCTGGGAGTTGTTTCAAAGAAATCAGCAAAAAGTTAAAAAGACAGCTTATAGAGGTTCAGCTGAGCCGTTTTTTGAAATTGTATACTCATATTTCCTTTTTAACAACAATAATATTTTCATAGAGAGAAATTGCGCCAAAACTGCTAATTTAATATATTTTCCTTTCCAAATTTTCCTATCTAATGACCTTTCTGCAAGAGATTGCATATTTTAACATCTAAAACACTGTTTTAAAAGTGAATTAAAAACGGAAAGAGATTACGAGTTTATATTATGTTTTATTAAAAGACTTACACAGAGTTGCGAATACATAATTAATTTGTTTTGTTTCGCCTAACAACTTTTCCATTGTAGGGTTCATTGCGTATTTAAATTTTGTAAATTTCTTTTAAAACATTTTACTGTTGCTTATGCACACTTTATAATCACTGGCACATTATGAAAGAAGCAGCTCATCGTTATAGAGATCAACTAAAAATATACACACTAGACCACAAAAGTAACAAAAATTATAGGCGAGCTATCATGCCACTATGCAAACCAGACAGGCGTTTTACGCATTTATAGCATCTGCTTCTCACTGGCGCAAATTATTCTGTTTATAAAACATACCTACACTTTAGGTTTTGCGGTTATGGTTTCTATAAACACTATAACTGCATTCAAACTAATAAATTATTTTTGGGCTTCCTAATAGAGACATTTATGATGTAAATGCAGACGTAGCGACTTTTTTTCCGGCTTCGAAAATGATTGTTTTATTATCTACAGAAAAAAGAACAACCAGCATTTGCGGAGTCAGAGAGAAAGTATTTATACTATACTATACTATACTATCCTTTATGTCGAAATTTTCACAATATGTCTGATACAAGTCTAGTATGTGCTCTCTTCGAAAAATGTAGTCTCAAACACAAAATCAGTTACGACATATGCCACGTGACCCTCAATTAAATCAACACCGAATTCCGTGGCGCCTATTCAAGTTGCTCATAATGGCAACCTTTCGATAATATCGGTTGAAAATAAAACGCATAAACAAGCGAAGAACACGCTTACTGTTTATTGGAATATAGCATTTGGCATATTCAATAATAGAAAATAAAACAAATTGTAAACAACATAAATTTTTTTATAATTTCATTCATTCACCACCTGCATAAAAAATACGGCATGGAGAATTGTTTCAAGGATACATTTTCAGTCTCCGAGACCGGCATAAACATGCTTATAACTCCCCCTAGATGCATAACCCGCACAAAAAACTTCTTTCAAACCACCCCCAAGAAAGTTAGGGAACCAGGTTTGAATAAAAGAGGATAAAAAGGAAATATGAGCAGAAAATCACAAAAAACAGGTCAGCTGGACCTGTATAAGCTCCCTTTTTAACATTTTAAAGATATACCTCCCTGAAATCCGGCTTACCTCCCCCATGTCCTGTAACTTTCCTGGGAGTTGTTTCGAAGAAATTTGCAAAGTGCTAAAAACACAGGTTATACAGGTTCAGCTGAGCCGTCTTTTTGGAATTTTATGCTCATATTTCCTTTTATCTACTTCAGCGCCCAGCACCCTTATTCACTTCTGAACCATAAATTTCTTGGGGGTGGTTTGCAGAAAATGTTTCGTGTGGCTTGTGCTTCTATGGAGAGCTATAACCATGTTTCTGCTAAAAATTTTCGAAAAGTTGCCGGTCACGGAAACTGCAAATTTACCGTTTCAAATATCATCGTCATCGAAAAATTCAAAATCTTCAGAACTCTTTCCATTTCCTACTTAAATAATGAGCTCGGGAACATCGTCGATAATGTGCTGCCGTTTCGTCCAACTTTCGAAAACTTCTTCGGTGTGCCGAATGCATTTCACCCATTCCACGGGTGTGCAGAGTGCTAGAGCTTTATCCCACATAGCGACATTACACGAACCCAATATAATAAAAAGTCTGGACGCAGCAAGTGCGTTATAGTAGTGAATTTTCATAAAAAAGGTTTTGTTAGCAAATATGTGTGTTTTTTAAGAAAGCATGCATCAAATTTGGTTACCAATGTAACCTATATAGTAAAAACAATGTGCCATGTTTAACCAAAATAACTTTATTGTTTGAAAACGTCCAAAAATTTTCGAAAGTAAACTTAAAGTGTTCCCGAAAAAACTCGTTTCTTGGTCAACCTTATAGGTCAATAGCAAATTGAGCTATTCAAATATGAAGCATTTGATCAAAATTCGCTACCATAACGCACTTGCTGCGTCCAGCATTTCTTTTCTTACAAACATGCATCATATTTCTATGGAAAATGCAAAAACGCAATAACATAAGACGTGTTTGATTAAAAAAAAAAGAGAATTTGTATCCGTTATGGGCCATCCTGTGATTGTAGAAATATTTTTTAAGATGTAGCTCAAGACACCCTATAATTAATGTATACCTTTTTTTTTTCATATCTTGTATAATAACGGATATATTGAACTTTATTGATTTTTTACGAAAATTCGACAAAAATTACATACCATTAAACGATAAACTCTATAGCTAAGGCTACTGCCAAGCCTCAGAGAAAGGGTTTATTTGAAATGAATTTTTTGGAAATATTTTAGTAAAATGAAGGACAATGACGGGTAAAACTAAGACTTCAGGGTTTGTAAAACATTCTCCTTGAGACATTTTCTTTCCATAGCCCGTACTAGATTCAAGTTCTTTGCCTAAATGTTGCCAATTTTGACGTTTTAAATCGCAACTTTGGCGTTTTGACGAAAATCCCAATAAATTTTTATTTCAATGCCTATAACTTTTCTGTCTTTTGACCTACAGAGCTAAATTTTGGTAGATAACTTACACATAATGATATAAACCCGCATAATTTGGTTGCCCTTACTTTGTTAGTTCGGGAGATAATTTTTTTTCGTAAGAAAACACAAAATTTTCCGGGAAAACCTAGGCCGATTTTCCTGGCTAACAAACTTATCCAAGCCATTTGCAAAAGGAGGGTACTCACCACATTTAATCAAAATCGGCCTATATACATATACATATATATATATATATATATATATATATATATATATATATATATATATAAACATATAAAAATTTAAACTGACCCCGGATAGGTGTTCTGGGGGTCCTAATTAGCGCTCATTTGAAGAAATTTTTTCAAAATTTAAAAGTTGGGATCTCCTCATTTGTGAATTTTTTTAAACAAAATTCACTAAAAAGTCTGGACGCATCAAGTGCGTTATGGTAGCGAATTTGCTTTAAAATATTTTCAATAGCAAATGTATTTCTTTGGTGAAAGCAGGCATCAAACTTGGTTGCCTATATAGTAGAAACAATGAACCATATTTCATCGAAATAACTTTATTGTTTGAAAATATATAATTATTTTTCAAAAGTCTGGATGAAGCAAGTGTGTTATGGAAGTGAATTTCCATTAAAAAAATTAATCGCAAATGCGAGTAGCATCAATCTGATTGCCGGTATAGCCTATGTAGTAGAAACAATGTACTATATTTTATCAAAATTACTTATGGTTTGAAAATATACAAACATTTTCCGAAAATAAACTTAAATGTTGGTTTCTAAAGCTTACGTTAATAGTAAATTGACTTATGGAAGTTTGAAGGATTTAATGAAAATTCGGTAAATTTGCAGATTAGCTCCCGAATGCTTTTCAAACAATTGTTTTAGCAGAAACATTACTAAAACCCCACCTGGATGCACAAACCACAAGAAAAATTTCTTGTTCACACCCCCCAAGGAAATTACGGGACTGGGAATGAATAGGAGTGCTGGGCGGGGTAGGTAGTAAAAAGGAAATATGAGCAGAAAATGCGAAGAAAACTGCTTGAAAGCTGCCTATTTGAAGCCGTATCCCCATTAAACCCTGCCTACCCCGCACAGCGGCCCTATTCGCCCCAGGTCACGTAACTTCCTTGGGGGGTATGGACAAGAAGTTCTTATTGTGGTTTATGCAATGAGGGTGGTTGTATGCACACGAGGGGGAAAGGAAAATTCCTACGACGAGGAAGAACCCCCCCTCCCCCGTTCGACTTGTGGCAGGGGTTGGGGGTTGGGGGTTTGGCTGCTTCGCAGTGGGGATTTTCCTTCCCCCCTCGCGTGCATACAGCCACCCTCGCTTCATAAACCACAAGGAAAATGTCTTGTTCTTACCCGCCAAGGAAGTTACGGCGCCTGGGGGAATAGGGGTGCTGTGCGGGGTAGGCAGGATTTAAGAAGGATATGGCTTTAAGGTGTGAAAAAGACAGCTTTCAAGCCCGTTTTATTCGCATTTTCTGCTCGTATTTCCTTTTTACCACCTACCCCGCCCAGCACCCCTACTCACACCTGGTCCCGTAATTTCCTTGGGGGGTGTGAACAAGAAATTTTTCTTATGGTTTGTGGATCCAGAGGGGGGGTCTTAGGCAGGTTTCTGAAAACAGTTTTTTGAAAAGCGTTCGGGAGCTCAACTGCAAATTTACCGAAAATTCGCTACCAAAACGCACTTACTGCATCCAGATTTTTTTTTACACACGCATCATATTTCGATAAAAAATGCAAAAATGCATTAACGAATTTGTTCTACGAAAATTAGCTTTAAAAAATTATAGACCGTTAAACCATAAACTTCACTAAACCTACAGTGAAAGCATCAACGTAACTAAACCGACAGCCAAAGCATCAGATAAAGCGTGTATTTGAAATGAATTTTCTGTAAATATTTTAGTAAAATGAAGGGCAATGACGGTTGAATCTGAAACCCAAGGGTTCGCAGAACACTCTTCATGCAACATTTTCTTTTCACAATCCGGATTTTATTCACGTTCTTTGCCTAAACATTGCCAATTTTGACGTTTCAAATTGCGAGTTTGACTCCAAAATTTGTTATATATATATAAACACAGATCTCCTCATTAGCGAATTAAAAAAAATTCGTTAATAATATTGTAGCATATATTCTTAAGTAACTTGAATAAAATACTAAACACAACAAAACTTGAGACAAAGCTAATGACAACGCCGTTTGACGCCACTGAACTAAATTTATAGCAGAAGCCAATAAATGGGTTCTTATACGGGACATCATGTATATCTAAAATCAAACCCATAACTCCTAAAACTGCTGGCTACTCAGGGATTCACTGCAAGGGTGTCCATTTTTATTAAAAACATTTACTTTATATTTTATATTGCAAGGTTAAAAGCAGCAATATGATACAAGGATATTTTGTTGCAGAAAATGTTGGATGTTTTTAATGGTTTTTAATACACTTTACTTTTATTGGGAGTTGTTTTGCATTTTATAATCCCGCCTAGTCCTTGCAAACAGCTCCAGTCACAGTAAAATTTATAGTGTGGTAAATAAATGCCACAGAATGTGATATTTACCATTAAGCAAGAATACAACCAGTTTGAGAGAAGGGTCTAAATGCCGGAATGCAGACAATGCGGTAATTGTATTGTGTGTGACATGGAAAACACTTATTCCTGCCAGTTTGATGCAAGTAAATACGGTAGTTAATTTAAAATCTTCCTAAGTAACTTTTAGTAAATGGAAGACTGCATTCCAGTTCTAAAATATTTATTACGTAAGATAGTTCTACAGTTTAGAGACTATTAAAAATAGAAGTTTCCTAAAAATAGTGATGCAAAGCAATTTTACAACCTAAGTAAACTGTTATATACACTGGCCAACGGCCATTTTGGTGCCAAACATTTTCCAACTGTTCCTAGGTAATTTTTGAGTGCAGAATCCAAAACAGGCATTAGATTTTGCCTATCAGATCTAGCTTTTGAAATAGGCTATATTTATCGTTTTATTTCTAGCGAATTTTTATTTTAAAAAAAGTCGCTAATAAAGATGTATCGATGGTGAGACTTTGCAAACATTTTTTTTTCAAATGAGCGCGAATTTGGAGCCCTAGAACCTAAAACCAAGGTCCGTTTGAATTTTTATATGTTTATATATACAGGCTGAGGCGCCAAGAGTTTCTGTTAGGAGTTTCTCAATAACCGAACCGATTTTAATTCGGAAAATTTCTATTCATAGGTTTTCGGCCAGGCCCAATTAAACTAAAATATTTTTGCTCACGTGACACTTCCAGTTCTATCGGAAGTTTCCATCAACTTCATTATTTCAAATACAATGTGCTTTCGCTAGCACACTAAGTGTCTAAAATTAACCATTTTCAAAATATTTCGTTTTTTCGAACATTTTTGCAGAATCATAGTTTCACTTTATACCCGATAACTTGAAGAAAAAATAATCTAGAGGATTCATCTTTTGCGCACAATACATTAATATGTGTACCTTTACGACACGTGTTACAGTTTTGCGTTGCAACATACAGTGTGATATAAATTGACTTGGCAACTTGACAAAGTTCAACGGATCAAAACTTGCGCTTTTCAAATGGGACATCATGTATTTTATTAACTAAGTTAATTGACATTTCGAATCTCTTTCGATTAACATTTGCATTCTCTATACCTAAATCTAACCGTTTTGGACTTAAATACATATACATATATATATATATATATATATATATATATATATATATATATATATATATATATATATATATATATATATTCGAATCAGGGTTGCAAACTCGTAACAATAGTAGCTTTTGGAATTTAATTTGTCAAGTGACGTTTGCATGCTAGAAGTGCACGCTGTGAAGTTTGTTATTGAAGTTACAAAATAGGTCCAATAGTGATAAAAATGGCCAATTTCGGGTATACAATGTATCATTTTATGGAGCTGTTAATTATGTATGGTGAATGTCAACGAATAATTGGTCGCACATTTCGTGCTTTCTCCGCAAAGTATCCAGATAGACCGAAGCCTAGTCCGGACAAAGTGTATTTATTTCAAGTAGTTATACATACATTCATTACTTATCACTTAAACATTTTCTTTTATACGACTTTCTAGCATGGAGTTTACTTGGACAATCTCGCTGAAGACTCCAACAGTAGTCGGCCGCCATATGGCTATCCCATCGCCCTTGATATCGATCTTCCATAGTTTCCATGTCCTGATGGAACGTTTCTCCCTGTTCTTCACTAAAGTCACTTAGGTTTGCTGTAAAGCGATCTAGGTGGTTGTGGAGGTAGTGAACTTTTATGCTCACTGTACAACCGACAACATTAACGTTTGAAAGCATAGTTTCTACTAACTCTATGTAATTCTCTGCCTTATGATTTCCAAGAAAATTTTGTACTACTTGTACAAATGAACACCAAGCAATACATTTAATCTCGTTCATTGATGCGGTAAATTGGGGATCTTTGATAAACTGCCTTATCTGAGGACCGTCGCAATGCTAATCCCGGGAAGTGTACGTGGCAAGTAACCAAAACAAAGTCTATCTTGATTTAAAGCTCTTACAAATTGCTTCATAAGCCCCAGTTTTAATATACAAGGATGAAAGTAAGATTTTTTCTGTCGGAACTAAAGGATCGTTGATTGCCTTATGTTTCCTTGAATCATGACATTTCTTAAAGATTCATTTCTGTTAACCCAGCTCTGCTGTCCCAAGGACAAAAAGAAGGATAGTTTGTATGTCCACTTCGCTGTCCGAAAATTCAGATAATCATTTTTAGATCAGCACAAATTGCCCACCAATGTTCTTCATACTTAATTTGTTTCATGACTAGTGCTATTGTTTTATATTCCTTTTTTATGGTGGTGGAACGACCAATGGGAATTGAGCCATATTTGTTACCGTTGTGTAAAAGGACACATTTTAAACTACGTTTTGAACTGTGAATAAAAAGAATCCATTCATTTGGTGTGTATTCTGACAAACCTGTTGTTTTAAGTGTCCATTGATATCGTTACAGGGTACCAGTTTATTATCCTGAGAGGAAAAGGGAAGCAAATCCTTATCTGTTTTACAATTTAATATAATACTGGTACCTAGATGAAGTAGATTCTTGTCGTTTACTCTGGATGCAAGTCACTCGGCAGACTCCTTTGAGAGGTTCAGATCTCTTATGAGATCGTTCAGTTATTGCTGATTAAAACGTTGAATAATTGTTAAGTCTGCTTGAAAGTCACTGTCGTTTACTTTAACAGGCGTTGATGTATCTGTATCATCTTCCGGCAGCGCAGAAAAACTGCTGAAGGATGAAATGGGTATTTCCTCGGAATGCGGTACAGGTCTTATTGCCGAATCTAGATTAGGATATGTCCATTTGTGTCTATTTGTGTCGTTCCCTCCAGATCATTGGTACGCAAAACTTTAGGTGCTGTCTCTTTCCCAAAGTCCAACGTCATAGATGTTCAACACATGTTTTACATACGAAATGTGGAGCCCAAGATTTATCCTGGTCTCCCAAATAAACGCCAAAGTATGCAAGATAAGCCTTTTTCACAAAGCCGGAAAAAGGTTTTCTACCTTCTTTTAAACTATATTCGCCACATATATAACAATCAACATTTGGAGTATTCACACAGCTACGTCTGTTTGTGGACGCCAATTTAGTTCAATATTTTAATACTTAACAACGCCAAAAATCTACAAAAGATAATAGCTCAACTTCACTCACGAAAACTCAATAACATACTGAGCCGGGTAAGGAGAGGTAATATGGGTCTGGGAGGGGGTGTCAGAAGGCATAAGAAGGTCGGTCGAATCATGGGCAATCCAGGTATATCTGACTAATTGGATTTTAATTTAAGGTATGAAATTTTTATTTTGACCTTAAAAGATGCGTTTCAGCTTCTAGACGAAATTTGATGGCATTTGGATCAGCGCATTTTAAAATATCCTAAATCAGTTGTTTGATTTCCGGCACCAAAAAAATATATTTTGTTAGCCTGTGTTATCTTTAAAAGCCATGAAAGAATATACGCTTTTATTTGAACAAATATATTTGTCCGTTTTTTAGACATCGTACTGTTAACTACATATTCGAAAATGTAAGCATCAAAAAAGCATTAAGGTTGGATAGAACCCCAGTAGTAGTTTCTAAAATGTATACTCCTGAACAAACTCTAATTTTAACTTTTCTCTTTTCAATGTCACAAAAGATGGAAGTATTTTTATCGTCCTGAAAGGCAAGTTTGAGTTTAGCATCTCCCCAAGAAGGGCGCCAAATCCGAGGTGGGAAAATATCAGTTTTATATACAGTTACGAAAAAAGTTATCAGGCTAGAGCTTATAGGTAAAATGCAACGAAAAGTCACACATCCTACATGATCGCCAAAGCGGATTTCATCAAAACCGGTCTACTAGCGATATTCTAACATACGTCACTCGTCTTTTGAGTTCTGCTCTAAAAGAAAAATTGAGAACATCATGCAATTTTATTCAATACTTCTAAATCATTCCATCAGTTATGCCATGCAACACTCTTCAATAAACTTCTATCATAAAAAAAGCCTTCGAAACCATGCCCATATATGATTGTATTTAATCTTGATTTATGTGATAAGTTGGAAATTAATTCAGGTATTCCGCAGTGTCCCACTTTTATTATGCATATAAATGACCTTATGTTAACAAACTACGATCCAAGTCACGGCTTCGCGGATGATACCAATGCACAGTCCGTTCTCATCGACTCGCACAATATCTGATTGTAGTTCCGTATCAATGAGAGCCAAAGTAACTCCCTAATGGTGGACCTGTCTAAGGTTCTTAGCTGAGGCTCTACAAATCTGGTTGTATTTAATGCATCAAAAACGCATAATTGCATCTTATCAAAAAAAGTGACCTACAAGCCGCAGACGATCAGATGACTAGCAAAATACTGCCCAAAAAATTCAGACTCTACATTCGAACCTCGTTGGTTCAGCGGTAAGAACGTTTGCCTCTGAACCGAAGGGTCCTGGGTTCGATCCCAGGGTACTCCTTTCACTTTTTCAGTACAAACTGTAAGATTAATATTAACCGAGGTTCTGGCATTGTGTTTGAGCAAGCTGAATGTTTGCACGTTCCGCCCTTCGGAGGGGGCGTAAAGCCGTCGGTCCCGTGTCCATGCGATGTTGGGCACGTTAAAGATCCCTACCCTCCTTACAGAAAGGCAGGAGTTCGACAAATTTTCCAGGATAGTGAAGTGAAACTGTGTCAAATTATAAGTTTGTTTTTGTAAGTGCTGCTTCTTACGCTGTATAGAGCACAGAGACATCCACAGTTGGAATATTTATACTATGACTGGGGTGTTGCTTTACATACAACATTTTTGTTCCTAGATTCTATTCATAAACGATCTGCTCGTGATATAGAACATTCATCTGTCACAATTAATCTTACTTCTGTAGACTACAGGTGTAAACCTGGAGACCGCTGCTTTTTCTACCGATACTATCATCGACATTGCTTGTCAAAAACCGTTAGTACTTCCGCTTGTTACCTTTTATCGACAAGCAGGTTGCTTTTCCCATGATGATAGTCAGGGACGCAACGTGCCGATCTGGCTGTCTATACGCCTACTACTAAATGGTCAGATTGCAATAAGCAGCGAACATGCTTATCTGTATGTTGACTCGGATGTAACTCGATATGTTGGCCATGTTAAATGTAAGGGACATTCGTGGGTAGCGATGGTGTGAATTACGCTACTTGTTATCTCGCCCCTAATTGTTTTATATTTTACCCATTAAATACAGGCTCTTACAGATGTCGACAATTTTCGAGAGTGAAAGTTTGTCCAGATCTCATAGTACAACTTGGATCTTGCCAAGGTGCAGATGGAATAAAGCACGTTTTCTGCTGTTTTGTCACCTCCCATGCACATTCGGCGCTCGGATGTTTGTCCAAGGCCAATTCTGTATAGATGGTGACACAACCTACAATGACCTCAATACAGACCAATCACAGTTTTTAACTGTTGTCTGTTCAACTCTGGGCGTTTTTTAGTCCTTATCTCTAAGAGGCTCTTTGTGAGAGCCTCATACTCACCTAATCCTGGTGTATTTTGCCATTGTTGAAGTGTATTTTCATCGACTAGGTGTTCCAGGTGCATTTTGCTGTGCATAAGATATGCCCAGCGCAGGTTTTAGTCCTCGGTTTTGTAGCTATCCGTGCATCTGCCATCAATAAGTTTTTACATCGGTCACCGTCGTCCCGATCTGTAAGGACAATTTTGGTTAGTAGATTGCTGCAGGTCTGTGAATACATCAGATCCGGGATCATTCCCAGAACCTCGTCACCTTCAATATAACCAAGGTGTCCAGTTCTTTCCACTCTGATTGGCTCACGTATGCTTTAGGGCGTTGGTTTTAATATGTACGTTGCCAACCTGGTTTACCTTTCCATCCATATGTTAGGACGTGGGACAAAGACTTTCAGAGTGACTGAGCTGTGGTGGTTTGTGTGTCTGTTATTATCTGACGTGCCTGTCTCTGTAGCTGAGTTTTTTGTATGAAAATTAGCTAAGAGAAACAAAAAACACCCGGACACATCATTTTAAGTTTTTAGGCGAAAATGTGTTTTGTAATGTTCAACCCCTACATTGCAATCCTAAGGGGTGACTTCTCTCCCATATATAGAAGCGTTAATAAATTAGTGGCGAAATTGAGTCAAGTATGACCGGTGTTCAACAATAACATAAGCATTGAGAAACTGGTTAAAACTTAAACAGTTAAAATAGCTGTTTTGGAACATGCCCAGATGGGTCCTACTCTCAGTGGCAGAAGAATGGCACATACTCTAGGTATTTTTCAACAGATGTCCAAAAACTTTTAGGTCATCACAGATTTCACTTTCATAAAAAAACTGACTTGAGGAACTAAATGAGGGCGATAGCGACTGGCGATTCAATTTTGTGAAATTATAATGGAGTTGATCAATAATAATGTGAATTCCTCTCTTAATATTTGTTTTTCTCTAATATTTGGTCCCACCACAATGCATATCCCATATTCAGAGAAGCTAAATCGGTGCAATTGTTTGCGGCTGTATGGCTGGACCGTTTTTATTGTCCACGTAACTAGCTGGACAAATATTTATACATTTATTTACTCACGTTTCCTATTTAATGGCATGAATAATGATACATTGGACACTGCAAGAAAGCTTTGACTTATGCAATGATATTAGTTCAATATGCAAAGTACTAGAAATACACCAATGCATGATATCGACAGAGTCTTAAACATGCTCTTCAACTATTGCCTCACAAATACTTTTACCACTTCTCTATATCCTTAAGTTTGTATAAATTTTCAATATTTCAGCTTCATGGGCTACAATTAAAGACAATAAGCATCGCCAAGTGCAAGAGCTGAAGAAGATGGGGTTTTTGCTGATTATGCACTGCCTATAAAAGTATTTCTGGATACCACTCGTCTGGGGTAATGATTTAGGAAGAGAAGGCATATAGAAATGCCTATATGGTTGCCAAATTTGTCTCCTATGGACTCTTTTTGTAGAGCCATAAGTGCAACATCGCATGATAGACAGCACCGATTATTTACATTCTCTCTAGAGAGCAAAACCAGCAGCATTATATTTTCTTAAGCACAGTGAAACGCATTCAGTATTTCTTAATGTAATTAACTATTAACAATTTTAAGGCTAGATGTATTCTCACCATGATTAGAAACGCAGATCAATTTCGCTATAACTAGAGCTCGTCAGTGCGATATACTAATTATAGCGAGAACACACCTATAAAGTAATACGGCTAAAACAGTGTGAGATGTACGACAGGGTCGCCATCTCGATGCAGAACTAGGTAGTGTATTGTCATGACAGCTCCAATTAGATTAGCTTTATTGTGACTGAGCTATTTCAATCCCTCCACCGCGACCTTAGGTCTAGTATGGCTCACGTCTAGTTATTTAAATTTCACCCATTAATTACAGCTCCCTGCAGGAGTCGATCTTTTCTTGGGGGTGAAAGTTTGTTTGGCAGGTGTACTGCCATCTGCGTGAAGTCGCTTGCCCGTTTTAAAGCGCAAAGAGAGATAACCTCTCACACAAAATGTTATAAATAGAGACTGTCTACAATTAACTCACAATATTGTAAATTGTCAGCCCTAGCCCATTTCTTCCCTAATACCGCGACAATGAATGGCTAGATGTATTTTCACCCTAATTATAAACGCAGCGGTTTCGTTTTAGTGAATTTTAGCAGAAAAAAATCACTAATGGGGAGATCCCGACTTTTGAATTTTGAAAAAATGTTTGCAAATACGCGCGAACGAGGACCCTAAAAACCCATATCCGGGGTCAGTTTGAATTTTTATATGTTTATATATATATATATATATATATATATATATATATATATATATATATATATATATATATATATATATATATATATATATATATATATATAAAATAATGGGCCGATTTTGATAGAATTTAGCATGTGCCTTCCTTTTGTAAGTAGCTTGGATACATTTGTTAGCCAGGGAAATCGGACTAGGTTTTCCGGGAAAATGTTTAGTTTCATATGGAAAAAAAACTCAAAAAATTTGAAAGCTGTGGTAACCAAATTTGGTAGGTAAGTTTACGATATAAATATTATACTATACACCAAAATTTAGATTTCTATGTTACAAGAAAAAAAGTTATAAAAAAATATTTGGTGCCAGATCATTTCTATAAAAATTCACTACCATAACGCACTTGCTGCGTCCTGGCTTTTTCTTATTATGGTGAGAATAGATCCAGTCTTACATTCGTTTTCCCGGTATTAGGGAAGAAATAGGCTAGGTCTGACAACTTACAAAATTGTTAGTTGATTGTACACAGTCTCTATTTTATAACATTTTGTGTTATTTGGAGCTGTCGTGACAACATACTACCTAATTCCGCACCGAGATGGCGACCCTGTCGTACATCTCACAGTGTTGTATTAATAGTTATGAAACTGTTGCAAGCGGCTGCTAAAAGCGAAAGGGGTGCCATCTACACAGCATGTAGACTAAACTGCTTGGACTGCAAGAATATTTGTAAATCCAGACAAAAACCTTATTGTCTTTATTTACCCACTTCGAAGTTACATAAAAAAGGTTTAAGTTAAGTATTATAACCCCTTTATACTTTTAGTGAATTGTTATTTTAAAAAAATTCACTAATAGAGAGGTATCGATGGTAGGACTTTGCAAAAATTTGTTCAAATGAGCGCGAACTAGGAACCCTAGAACCCATGTTCGGGGTGTCAGTTTCAATTTTTATATGTTTCTATATATATATATATATATATATATATATATATATATATATATATATATATATATATATATATATATATATATATATATATATATATATATATATATATATATATATATATATATATATATATATATATGTGTGTGTGTGTGTGTGTGTGTATCCGTCGGAGAACTCAAAAAGTAATTAACTGATTTCAATGAAACTCGGCAAGTACCTTTCTTTTATTAATGGCTTGGATGAGTTCGTTAACCAATAAAATTGGACGGGGTTTTCCGAGAAAATTTTGAGTTTTCTTTCAAAAAAAATTTTTTCTCTGAAAATAACAAAGCTGTTTTCATGAAATTTACTATATGTATTGCCTTGGGAGAGACCTTACTACGTACCAAAATTCAACTTTCTAAGGTTATAGAAAATTGAGTTATTCAAATTTTAAATTTTCTTTCGAAAAAGTTTTTTTTTCTCCGAAAGTTACAAAGTTATTTTAATGAAATTTGGTGGATATTTTGCCCTTACTACATACCAAAATAAAGCCTTCTAAGTTTATAGAAAAATGATTTATTCAAATTTGAAGCATTTAATAAAAATTCACTACAATAACGCACTTGCTGCGTCCCGAGCTTTTTTATCATACTTCCAACTCACCCAATATTTCCAAAATTTGAGCTACCAGTTAGAAACATCTATATAATTATGTTGCATAAACTAAAATCATCACTGAATTCAAAACTACAGCCTAAATAACGTAATTCAGTTTCCTAAGTTACGCTATTCAACGTAGCTCTCTGACCTTTGTGATAAAGTTCCGTACCTTCCTATTTATCGCATTTGCATATTATAGTTTAACCATAAATTCTAGATATTACCTCCCTGCACATAAAGCAGCTATGCCAGACAAATGTTACTACACCTACATGAATGATGGGATGAACGAGTGCTACAAAGAGCCCTATTTACTGGGTAACCAAGAATACGCCCACTTAAAAGCTAAGCAAGAATACTCCTAGTTAAAAGCGAATATCAAAGTGCTGCAGTGCATGCAATGCAGTATTCGAATTTGTCCCGAATGTGTTTAAAATTTCGTGGTTAGAGATGCAGTATCATATAAATTTTACGCTTCATATAGTGAAAGCATAAATTACAAGTTTACATTGTATACGACATTGTCAAGTAAAATTTTAAATTTTATATTTGATATGGTAATTTATAAGTCTCGCAAACACAATTCACTAGCAGTTTCCACTTTACATACCGGATGTGGCGCCGAAGCCATCAGTTAGCCGTATATGAATAATAAGATTTGAAAAATCACCATTAGAGTTTAGCACAGTTTAGAGACATTCAGACAATTTACAATAAAAGAAAATTTCGGGACGCAGCAAGTGCGTTATGGTAGAGAATTTTCATTAAATGCTTCAAATTTAGATAACTCAATTTTCTATAAACAAAGAAAGTTGAGTTTAGGTATGTAGTTAGGTATTTATGAGGACAGTATACCAACCAAATTTCTTTAAAATAACTTTGTTATTTTTTGAGATACAAATTTTTTTTTGGTTTTTTTTTTTAGAAAAACTGGTCCGATATGGCTGGCTAACGAACTGATCCAAACCACTGATATAATAACGAGTTTTGCCGAGCTTCATCACAATCGGTAAATTACTTTTTGAGTTATCGTGTGGTATGAATTAACTTCATTTTTAACAATTTCCCAAATACTAGCACCGAGAGTCATTCAAACGGAGAGTCGCCATTGATGTGGATCGTTATTGGAATTTTAATACAATACAAAGCTTTTCTAAAGTAATAACTAATTAAAAATTTTCAGGATATGACTTTTTTTAGTGTACATTTTTAAATATATCATGAAAATGTGTCTCATCGTTATATAATAGTTCTGTTCGCAGTATGTTCGAAAACTACCTTTTTCTATTTTGAAAGTTTTAGAAAACACAATTTTTTAATTTTTTTGTTATATATATATATATATATATATATATATATATATATATATATATATATATATATATATATATATATATATGTGTGTGTGCAGGGTGTTCTCGTCAATCAGGAACAATAGGTAGCTTCCTTATCTTCCAAGGTACAGAGTATATTAAATGGACAAAGTTACTCAAATAATTTTTCCTATCTCTAGTCTGTCACCGAAATTCGCATTGCGCAACAAATGTCAGAGTTGTCGCCATAACCTCAATTTTCTCAAATTGGAGCATAGTGAAATTTCTTCATGAATTGATTGCATCTCGACTTGTCTTTGCGGTCGTCAGGCTATTTCTTCTATAACACCATGTATTCCATGGATAACAAGACCATGGATGTGATAAAATTCAGGGTTAGCGGCTGCAAAATATAGTCGAAAATATCCACGTAGACATGTTCCTAAACTAACTTCTGAACGTCACGACCTCTGGAACAGACATACTTCCAAGGTAAAACAGACAAGGCTATACTTGCAGACTGTATTTATTGATAAACGCCCTACGCGTTTCGGCTTATATAACCTAAGCCATCTTCAGGGACATCCTAAAAAATTACAAAAGTGCTTGTGTCACAAACAAAGTTTCTGGTAGGTTGACAAGTATCGCATGACACAACATAAGTCTAAACAGTCTTACAAGCAAAGTCTACATTAAAAGCAAAGTCAAAGCTAAAATACTCTGTAACAGTTATATTTTTACTTTTCCCGCCACAATATCAGCTGCGTCAAGACCAAGAACCTCACAGATTCCGTGAGAATTTACTTGACAACAGCTGACGACTGCAGACAGGCTACCAAAATCATGGATAGCCTGCAGCTATAGTACCACTCTTACCAGCTCCAGGAGGACAAACTACTAAAGATTGTCTTCAGGGGGGTCTGTGAAACCATCTCCATAGAAGAGGTTGAACAAGACCTCAATAAACAGGGTTTCCATCCCGATGGTGTCCACCGTGTGTGTCGCAGAGGTAGGGACAACAAAAAAATCCCCATGCCCCTCATCATGACCAACCTCCCCAAGTTCGAAAGGTCCATTTTCGGCATCAAAACTGTGTGCGACCTCCGCGTCAAGATGAAGTCTCTACACAAAAAAAACCTTCCAAACCAGTGCCTTCGCTGCCAAAGGTTTGGTCACTTCCAACAGTCTTGTAGGGGAGCCCACCGCTGCGAAAAATGCAGCGGCGCCCATTTGTCTGTGGAGTGTAAAAAGTCCCTATCCGTCGACCCAACTTGCTGCAACTGCGAAAAGGGTCACACCGCCAACTATAAAGGTTGCCCGAAATTCCCCAAACCCAACAAACAGACCTCACAACGGAAGCCGCAAATTTCCTATGCGGCTGCCACTGGATCTTACCGCCCCGCCCAACCCTCAACAACCCCGAAACCGGCTACACCCAAGCCGAACCCAGCTCCCCCTGCAAAAACAGCTTCCACTGCAAAGGCAGCTCCCGCCATAGACCTGTCCAATGCACTCTTCCTTATTACCACGATCAATTTCACATAGCTGAAGTTGGTCGCGGAGAAAGTTCTGAACATTCTCCAAACTTCCCCTGATCTGCTGACGCTGATCACTTCCGCCATCCCGCTAATTCCCGAAATCGTGTAAATCTCCAAGAAGTAAATGATTCCTCGAAGAAAGCCACAATCCCTGCAAGTTGCATCATGGAATGCAAAGGGACTAGCTTGCAAAAGAAATGAGGTCCAAGAATTCGCCCAACGTTTAAAACTAGACGTTATTCTAGTCCAGGAAACCAAAATGCGTCTTCCAATCAATCCGAAACTCCCCAACTATAAACTGTACCGCAATGACCGCACCACTTTCAGAGGTGGCGGCACGGCAGTGTATGTTAAGACAAATATTGACCACCACCCTCTGAGTACGCCAGCCCTGCAAAACATCGAGGCTACGCAAATCGTAGTCAACACTTCCTCTGCAGGCCCAATAAAGCTCATTTCTGCATATAATCCTCCACAAAAGAGAATTCTAGTCGCCGACCTAGACCTCTTGTTTGATACCAACCAGTCCATAATAATTGCTGGCGATTTAAATTCCAAACACCCCAATTGGCATTCTCGTAATGCCAACACAAATGGGAAAATCCTCCAAACCTATGTCGAAAACCATGAAAACTGCACGGTTGACACTCCCCAAATACCCACACACTTCGGCAGTGCGGGTAGACCCGACCTGCTCGACATAGTAATCATGTCGAGCACCACCATTCTCCATGAAATATCAACACAAAACGACCTCTCGTCGGACCATAACCCAGTCATATTGCAGCTCGGCGACGTCAACGACGAACCCGCCCACCCAAGGAAAAAGGTACTGTGGTCAGTTTTCACAGATCATCTTAAAAACACCCTTGGCAATATTCCGGTTATCCGCAGCATCCCCGAACTCGAGGGTGCAGTGGATAATCTACAGTCCAAAATTCAATGTTCTATCGAACATGCATCAAGGACGTACCCCGCTCCGAGCAATCTGCCACCATCTCCGTCCAGTATCAGAGAAATGATACTCGAAAAAACCGCGTGCGTAGACTAGCTCAACGCACCGGAAACCTCACCGACAAACGAGATGCAAACAGACTCATCAAACAAGTACGATCCGCCCTACAAGAACTCCGCAACAATCGTTGGGAGGAGCGCCTGCAAACCATGTCTACCCAAGACAATTCCATCTGGCAAATGGCAAAAGGCCTTCGCTCCCAAAAACATCCGATATCCCCACTTCACGGCCGTAACGGTGTCGTATACACGGATGCGGAGAAAGCTACTGCATTCGCAGATCATCTGGAGTTGCAATTCAGCCCGAATTATAATAACGTTGATCTGTCGCGCCAGAACGCACCGCTACGTCAGGAGTGCGCTTCGCGCCACCCCAGACACAACTATCGAGCCCACAACTTTCGAAGAAGTTTCCCAAATAATCAAATCATTAAAAAAATAGGAAAGGTCCGGGATACGATGGCATCTCCAACGTAGCCGTGAAAAATCTCCCTCGCAAAGCCGTGGTATTCCTAGTTACGATTATGAATGCCATGCTGCGATTTTAACATTTTTCTTCCATGTGGAAACTTGCCGACATTATTAACATCCCGAAACCCAGCAAAGATCCGCTGTTCCCTCAGAACTACAGGCCCAAAACTGATTCAGAAAAGGCCAGCTTCATTCACCTCAGAAAATCATATCCTCCCGGATGAGCAATTCGGTTTCAGATACCAGCACTCCACCACAGACCAAGTCCTTCGTGTGGTGGAAAACATTACCGAAGGATTTAATATAAACAAGTCAACTGGTGCAATATTTCTTGACATTGCTCAAGCCTTCGATAGGGTTTGGCATGCGGGCCTCCTAAGCAAACTTCTATCATTTAATTATCCTCTCCCTCTGATTCTGCTAATCAGGTCATACCTGCAACAGAGGAAGTACCAGGTCAAACATCTGGGACCCAGATCTAGAACGTACCCAGCCAAGGCTGGTCTCCCGCAGGGTACTGCTATCTCCCCTCTGCTGTACAATATATTTGTCGCAGACATTCCGACAGCCCCCCTAAACGTGACCTACGCACTGTACGCAGACGACACTACCGTCCTCAGCAGCTCCACTCAGCTGACGATAATAACCGAACGACTTCAGACCGCCGTAGTCGAGCTGCAAGCATGGTATAGGAAATTCCTTCTAGCCATAAACCCCGATAAATGTTCAGCTGTCCTATATTCCAAGAAGAGACACACACCTCACGAACACGTATCATTAGACAACCGTCTAATTCCCTGGCAAGATTCCGCCAAATACCACGGGATTTTCCTCGACAAACACTTAACATGGCCCCCCCATGTCGATCACGGCCGAAAAAAGCCTCGATGTACATCTCGAAGCTGTTCCCACTTCTAAATAGAAATTCCAAAGTGTCCATGAACAACAAGTTGCTCATGTACAAAGTCATCATCCGGCCAGCCTTTGCATCACCTGCATGGGCCACCGCGGCCGCAACACACATCAAGACCCTTCAAATCATCCAGAACAAAATTCTGAGAATGGTTACCGGAGCGCCATGGTTTGTCCGAAACAGTGAGATTCACTCTGATCTGGAAATGCCTTCGATACTTAAGTTCATGACTCAACTATCCACAACAACAAGCCGCTTCTCACCCAAATGCTCTTCTCCGTAGTGCCACAGACTACGATGAGCAACTTCCACATAAGCATAAGCGTCCAAAGCTTATACTTACCTGCTAACGCCCCCGCGGCAAAAACGGAATGAAAACATTCATACCCAAAAAGTCATTGTGTGAGATCCTTCCGACGGAGGTATGGACTAAGACCCGGTACTCCCAGGGGGGGAGTTTTAGTGAGTACAGTCTCACAGTACCTCGATATCTCACGGCACCTACGGGGCCGTGAATGGGGTCTGCATGAGCATTTCCCCCTCCTGTATCCAAAAAAAAAAGGTCGAATTTCGATATATTACAAGTCAGCTCAGAATTGACACGGACCGAGGGAATTCGTCTGACTAATTAAAAGAAAGCATTCTTTAGTCTATTTGAACTGATCAGATTTTTTCGGGTCACGAACTCAACCAAGCCTCTTGCAAAAGGAAGGACTCGCCAAATTTGATCAAAATCTGTCTATTATTTTTTGAGTTATCGGTGTGACATACACACACACGGAGAGAGAGAAAGAGAGAGAGAGAGATTGTGCCCGTCTAAAGTCTGTTAAACCTCTCCCCCCCCCCCCACTAAGTTTTGAACCAGCTGGTATATCGCAACAAAATTTAGAGGGCTCAAATAATATGTGCAACCCTACAATTTTGTGGAAAAAGGAGAGCTGGAAGTTTAAAAATGGAGAAGAATCGCCATCTTGAATGACTTTTTTGAATGAAACACCCAGTATATTATTCTGTTTTTGTAATCTTCTCATAACTCTGAACAATTCTCTTTGATACACTTGTTTCCTAAATTTGATCGTTTTCGAAACATTAACATCTTAAAAGTGACATTTCGGGTTAAAGTGAAATATGGATTTTGGAAAGTTATTTTCAAAGGCTAAGTTCGTTAGCCACTTTTGTGAAGTTTTTCCATGGAACAGGTCAATTTATTTTTACAAAATTTAATTTATGTATTGCCATCAAACTAGAGATACAATGTTCTAAAATTCATTTTAGTTAAATAATTCTATGCCAACGTTTTCAGGAAATCTTTTTCAAAAATCACAAGTAGTTGTAGATCTGTGTAGTTAATGTGTTTCAAACTAAAGCGAGGTATATTATAGATATATAGACATCTGAACATGTTTGTGTAAACATAGATGACCCACATATGCCGTTTGAATTATCTCGTAGAGCACAAGTGTCGCAAATGCGTTATTTACTCTGGGTAAATTGAACATAACTGGTATAATGTAGACCTCAAATCGATGCAATGCAGTATTTGTGTAACTGCAGCACGGTGAAGCACCAACCTCGAAAATCCAGTTGCTACCGCAAACTCTAAGCTTGAGTGGAAGCTTTCCAGAGAAATTGACATTTTGCACTCAATCTTATTACAAACGTTGTAAGCTTGTCATAAAAGCTCTAGCACCTAACTTCCTATTTGATGAGATTTCCAAACCTTGTATCTAAGATGTCTCAGGAGTTCAATCGTAAGAGAAGTAAACTCAAACTTATATTGCTACAATAATGTATAGGCTGCTAGATTAGATAACAAATAATGATGTCTTTAGTTTTCGACCGACCTTAAAAAAAGGCGAAAATTGTCAAATCCACACGTTTTTCAGCCAATTTTTGTTCGGAAAATTAGAAAATTAGATTTAGCTTTGTTAATTATTTGTTGTCGCCCTTACTTGGAGAAATATACTAAATACAAAAATAGCTAGAGGCCAAAAATAAATTATATTGAATAGCATTATTTGTGGTTACATTTTATAATATTATTGCCAAATTTTCTTGATGATGTCGGAGCAAATTTGAAACTATCAGACTAAATAACCTACGTATCTATGACAACTTGTGTAATGCAAATATGAGTAAGCGCCTCGGTGGGCGTAGTTCGGATACATAGTTACTTGATCGGGCACGGTCAGTGATTGGATGGGTGACCGGTTTGTGATCTCGTCCGGGTATGCTGACATTCCCAGTGTGTAAACTCTCCTCAAATAACCATAGTATGAGGGGATAAAATACTAAAAAATGATATCAATAATACTAAATATCGATGTTCTTTTCTAGTTTCACGGGTTCGAATCTAGGTTTAGCGAATTCTTATGCAAAAATGTTGGTACATGTGTTCTTTTATAGGGAATGAAGTAAAAAATAAATACTGTAGCTCAACATATACCTATTATACATAAAGGTACCTGAGTGTCGATATTTCTCGTAGCTAACTTGATTCACAAGTATACTCGGTGGATCGGTATTGGCTTTCCAGGATATTCAACAGCACTTGATATTCTCACTTGGCCACCAATTCCAGTATTGACCGTGCCTGACGTTGGTTGCATTCGATGAATGCAGCGATCTGTTCACGCGGTGTGGCCATTGCCGTGTCTGTCTATATATATATATATATATATATATATATATATATATATATATATATATATATATATATATATATATATATATATATATATATATATATATATATATATATATATATATATATATATTGCTATGGTATTTTTGGTTTAGCACTTTTAATTGTAGAGCATGAGAATTTAATTTGCGTCTTTATTTAAAAACGCTAATATTGATGATCCTGAAATTATACCAAAAATTGTTTACTAACTGCTGTGTTTTTTAAATTTTTCTCTCATCTAATGGGTAGGGTTCTGTGCTTGGGCTAGCATTTTTGTTTGATATATCTTATTTATAAATTATAGTACTCCCGAGTGTTTGGAAATTGAAAAAAAGTATATATATATATATATATATATATATATATATATATATATATATATATATATATATAATTGGGTTCTTTTGACTTTACTTTTAATTGACGGTGAAAGATAGTCTTACTTTAAGAACTAGTACTTGTTTGATTTGAGGTCAAAATTAAACAGATTATGTAAGTACAATCTAGTATGTTTTATTTCTGATTGAATAAATTCACAAATTTCCATTAAAACATAGTTATATCAAATTTATCATCGCTGATTGTCGATAAATTAATACATATCAATTTTATTTAAAACAATGAATTAACTAACTATGATCTATGGTTCGGCCTTTATCCAATATCCCCCTTAGTGAGCTAAAGATACATTAAAATCATCAATGGGACTGAAAAATTCTTAAAAACTAATCACACTGTAGAAAATATCTGCACATTTATTACGATAAAGTTCACAAAACGACTTACTGAATGATGCCTAATTGATTCTTCCATTGGATGTGTACAAATTGCTTTCCATTTGATCTACTGTTTGGATTTTGTAGCTTGCCTGTGATTACTAACTATTTTCCATTTTATTAAAACGGTCTCAACAAACCGTGTACCAGATACTCAATATTTAATTTTCCCATTTCAAACTGAATATGATTTTGTTATGAGGCACTTGCCTTTCACGCTTAATTCTCAACTCTCATATTTACAGTGTCGCCGTACGTCAACGAATGAAGTTTTACTTCCCGCAGTTCTTTTCGAATCGTCCTCTCGTCCTGCCGTCGTCTCCTTAAATAACTACACCTGTGTTACAAAAAATCTCTTCTCGCCGTACCTGGGTAAAACAAAGTTCATAGGCCCTGCATTTTCCCCATTGTCCAACTTCTTGTTCGTTGCACTCATTGGAAACAACCACCAAAAAAAATCCCTATTAACTAACACTGCGTGTCTTTTCTTATACTTGGTAACCGACAAAAAATTATTTTTAACTTAATACTATACATTTACTTACTGTCTAAGGATAAAATAAAAATCATTATATTCTGTTAAGACTCTATAAATAAAAACAAGGCTATTGTTCTGTGTTCTATTGTATTCCAACGACTTTTGCTTAGTGAACTTAAAATGTACTACATGTAAAAAAGAAATCATTGTTCTGTATTATTTTACCTGTTATGCTATTCTTTATTTGAACCTAAAATATTTTACACTCTCAATTATACAGGGCATTTAAATATTAGGACGTATCAATTTAATGTACATGGCCCGTTTTACCCCACAATAACATGTTTCTAATTTTCTGACATATTTGCTATATATAGCTATATATATATATACAGTGTGGAACAGCCAAATGGAATAAATTCGATAACGGATAAATGAGGACGTGTTGGGAAAAACGCTTGGACACGTCGATTTGTATTTTTAACTGCGCATCTTTTTCAAGAAAAAAAAATTATTTAGGGTGCGTCATGTGACAGTGGCCAATACCAACTTTCTTATTTTAAATACAAGCCCCTGTATATTATTAATTTTTTGGATTCTTCAGAAAATTCTAGACATAATTCATGTACAATGTCCTATACCTATCTTCAACTGTTTCGGAAATATTAAGTATTTTCAGATTTATTACAAAAATTAACATTAAAAATAGAAAATTATTTTATTTCACAAATTCTAATAAGAAATACTGATTATTTCTTAATAATTTAAAAAAACAAAAAAAATTAATGTCAATGTAGTAAATGTTCAAAATGCTCGCCACGAACATCTTGGCAACATGCTAATCTGGTATAGAAATGTCTTCTAACATTACTCAACATCTCAGGCGTGACTGATCTAATCGCAAGCGTGATTCGTCTTTTTAAGTCATCTAAGTTGAGGGGCTTAGTTTTGTATACAATACTTTTGACATATCCCCACAAAAAGTAGTCTAATAGCGACAGATCAGGAGATCGTGCTGGCCATTCTATCGATCCGCGCCTCCCTATCCACCGATTTGGAAAAATTTGGTTCAGGTACTGCCGGACATTGATTTGGTAATGGGGTGGTGCTCCATCTTGCTGAAACCATATTTTATTGGCAGGAACTTGTGGGTTTGCTGGATCTGGATATAAGTTTGTCAAAGTTGGCACGACATTATTTTGGAGCAGTTCTAAATATTTATCCCCATTCAAGTTGCCATCAATGAAAAAGGGACCTACGATATGTTTTCCAACAATTCCTGCCCAAACATTAACTTTTTCAGGATATTGCGTATGTTCCTCTCTCATCCAATGAGGATTCTCATTAGACCAATAGCGGCAATTTTGACGATTAACATGACCGTGAAGTGTAAATGTGCTCTCATCAGAAAACAAAACATCTTCTAATTGGATCACATTGTTATCTAACATTGCCATCATTTGTTCACAAAAATACGTTCTCCTATCGAAATCGTCCTCCATGAGCTCCTGAGTTGGTATCATTTTATAGGGATGCATTTTACTTTCCTTTAATGTTCGAAAAATTGCTGTGTGGCTAACGTTGAATAGTTGGGCTGCTTGTCGACCAGAAGTATGTGGGTTTTCTTGAAACTCAAGCGTAATATCCAATTTCGTATCATCACTTACTGCATTGGCAGCTACTTTTTTTATCTGTCTCACATGACCAAGCTCGCGAAACTGCTTTTCTATTTTGCTAATTGTTCCTTGGGATACAGGCGGCAAATTTGGAAATTTTTCGTGAAATAAGCGAGACACTTCCATCTGTGTCCGTGTGTTATCTCCATAACCAATCATTTGTAGAATGGTTATTTTGTGCATTTCTGTTAAATGAACCATTTTTCTGATATTATTACGTACAGTTAACGAAATTCAAACGACAATAGCACTGACACTAATCACTACTGTCATGCAGGCAGACAACAAGTTGCTAAGGCTACGAGTTTTATACGAACAGAAAGAAAACTGTTTTTGTTTTTGTTTCATTTCATATCAGTAAAAAGAAACGCAGGAATGGTTTTTGTTTACTTTCTCATTATCAAGAGCTGAATGGGAAATAAGTATTGAATGCAATGTAGCGAATTTGTGAAATAAAATAATTTTCTATTTTTAATGTTAATTTTTGTAATAAATCTGAAAATACTTAATATTTCCGAAACAGTTGAAGATAGGTATAGAACATTGTACATGAATTATGTCTAGAATTTTCTGAAGAATCCAAAAAATTTATAATATACAGGGGCTTGTATTTAAAATAAGAAAGTTGGTATTGGCCACTGTCACATGACGCACCCTATATAATTTTTTTTTCTTGAAAAAGATGCGCAGTTAAAAATACAAATCGACGTGTCCAAGCGTTTTTCCCAACACGCCCTCATTTATCCGTTATCGAATTTATTCCATTTGGCTGTTCCACACTGTATATATATATATATATATATATATATATATATATATATATATATATATATATATATATATATATATATAAATATATATATATATATATATATATATATATATATATATATATATATATATATATAACAAAGGGGTAGCCTCGGGGTTCTGGTGTAATAGCGTGTGCCTCTGGATCCAAGGGTCCCGGAATCAATCCCCAATAGAAACGCCAAATTATTTTCATTACTTACTGTAAATTAACATCAACCGAGATTGCAACATTGTGTTTGAGCAGGTTGAATGTCTATACGTTCCGCCCTTCAGAGGAGGCGTTAATTCGAGTCCCGTGTACCATACGATGTTGGGAGAATTAAAGGTCCCTAATTTCCTTGCTGAAAGGGCGGTATTCGGCAAAATTTCCAGAAGAGTGGGGTAAAAGTGCTCCCTAGCGTCGGTGATTTGCCATAGTCACGAAAATAGACGGATTTTTAAGAAACAGCGTAAATATAAGGAAACAATATATATATATATATATATATATATATATATATATATATATATATATATATATATATATATATATATATATATATATATATATATATATATATATATATATATATATATATGTAACGAAAAAACTAAATCCTACTAAATGTGAGTTTGGAAGCAAATCTTTTTATACTGATGATTTAAGACTTTCGCGGCTAGTAACGCTTGGAATGCTAAATAGCTTCTGAGATGTACTGCCGTAATTTAGATCGTGAGTTGCTAGACGTTCTCAATGCCTTGTCATCGAAGAAGGGATAATTTAATTCCCAGGACGTTAGTTTTATTTAACAATATTCATTAAATTATTAGGAAATAACTTTACAAAGAAAAAAAATAAATAAATCTAGTACACTCTCTTGTTCGTTTTCACGGAAGGAAGCTGATGGTCTGTAATGCTCACTTTCTGATCATTCGTTCAATTCGTTGACTACTTCTATTCGACTCCGGTTTCGTTCAGTTACTGAAGTTTTACTGCAGCAAAAGTGTTTGATTAAAAAATGTACCACTACCGAACTCAATGAGCTTACCATAGCTACTTCACTCAAAAAATCCAAAATCTAACCCATATAACGCAGGTGGTGCTTAAGAAGTGAACTTGAAACAGACGTTGATAGAAAATGGATATAAAAGGACTATTCGTCGTAGACAGACTAACACACAAACAGAAACGCTTAAAGAACACATGGATAACAGACCAAAAAAGAAAATCATCCCTAGCATATATACGAAGATCTACAGAAATATAGGCAAATTACTGCAGAAAACGGATATTGGCACCGTCGTGATTAACACAACAAAGATTGGTGCGATACTAAGATCAGTATAGACATCAGTAGATCCTCTCACAGGTAAGGAATATATCAGATTCCATCTGAGAGCAAAAGCATTATCATAGAGCAAACAACACTGTTGCTGCCTAAAAGTATGCGTTAGCTGCGCTGGCTGTTTCGGAAAACTATGGCAAAACGGCAAAACGGAGATCCTTACTAGGATTAAGATCAACAGCAAATCTAAAGCAACTACGGACTTCCTAACAATCTCAACCAAAACGGCGGTTTAAAGTTAAGTGGAACCTCGCTGCCCGCTATTAACAACAGAAAAGATTTTACTGGCCGTAGCGACTCACACCTGATATATATATAATTGCAGGCAACAGCAATGATTTAGTCAACTACAATGATGGAGCTGCCTACGTCACCTACGGCCACTTTATTATCATCAGCGATTGCATAATCAACATGTATAAGAAAAGTTACCAGAATAATGTCAATTTCAGTCTAGCTACTGGAAAATAGTTGGCATCAACCCACCATCTAAACTAGGTCAGGGCAGAAGATCCCGTGAGCCATAAAGCATCCCAAATATTTTTTATGAATGTTATAAAGACATTGGTAGAGACACAGATGGGAACTAATCCAAGTCTTGCATATTTCATAATTGTTGGTATTAATAATCATAATTGTAGCAAAGCTATTTTATAACAGTATATACAGCGTGTTTGATAAGTCGCGTTCATTAGAAGTGTATGCCCTTAGTCCGAATTCGAGAGAGAAAAATCGGTTTGGTCAAAAGCGATTATGTGGAATCTAGTTAAATTACCTTCAATCAGATGGCGTTTGAAGGTAAACGGGAAGAACTATGTGCTTTGTTATTTAAAAATGAAACGGCTCTTTATATCATTGATTTTCTAGATTCCAAACCGAATTCTAGATCAAATCTTATTACGTCAAAAATTCGACGTTTTCCAGTAAATTAGATTTTTTCGAAAATTTTCAAATTGTCACTACTGTTTTTAATAAGACATATCTCCGCTATTAGCTAAGGTGGAAGACTCTGCCTTTGTGATACTGAGGAAGCTTAGTTCTAAATAAAGTGGAGTTAAGGTTTTAAGTTATTTATACAGAGTGTTCTGTAATAAGTGCCCAACTAGAGCAAGTTATTTCATTTATAACTTAATAATTTCAAATGGAACAGCTTATATTAGCGAATTTTCATTAAGAAAAATTTGCTAATAGAGAGGTCACGATGAAAATCTTTCAAAAAGATTTCTTCAGATGAGCGCGAATTTGGGTCCCTAGAACCCAAAACCAAGGTCCGTTACGTATATATATATATATATATATATATATATATATATATATATATATATATATATATATATATATATATATATATATATATATATATATATATATATATATATATATATATATATATATATATATATATATATATATATATATATATATATATACCACTCACTTAGCGTTGGAAGGCTGGCTACCATAGCCGTATTACTTTATAGGTGTATTTTCTCTACAATTAGTATGCCGTACTGACGAGCTCTAATTAGAGCGAAACCGGTCTACGGTTCTAATTGTGGTGAGAATGCATCTAGCCTTACAAACCTACGTTGTCAATTTTAAGTAATTTGGTACTCAATATTTAGAGTTTTTTTCCAAACTAAAAAAAATATCTGAAAGACATGCGTTGAAACCACTTAATGGTTAAAGTCCAATGCCTGACAGAGTAGTTAACTGCGACGCGTAGATTGATTCATCCACAGGTATAAACCACACATCAACGGTAACCACACAAAATAAATAACTGGCATAAAACATACTACGCGAACCAATAATCATGACATCTCGGCCACAATATCGCAAATGACAGACGACATGTAATTAAAAATTTGCCAAGTGATTGTTATTTAACTGCGAGATTCAATAAATTTTTAAAATAAACTATATTTGTAGCTCGATGAACGACCCCAGATACAGTTTTACCTCAGCATAGATATATTATGCTGTGGTTTTAGACTGAAAGTGTAGCATAATATAGTAGAAATGTAAACAAAATCAAGTCAAGTCTCTATAAAAATGATTTTAAAATGGTTTATTTTATCTTTAAACTTAAACATAAGACGTCCTATAAGACCGAAACAGTCTAGCCTTACATACATTGTCTATATTAGGGAATAAATGGGTTAGGGGTGTCAATTTATAAAATTGTTAGTTGGTTGTACACAGTCTCTATTTTATAACATTTTGTGTTATTTGGAGCTGTCGTCACTTTTTCAGTACATACAGTAACATTAACATCAACCGAGGTTGTGGCATTGTGTTTGAGCAAGTTGAATGTCTGCATGCTCCGCCCTTCAGAAGAAGCGTAAATCCGTCGATCCCATCTCCATGCAATGTTGGTCACGTGAAAGATCCCCAATCTCCTTACAGAAAGTCAGGGGTTCAACAAAATTTCCAGGATAGTGGGGTAAAACTGCTCCCTGGATTGGCCATAGTCGCGGAAATAGACAGACATTAAATAAAAGAAAAAAGTCGATAATAAAATGCCAATAGTTCCTTATGAAATCGCAGAATTTACTGTTTGGAGTTCATTTCGTGTACACTAAGGAATTCATTTTTCAATCTGTACGAAAGCAGTTTTTTATACAGTAGAATTCCGAAGGTCGATTATCTGATTGTAAACTTTAGATTTGTGTGTGATTCAAGCATTATACCGAAAAAAAGGTATAATAACTCGCATCGTAATGGCTTTCCGATATGTTATATGTTAGATCCATAAAGGTATTTCTGAGCGTTAAATCGAAATAGAGCAAAAGTTCAATGTACAGTGGTTATACAGAATTTATTATCCTTATGAACTATACTTTTCTTATCAATAGTTAAATTTTGATTAGATGTCCAATAAAGTACTGAATTTAGTTTTACTGGCTTAAACCAAAATTTTTATCATCAGAGTCTAAGGGATGTCGCTGTGTCGTTACATCCATAACTGTGCTTTAGCAATTCTTTTCATTTCGTTGTTGCTTTTATATTTTATCAATTGGGCCATGCTTTCCAGAAACTTTTTTCAGTCTATCTCTTTGCTTTTTATAAGTGTTTGTTCTTTAAGTTATTTAATGGCTTCACATTTACTAAGCAATTAATTTTATTTATTGTAAATTAATAACAAATTGAAAAATGTAAAAATTAAACATAAGCAAACTGAAAAAAATTAAACCGACTTCAAAATATGCACTAAAAAACGAAACATAACTGGATTACAGGTTTAATTCAAAAGACAAAAATTCATTCAAATAAAATCTTATTCTATGCCTCACCTACTTATCTGTTTGAAGTGGAATCCAAGTCAATTTGGTAGTAAGTAGATAGACTAGGTCCACTCCCGCCATATCGCAAGTTTCTCCGCGCACGCGACGAAATGCGTGAGTGTAGGTTGGTCTTTGATAATGAACAACATATTTAATCCGTTCATATCGCGAAGTATGATTGTGTTTCGTGCTTGGCACCGACTTCAAATAGGTAGGTAAAGCATAAACTTTAATCCAGATATTTTTCGCTTTTTAACGCCTATTTTTAAGTCGGTTTAATTTTTTTTAAAGTTTGTTTATTTTTACATGTTTAGTGTAAATATTCGCATGTAATGAGTACGTTATTAGAAAACGGATATAATATAATCAAAATCGTATTACAGTAGAACTTTAAGTTACATAGATTATAATAGGATTTCCCTGAGATACCATCATCTGGTCCTGACTTGATGAAAATGCGACCACTTCAAGATTATACCCTTTCAAACAAAGAAATATATTTTTTAATTGGTCCACAATCGACAAAAATATCGGCGAACATACAAAAAAATTTGAGAATTTCCTTTGATTTCCCTTACATCCCATCTTTAGATTCTGACTTGGTGAAAATGGGACCACCTCAGGAGTATACTTATAATAATAATAACACCACATTAGACAAACGTCGCACCCAGAAGTCTTAGACTTGTGCGGGGCGAGCTTACAGACCCATATAGACAAAGGACATCACCCATAACTCATAAGAAGCCGGCCTTCCCTGAAAAAAAGTAAAATTAAATTGGTCCCGAATTGGCGAAAATATCGGTGAACATACACCAAAAAATGCATTCAGACACACATAGACCTCCTCATTTTTTGAGGTCGGCTAAAAAGCATCTCAAATGTTTATGTTCTTAATATGCAAGCCTACTAATAAATTCCTGAGTTACCTTTCCCCAGACTTCTCTACATATTAATTCCCATTCAGCGACTCAAATCCTACAAAGTAGTTGCTCGTCTAAGGTAAGCACGTCATTTGAGGTAACCCCAAAGGACAATATCCAAGGGACTAAAGTCTGGGGAATAAGCAGGCCACTCTATTAACCATCTGCGTCCAATCTGTCGGTTTCTAACGTAACAATGTTAAATATAATGAAGAAAGCTAAATTGCATTGCAAAGGTAGACGCACTATTTTCAATATATATCGAACCTAATTATTCTAGTAGACATTAATATGAAATCTAATCTAAAATAATAAAACATCTGCTGCAAGAATGCCCATTATCTCCATATTTATTTAGTTTCTACTCAGAAACTTCAATAAAGGCAGCGCTGATAGAAGAAACTGAAAAAAACTGCACACGGTGACCATTAGGCTGGATCGTGTGTTTAAATATAAATATAAAGAAACATAATTAGGGTAAGTACGAACATGGTAATATCATTGCTAGTATTGATAAAAGTCTGGATGTATAAATATATAAAAATTTATTTTCATCCAAAAAACTTGCTAGTGCGATACAGAATAACATACATATATGCTAAAAATGCAATTATTGATCAATTGTCCGTGGATGGCACACGCGTACCAGGCATTACGTCACCATTGTTGATTAATAATGGTGACATCATCTGCAATATATCAAGACAGGGAATTGCATTATCGTCAGGTTTAAGAAGGGTTACCAGAGCGATGTCAGCTCAGTTTTAGTCCAGCTGTTGAAGATGGCAGCAGCAATAGTTGGCAAAACCTTTAACGACTTAGTAAGTGAGTTCGACCACAGCAAAATAGCCCGGAAATCATTTAGTATTCTAATTCTACTTTATGTATGACAAAACATTTGCTTCTCGGTTTGTGGTTGGCCCAAACCATAGACTACAATCTCTTTTAGAACGACGTCTGTCGTGTAAAAAATTATGCTGTACAACGCCATCTAATAGCGGATAAGAGGTTACGTTGTTTTAGATGATTTGCCGGAAATTTTAAGTATATTTATCTTTTTTAAACCAATATTAATTAGACAAAGCTTTGCTTTATCTGTTTGAAAATTATTAAATTTTTTTTTGCATAAATTATATTATTTATGTAAAAATGATGGTACCGTCAGATGCGAGTGAGTACACATCATGTGAATGAAAGTGGCGAGAAAACTAATGGTGGAATAATAAAAGAAAATGAGCATCGAAGTGAACAGTAATATTACTAAAGTGTGAATAGATAATTAGAAACGTAAAACAAAGCAAAAAACCTGACAGTAAAAGCGTAACTCGAATAGTAAAATAAGAATTATGTAAATATTTTACGACAGAAGCAATACGTAGCCGGCGAAAGGATATCGGAGAGGCTGATAATCACGAAGTCATGCTCGAAATTTATGCAACGTTTCCAGATTCAGAATTTATCCATACTTATAGGAGATTGTGAGATAGAGTGTGCGTCTCTGAACCGTTGAGCTGGGCGGGTACTATTGCGTTTGCAATAAATAAATTTAAAAAAAGGGATAGAAAATATATGTGTATATATGAGTAGCGTAAGGGAAAAAATAAAGATTGGTGATACAAGCTTCGAGGGATAGGTGAACAGAGAAGCAATCCAGGGAAGCAAAGTAGCCCAGCGCACACCACCGACGGATCAAAGAGAATCAACAGAAAGCATGGAAGTTATAAGAGCTGAAATAAAGGAGATGAGGCGGGAAATGAAAGTTGATCAAACAAACTAGCAGAATAAGCAGTTAAGGGAATAACTGGAAAAGCAGGGAAATCAAGCAGATGAAGGAGGAAATGACAGTGAAAGAAAAAGAGTGTAAAAAGAGAGAGAATGCTTTGAAAATAGGATAGACAGTCTAGAGGAAAGTTTTGAAAAACAAGAAAGGCTACAAAGGGAAATTAAAATAATAGTTAAGAATATGAAAATATAGCAGAGGAAATGAATACCTTTATCAAAGATAGTCTGAAAACGGAAGTTAAAATGAAAGAAATATACAAAATAAATGCGTTGTTATGAAACTAAATGACTGAGAAGGCAAGAAACAAATAACGCAGAGTAAAAAATGTTTGAAACGATTACAAATATATATAGAGAATGATATGACAGTCAATGAGGGAAATATACAAAGAGAAATAAGAAAGTTAGCCAAAGAAGGGAAAGAGGCAGGCAGACAAGTAAAAGTGGAATATCATAAGATAACAATTGATGGTCGTATACACCGCTGGAAATAAATGGAACGGGATACAAAATCAAAAAACTAGGAGGAAAAATGAAGGGAAGATATGTAAACACGAAGGCTACGAAAAATCACATGAATAGGAAGAAGCAAAACTGAAACATACTATGAGAAAAAGTACAAGGAATGTGAGAACGATGCTAGCACCGGGACAAATTATGGAAATCATGAAGGAAATTGAGAGATACAATACGGATATAAATGCATTACAAGAGATTAGATGAAATGGAAATGGGAAGGTATATAAAGACGAATTTACAGTATTATAATCTGGAGAGGATGGGCAAGGAAAAAATGGAGTTGCATTTATGATAAAAAATTAAATAAGAGACAATATTTTTGACTTCAAGCCAATAAACGGAAGACTGGCATATATGAGAATCAGAACAAAACCTTTCAAACTGTCGATGATTAATGTGTATGCACCAACAGAAGTCGCTGATGAAAAAAATGAACGAGTTGATAGAGAAAACATACGAAAAAATACCAAGGCAAGATACAGCAATTGTGCTTGGAGACTTTAATGCGCAGATGGGTAAAGAAGAGTATTTAAAAGAAGTAGCAGGAAGGTTTACAATACATGATACAACAAACGATAACGGAAGTAGATTAGGAAACACTGCAGCAGCCCTAGGGCTAACGATAGTCAGCACAAAATTCGCGCATCCGGACAGACATAAAATAACATAGATACCTCCTGCACCCAAAAATGGTAGTCAAATAGACCATGTCTTAATATCGAAGACACGGCAAACATCAGTAAGAAATGTAAGAACCTACAGAGGTGCATGTGCAGGTTCCAATCACTCTGTGGTCACAGCGACAGTTTTATAAAAAGAACAGAAAAAACGGAATGTGAAGAAATTAAACAGTGACATAATAAGAAAACAATAAACGACAGAAATGAGTAAAACCTTAGAAACTCAAAGCACAGAAGAAGATAGTATAGATGAACAATGGAAGCAAATAAAGGAATGTATAAACAAGACATCGAAAGAACATATAGGGATACAAGAAAAGAAGCATAATAAATGTTGGTGTAATGCATAGTGCCAAGAAAACATAGAAATTGAAGCAGACTGTAGAGAAAAATGGCTAGCAACGAATAACCCAATCCATAGAAAAGAATATGAAGAAAGAAAAAAGGAATGTAGTAAAATATTTAGAAAAGCAAAGAGACAATGGATTGAGAGTGAGATGAAAGAAGTCGAAGAAGAGAGGAGAAACAAAAATACAAGAAAATACTATCAAAAAATTAATCAACAAAAGAAAGGACGCAAACCAATGACAATAAATATAAGAAACAAGGATGGTAGGTAAGCTGAAGATGAAGAGAAAGAAAGCATGGAAAGAGCACTTTCGAGAATTGTTAAATGAAAAGGGAGTACAAAACTTAACGGAAGAATGCAACGAAGATGTAGGCGCTGATGATGAAGCAATAGAGGAAACAATCCTTGAAGAATTCGTATAGATAACACAAAGAAGTAGAAACGGGAAGTCAACAGGCGCAGACAATGTAAATAGTGAACTAATAAAATATTGCGGTAAACAGATGAATGAAGAAATTTACGAATTGATAGTAGATATAGGGAGGAATGTAAAAATGACTGAAGAACGGTAATATGGCATGATAGTAATTATATTTAAAAAAGGAAATCAACAATAATGCAAAAACTATAGGGGAATAACCTTATTAAACGTGGTTTATAAAGTATTGACAACAATTATCCAGAAACGACTAACAGACAAAATGACTAACATTATAGACAATTATCGGTGTGGATTTAACGAAGGAAAGTCAACGATAGGCGCCATACATACAATAAAACAAACACTGGAAAAAAGACACTAATATAATATACCAATAGAAATGGTATTCATGGACTTCCAAAAAAAAGATTTGACACCATCAACAGGAGACAGCTGCTGAAGGTAATGGAGGAAATGAAGATAGCAAATAAATTGAAAAGACTGGTACAAATGACAATCAAAATAACTGTAAATAGCGTTTAAACCGAAAATGGAGAAACAGAGAAATTTGAAACAAACAGGGGTATACGGCGAGGAGATTCACTATCAGGTACGTTATTTAATATTGCTTTGGAATACACACTCTGAAGGGTGGACAAAAACGGAACATTGACAAATAAAGGAATGCAAGTAATAGCTTACACTGACGAGGTAGTGATAATATCCAAGCAACGACAATTGATGATCACAGCACTAGAATAAATGTAGGAAGAGAGCAATAAAATGGGATTGAAGGTCAACAGAGAAAAACGAAGATTATGATATGCGGTAAAAACACTCGACAACAGAAAAAAATAATTAAATAACCATGAATACGAAGTAGTAAAAAAGTTTAAGTATCTGGGAACCACGATAACCAATTCAGCAGATAGAAACACTAAAACAGTAAATAGAGGATTTCGCGCACAAAAAAAGCTGATAAAAAGTAAAGCATTGACCAAGTATACAAGGATATATATATATATATATATATATATATATATATATATATATATATATATATATATATATATATATATATATATATATCAAAGACAATGATAAGACCGATTATGACATATGCTGCTGAAACTATGACAATGGCAAAGAAAGAAGAAAGCGAAATAAGGGTAACAGAGAAAAATTATGAGAGCGATACTCGGACCCATAAAAGTAAGTGAGACTGGGTACCGAAAAAGGATCAACCAAGAAATAAGAGATTAAATGGATGAACGTGGTATCATATCTTGCATAAAAACGCAGAGAGTAAGATCGCTAAGTCATATATGGAGATCAGGACATGCATCCACAATCAGAACGATAACTGAACGGAAGCCCGCTGGAAGAAGAAGGCAAGGAAGACCTAGAGTAGGTGGATAGATGAAGTGAGGAAGGATCTGAGAAAAGCAGGCATCAAGGAATGGGAGAGACATACAAGCAATAGAAAACAGTGCAAAAAATAGTGGAGAAAGTGAAGCAGCTAGCACATACAGATTAGTTAATGGAGAGAGTGATTCACCCTATCAAACAAATCGTGAAGGCTTCAAACATGAAATGGCCAGACTCCATGGGACTCCATTTACTATATGAACTAACAAACAGTACTATAAGCTATAATCATTAGTTAATGACATAAAATTAAAATGATATGCTTACAATTTTGTTGTCATTTCATTTCCACCAAAAAAAAACTAGTTTGATTGACCTGGCGAACTTAACGAAGCTTTTATAAAAGCAGTTGCCAAGTGTCATCAAAAGTTACTGAATACTTTTCGTGTTATGGGTGTTATAAATGTGAGAAATACTTCGTTGTCTAGTTGAACCGCATCCGTTGAAATTCGACGTTTCGGCTCCTGTTTGGGCGATATATTTAGAAGGTTACCAAAGTGAGGAGGAAATTCTGCTTACTACTTACAGCGATGGTAAGGGTAGGTTGAGTTGTTGTAGTTCGATTTCGGGGACTCAACCTGCCTCCTTTTCAAATCTCACTGAAGATCGTCTCTATAGTGTCAGTGTGTTCAACTTTAGATCTCCCTTAGGTCTAGGATTTAACACACTGAAACCGTAGAGGCGATCTTCAGTGAGATTGATTGAGGCCTTAGAGTTCATTTCCCTTAATACTTCGTTCACCTCTTGAAAATTGCATCAATACAGGAAAATTTCAACCACTTCTAGGCTCGCTCCAACCAGAAGAACTAGTTCGCGCTCGTTTGGAGAAAATCTGTCACCATGCAAAAGCCGCGATCTCCTCGTTAGCAAAATTCACTAAAAGATAAACAGTGAAAATCATGAAGAAGTATAAACGTTTACGTACTTTAGAAGTATTATTTAAGTCGATAATAAATGCAGCAGAGAACTGAGATGAAGATTCACAATGAAAAAGCAAGCATTTAATATGCAAAATGCGTGTTTCGTTGATAAACATTTTAAAATGGTTGAGTAGGGGTTCAATTTATTTATTATTGTTGCCCTTACTTGGTAAAACCATTCCATATTAGAGCCAGAGAAAAAGTATCTATGTCTGGACACAATACAGACGTGGAGGGTACCTATTTCTGTGGCTTCATTGATATTCTTTTTTATAAATAAAGGACGTAGCCAGCGCGTAAGTTAACTGGAGCAAGTGGTCCTTCTGAATTCTAGATGTTCTAGATCTTCTTCAACGTTTGTGTGACCGGTTTCGCTGCTTGACAGTATTCTCAGACAGAAAAAAAATAAGAAGGACCACTAGCTCTAGTTAGCTTACGCACTGGCTACGTCTTTCATTTACGGAAAGAAATATTAGTGAAGCCAGAGAAATAGTCTCCACGTCTGCATTTAGTATGGTACAGTTTCACCAAGTAAGGGCAACACCAATTCATGTCTGTTTTTAAAATAGGTTCAAGTCAAAACTTTGCAGTGCATTAATGTATGAGGACTTTGAATGAGCAGGGCACGAAGAGAATAGAAGCTTTTGAAATGTGGATATGAAGTAAAATGATCAAATTAGGGTGCGGCGATGGAGAGACAAATAAAAGTGACTTAAAGGTCAAAGTGAATCAAGATGAAGATAATCGAAAGAACAAATCAAAATTTGTTAAACCGAATATAATTCTGTAAACATTATATGAAAACCCATACTTGCAAAAAAAAGTACACAGGCAAACCTAGAAGCAAACTTCTGGAAAATCTGGTCCAACTGATATAATTCTGAAACGAAGCGAACTGCTGAAGATGGAGAGTCATGATTGATACGACAAGCCGACGTGCTCTTACAAGGCAACAGTATCGATCTCTATGTGTGCTAACAATACGGCTTGCTTCCACAAAAGTTTATAATAGGCCTTTTCATACATAATTATTTTAACAAATCTTTTAATCTAAAATTAATGAGCACTCACTTGCAAATTTGTACGGTGGTTTTCACCACGAATATAACATATTCCAAACAACATTTTCGGCAGTTATACAGCCTATAATAATAATTAATTCGCACATACAAGCCGTGACCTCGTTAACTTTGTTACGAGTACCTGGTATTTTGGTGTTGAATGTGCTGGCTTCCAAATTGTTATTATGTAGTGTGCTTTCGTTATTCAGGAAAGTTGGTAATGGCGTGAATACTTGTGATCTTTAATGAAGAATACAACATAACTTCGTGAAATATATTACATGGGGGCACTGCTAATATTTCAGGCCCTCACTGAATGGAAGCTGTAACTCTTGAAATGAGACAGCTATTTTCAAGTTGGCTTGTAAGCCTAGTAAAATGTCTTCTAGGATAAATTTGGTTCGGCTGAACCGAGATAGTGTTAGTTAGGTCACTGGTTCCTAACAATGTGTTAGACATGCACCATGATAGCAGAGAGTGTTTATAACTGTCGAAACAAAATATGACATACGTTTGTTAAACACGTCACGCGTAATATTAAATTATTTGGATTAATAAGTTTAGCGCCCACTATGGCGCGGGGAGTTGAAAAGAATATGTCCAAAGAATATCCTACCGGTCTTTAGAGGTAACTAGCGGGAGCAACTGATGCCGCTATCAACAAACCAATTTCCTTATATTTAATTAATTCTTTTTGCCCTCACTTAGTGAAACCGTCCCATACTAAATAACTAAATACAGACCTAAAGACTATTTATCTGACTTCACAAATGACTGCTTTCTTCTCTGTAACCGGTTTCGATGTTTATCAACATCGTCAGACGGTAGACAACTTAATTGATTTATACGAATTCATTACAACTACAAATAAAAATTAGCTGCTACGTTATGGTATTTTGATCAAAAAATTCTTTAAGAATAAAAATTTAAAAAATGACGGATGACGTCTTCAACCTGTCTACGTGACGTATGTCAATATTTAACATAATCGGTCCATAACAACAATTGCAACAATAAAAGAACTAGAAATTAACAGTAAAACTCTGGACGCAGCAAGTGCGTTATGGAAGTGAATTTTCATAAAAATGTTTTTAGTTGCAAATATATCGCTCTAATGCGAGCAGGCATTAATTTGGTTACCGGTATAACCTATATAGTAGGAACAATGTACCATATTTTATCACAATATATATTTGAAAATGTACAAACATTTTCCGAAAATAAACTTTAAATGTTTCCGAGAAAACTGGTCTCCTAGTCAATGAACCTTAGGTTAATAGCAAATTGAGTTATTGAAATTTGTAATGAAGAATCGCAACCAAAACGCCCTTGCTGCGTTCATACAAAAAAATTCCGAAAATATAGTTAAATGTTGGTTTCCTAACCGACAAAACTTACGTTAATAGCAAATTGAGTTTTTGAAATTTGAAGGATTTTATGAAAATTTGCTACCAAAATGCACTTACTGCGTCCAGATTTTTTTCTTACAAACATGCATCATATTTCGATAAAAAATGCTAAAATGCAGTAACGAATTTGCTCTACGAAAATTAGCTAAAAATTATAGAGCGTTAAACCATAAACTTCACTAAACCTACAGCGAAAGCATCAACTTAACTAATCCGACAGCCAAAGAATCAGAGAAAGGGTCTATTTGAAATGAATTTTCTGTAAGTATTTTAGTAAAATGAAGGGCAATGACGGTTGAATCTGAAACTTAAGGGTTCGCAGAACACTCTTCTTGCAACATTTTCTTTTCACAATCTGTAGCTGTTTCACGTTCTTTGCCTAAACATCGCCAATTTTAACGTTTTAAATTGCGAGTTTGACGTTTTAAATTGCGAGTTTGACGTTTTAAATTGCGAGTTTGACGTTTTAAATTGCGAGATTGACGTTTTGAGGAAAACTCCAAAATTTGTTTCTTTAGTTGCCCGTAACTTTTTGTCCTTAAACTTAGAGACATAAATTTTGGTACATGGTTTAGTCTTTATAATACAAATAGGCGTACCAAATTTGGTTGCTTTCACTTTGTTATTTCTGGAGAAATGATTTTTTTTTAGAAAGAAAACACAAAATTTTCCGGGAAAACCTGGTCCAATTTTCCTGGATAACCAACTTATTCAAGCCACTTGCAAAAGGAAGGTACTCACCAAATTTGATGAAGATCAGTCTATTATTTTTTGAATTATCGGTACGATATATATATATATATATATATATATATATATATATATATATATATATATATATATATATATATATATATATATATATATATATATATATATATATATATATATAACACGGATCTCCCCATTAGTGAATTTTTTTAAGAAAATTCACTAAAAAAGAAAATTTGAATCACCAACAACTTATGGGCCACCCTGTCATTGTAGAAATATGTTTTTAAGATGTATCTCAAGACACCCTATAATTAATGTATACAAATTTTTTTCGTATCTTGCATAATAACGGATATATTGAGCTCTAAACATTTTTTACGAAAATTCGACAAAATTGATAGACCATTAACCGATAAACTCCATAGCCAACACTACTGCGAAAGCATCAGAGAAAGGGTCTAATTGAAATGAATTTTCTGGGAATATTTTAGTAAAATGAAGGACAATGACGATTGAAACTAAGACTTCAGGCTTTGTAAAACATTATTCTTGAGACATTTTCCTTCTAAAGCTCATATTAGTTTCAGGTTGATTGCCTAAATATTACCAATTTTGACGTTTTAAATCGCGACTTTGACGTTTTAAGGAAAACCCAAATTTATTTTTCTTTAAATTCCTGTAACTTTTTTGTTCTTTAACCTACAGAGCTAAATTTTGGTAGGTAACTTACCTATAATGACATTAACCCACGTATTTGGTTGCCCTTACTTTGTTATTCTTGGAGATACAATTTTTTTTTCGAAAGAAAACACAAAATTTTCCGGGAAAACCTCGGCATATTTTCCTGGATAACGAACTTGTCCAAGCCACTTGCAAAAGGAAGGTACTCACCAAGTTTTATCAAAATCGGTCTATTATTTTTTTGTTATAGCTGTGACACATAAATATATATATATATATATATATATATATATATATATATATATATATATATATATATATATATATATATATATATATATATATATATATATATATATATATATATATATATATATAAACATATAAAGTCTGAAACCGACCTCGGATTTGGGTTCCAGTGGTCCTAAATAGCGCTCATTTCATAACATTTTTTCAAAATTCAAAAGTCGGGATCTCCTCATTAGTGCATTTTTTTAAAGAAAATTCACTAATAAAACAGACTGTTTACAACGAAAATATCGACATACATCAACTCATTAGCCCAGTGAATTTTTTTGAAAAATAGTTAGACGTATTAATTTTGTTTTTTGTAGTTGTCAAGCAGTATTGAATATAACTGCTAAATTATGTTAATGTACAGTAAAAGTTGTAACTTATTGCATAAACATGTTGTATAATTTAAGCTGATAAACATAATAACAATACATTTAATTGAAAAGAAGAATCTCTAAGAAACGGGATTCCATCAAATCAGTGTGCTCATTTAGATAAAAGTAGCTAGTATCGTGGAGGTGCTTTTTTACTCCTAAAGCTTCAAAAAACGTCACGTTTGCGCACGTCATCACAAAGATATAGTGACTCGATACGTCTATTTACTGTGGGTCTATGTTTAGTATCAATAATATGGTTTGCCAATGTAGATTTGTCAGCGTGGTTATTTCTAAGTGTAGAAATATGTTCCTTGTATCTGGTATTAACAATAAGCAAGATGTATTGGACAGGCTTTCCACACCACTTTCAAGCGAAACCCTGTCCAAAGCTACGCAGCTAGAAAGCAAGGTAAATAAATTATTAAAAAATATGTAAAGAAAAATAAATAAAGAAGTGATTCAATATAGGAACATAAAATGTTAGAAGCTTGTTAAAGGCAGAAAAACTGAAGGAAGCAAAGAATATAATACAGAACTGAATATAGATATACAGGCTGTGCCAATTAGAACTTCCCACCTGGTAAATTTCAGAATTAAAAAAAATCCGAGACGAGTCGACTTTGTTTTCAAGGGGGACACATGATGGCTTAAGTTTTGGTGTCTTGGAAAGTAACCTCAAATTGTAAATGGCACCATATGTTGAGTGACACCTCATTTTAAAGTTTTCTCAATTCTGCTCACGACAACATACGACTTTTTTTTATTTTTGTTTGGATATGACAATAAAGTCGTCAATTAGAGAATAAGACAAGATATCAATGAATGAAAGAATGTTATTTAATTAAATGAGCAAATTGTGTTCCCTCCAATTCCATACAATTATAAAATCTTTGCTCCACTTCCGAACGAACATTTCGAAGCACTTCGAGCGTTATCTGGCGACTCATTTTAACAATTTCTTGACAAAAATATTTTCGTTCGCGGATTTTGGTTTATTTATCTCTCTAAGCGCCTCCGTGCCGTGCGGGAAAGTCGATGACGTTCCAATACGGACTCGGGGGTCGACGGTTGGAGACTCACTGGCGGCGGATGATTTTTCAATTAAGTGTCGTTCGTCGTTGAGATCGAGCTCAAGGTGGAGGGTAGGTTAGTTTAGATGAGCAAAAAGAGTCAGCAATGGCTTAATTGCCAGTAAGCATCTTACCTTTTTTTTGGTTTATCTCGTGAGAAACTTTATCAACTCAAGTTTCTTGCCTGTTTTACTATAAACGAGATAAGTAAATATCCGGTAAAATCATCACAAAGTCGATTGAATTCCAATTCGTGAAAATGGTTTATACAATTGCTGAAAAAGTGGAAATAATTAGTTTGTTCTTCAAGAATAACAACTGTGTACGACAGGTAGCACAGATTTTTAATGATCGCCATCCTGATAAAAACACTTCGCATCGATACGTCCTGGATTTAATGCATAAATTTTGGGAAACTGGATCGGTTGCAAACAAAAAGCATAAACGTGAGCAGGTCGTACGTAATGAAGGTAATCAGGTAGATGTCTTGAGTCACATCGCAATGGAACCTAATTTGAGTCTCAGAAAACTTACAAGTACTTCCAGAATTTCTGAAGCTAGTTGCCGCAGAATCTTAAAAAATAATAAGTATCACCCATACAAAATTAGTTTGATACAGGAACTTAATGAAGACGAACTTGATCGCCGCGTGCAGTTCTGTGAAGAAATCAGTGTTCGTGCCAGAAGAAATCAGTGATCGTGCCAGAAGAAATCAGTGATCGTGCCAGAAGGACTCCAAACTTTTTATAATCAATCTGTTTTTCCGATTAATGTACGTTTCAGCTGGCTGGACAAGTCAACCGTCATAATTGTATCTGGTGAATTGATGAAAATCCAGGAATTTGTCGTGAAACGCATACACAGCAGAGAAATTAAATGTTTGGGCGGGAATACTGGGAGACCACTTCATAGGGAGTTTCTTCCTACCGCGAAATATGGATGGAAACATGTATCTAGATCTACTTAAAACGCATTTCTACCCGACGATTGTGGAAGTATTGGAAAATGACAACGCTGTGGCAGAAGAAGGATGTGTGGTTTCAGCAGGATGGTGCTTCACCACATTTTGCCGCATCTATGTGTGATTTTCTGAATCAGACTTTCCTAATCACTGGATAGGACGCCGAGGTTTGATTTACTGGCCTCGCAGAACGCCAGATTTAACACCCTTAGACTTTTTTCGATGGGGACACTTGAAGTCGAAATTTTTTGCAACACGACCAAACTCACTTGAGGAGCTTTGTCGGCGAATTGTTGAAGAATATCGTCAGATAACGCCCGAAATGCTTCGACGTGTCTCGGCTTCTTTTCTTTTTTTTTAATTACATTTTCCAGGTGGGAAGTTTCAATTGGCACGCTCTGTACTTTGCATGTCGAAAGTAAGGTAGCCGAAAATAGAGGCTTTAGGAGTTATAATGTCAGAAACAGTAGAATATGCATATATTAGTCAAGCAAGAATAAAGTAGACATTTTTATAAACCAACATGGGTCAATAATTGTAAATCAATAAGAATTGCAAGCAATACGACTGATTACACCAACTAGTCGATTAGTACTATCCAACGTATATCCTAGTGTACCACATAATCTTATTGTGAAAGAATTAATAAATATTTGGCTAATATTTGTCAACAATAAGCTGCCTAAGAGTTTAAATATTCCAATTGTATGTATGTATTTTGAGTCTCCGGCGTCAGGTATATATTTCTCCTGATATTGCAACCTTCCTCAATCAATTGCTATTGTTCACGTCAACATAAAATATTGTGTATTTTTGTCAGACGACGGAAATATATGTTACAAGTGTAGACGAGAAGGCCACATCGCAGCGCAGTACCCTAACAAAGGCCCTATGAACCGAGAACCATAGCCATGCAGCAAATTGTAAGTATTTCCACTGAAAAGGTAGCAGCAAATATTTCGCCCATAGAGCAACAGCCACCTACACAAATACTTACACCTCCGATTCACACTTCCAAAAAACAACCCCCTGATTATTCAGATATTTTTGCCGTCCAATGTGCCAAAAGAACTAAGCCATTGTCGGAAAATTTGAGGAAACGAAGAGTTGAAATACATACGCTCTCCGTTAAGTGGGTTATAGAGTCACAAGCCGCTCCTTTTATGTTTAACTTCGACCAACTAGTAGAGTTTTTTGAGAACGCCCATGGATCGGCCGAACCAGCATTGATTGCCTTGAACTATCCCAAAGAATTATTGCCGTTGTGCCACCTGCTTGAAAGAATATATCCTCACTTCAACAATAGAATAATAAAAACGCAGTTCCGGACATCCTTGTGTCAAATTTAATCATTTACAAAGAAACCGTCACAATTCCAGTTGTATGTATAAAACAAATTTCTGGTGGTATGTATGTATTTTGAGTCTCCGGCGTCAGGTATATATTTCTCCTGATATTGCAACCTTCCTCAATCAATTGCTATTGTTCACGTCAACATAAAATATTGTGTATTTTTGTCAGACGACGGAAATATATGTTACAAGTGTAGACGAGAAGGCCACATCGCAGCGCAGTACCCTAACAAAGGCCCTATGAACCGAGAACCATAGCCATGCAGCAAATTGTAAGTATTTCCACTGAAAAGGTAGCAGCAAATATTTCGCCCATAGAGCAACAGCCACCTACACAAATACTTACACCTCCGATTCACACTTCCAAAAAACAACCCCCTGATTATTCAGATATTTTTGCCGTCCAATGTGCCAAAAGAACTAAGCCATTGTCGGAAAATTTGAGGAAACGAAGAGTTGAAATACATACGCTCTCCGTTAAGTGGGTTATAGAGTCACAAGCCGCTCCTTTTATGTTTAACTTCGACCAACTAGTAGAGTTTTTTGAGAACGCCCATGGATCGGCCGAACCAGCATTGATTGCCTTGAACTATCCCAAAGAATTATTGCCGTTGTGCCACCTGCTTGAAAGAATATATCCTCACTTCAACAATAGAATAATAAAAACGCAGTTCCGGACATCCTTGTGTCAAATTTAATCATTTACAAAGAAACCGTCACAATTCCAGTTGTATGTATAAAACAAATTTCTGGTGTGATGGCTTGCTTTAATTTTACTATGCTGAAATGTCTAACATGGTTTTTATGTAGGGCGTGGCCGAAGAAAATAATTGTCTAATAAATATCATAATACTTGTTCCAAATCATGCTTTGATTTATGAGCCTCTAGTTGTGACAGTTTCTTTGCGGATGATTAAATTAGACAATAGCGTTAGTAGTTTGGATAATAAATAGGAGTACAGCCTACCCAACGTATTTAAATCAGTTTACATAGTTTGCAAATGCAGTGATTAAAATTCTAAAAATCAAGTTTGCCGTGAAATTTTGACAGATAGGAAGAAATTTCAAGAGTTGCATCTAAAAATGTAATTACCCATATCTACGCCACTGCCTGTCTGAACGGTTTGATAACACTGGGTTCTTACACTATATATTACAGGTATCCAGTGTACCACGTTTGGGGAAAATATCTGTAGCTACAAAAGGGTTATAATGAAAAGACTTTTTTTTTTAATTTCAACACCTTGTATCTCATAAATTACTCAACTTAGGACACACGCTTATATGAATATTTTTGCTAAAAATTATCTAGCTATTCTACCCCTGATATTTTCTTCATACTTATGAAACACCTGTATATATAATATATAGTTAAACAAGTCTGATCTTTTGAACAAGTAAATAAATATCAACAAAGAATTCGCTGTCTTTCATTAACGACATTATGAAGGCAATTACTCCGTCTAAAAAAGATATTGCACGATTACGACTAATGAGTTTCATACTCATTTGTGTAAAAGAAAATTTGAGGCGGTCTAGGTGAGTCCGAATTAGTGACTCGCAAAAACTTCTTTGTTAAATAACAGATCTGATGTGGTTAGCAATTTTCACGTCTAATGTTCACATCAAAATAATGACGCTAATGGCTTCTCAACTTATATTATTGATGCGGTCGGCAATTACCGTGTATTCAACTATACATAAATATTTTATAACGATCTACAACAGTAGCGGGATATACTAATTGACAAAGACCTCATGTTTAAAATCCTGATTACTTTTAGGTTAAATGAAAATTCAACGACTATTCATTGTTGGTGATTCAGTTACATAAGATTAAAACCGATTTAAAGATGTCCCATAAAGACCGCCTATTTTGAATTTAGCGCCATTTTTTGTATCGGTCGTACAGCGTTGTTGTTTGGCAGTTGTCATGTATGAAGATTGAGGTTTAGTCGTGGTGAATTACACGGACGCAAAACGCATTGAAATTGTGAAAATCCGCTACAGAAATGATGAGATTTTTGTGGAAACTTCTCGAAAAAGTCGTGGATTTTTCGATCACGATAACTCGCCGTATAGTGGTCCCATTAATCGAGAAATTTGAGACGATTGGGTCAGTTCAAACCCAGAAGAGACATGTCCGTGTTTGTGTAACTTGGTCTAATGAAAACATTGCAGCAGTTATTCAGTGTTGACCAGAATTCTTCAAACTCGATTCGCCATCGTTTTCAGAAAAAGACTTTCGCGAAACAGCCTCCAGCGAATTTTGACTAAAAATCTGCATTTGCACGATTACAAGATTCAGTTGACAAAACATTTGCATCCAGCAGACGATGCGGAGCTCTGAACGTTCACAGACTGGATCTTACAGCAACACGTAAATGGTGATTTTTCTAGGAAAAACAGCTTCTTCGATGATCAACTATATCAACAAACAAAACTGTCGCATTTTGGGAGCTGAGAATCCAAGAGTTATCTTTTGACGACTGATGCATCCACCACGAGCCGCTGTTTGGTGCGCACTTTGGGCTGGCGGAGTGTGGACCGTCCTTATACGAGAATGCGGCTAGCAATGCGGTCACCGTCCACGGCGTTCGTTACCGTGAGATGATAAACAACTTCTTCTGACATCATGTTGCTAACATTTATCTCGAAAACATGTAGCATCAACAAAACGGCGCAACCTGCCACGCAGCAAACGAAACAATGGAATTGTTGAAGACGACATTTGAAGGGAAAGTTATCTCGCACCGCGACGATATGAATTGACCGACCACCAAGATCATGCGATTTGACGCCGTTGGATTTCTTTCATTGGGGATTTTTTGGCAGAAATGTGTATTCTAATAACCCAAAATGTCATCGAAAATTTCGTGAACAGGGCCATCAGTCACGAGGCGGCCATTTATTGAATATTGTGTTCCATACATAACCTTCATATCTATACTCTTTATTGCAATAAAAATTTCAAGACGCAGCATATATATATATATATATATATATATATATATATATATATATATATATATATATATATATATATATATATATATATATATATATATATATATATATATAATTGTTACGACCCAGATATCGTAACTTGTTTTTATTGTTAATCTCTCATCATTTTTTAAAGTTTTATTTCTATTTAGTGTGTTCTCACACGAGTGAGTTATGTAGGATGACACAGACCGTGTCTATGTTTGTCCACAATGATCATCGAGCGGGTGATACCTTCAGTATTCCTGCTTGTTTAATTCTATTAAGTCTACGATTAAAGTACAGCGGAACTGGGGGTCATCTGCTGTCTTTCTATGTCTGGTGAACGGCTGGTTACATAGCGCAAAGTCAATCCGATGTCTATGTGTTGGCATGGCTGGGCGCATGTGCATGGAGTGATGACGCAGGCCTTCTCCATGGTGTTCGCTCTTTTGGTTTCAACTGTCGTAGTATGGAGAGTGCCATAGTGGCCAGGTCCATTTTGTATAGAGTAATGCCACCACGTTAAGCCGATAAAAAAAACGTCGATCTTCAGGACAAGCTGGTGCTTACATCCAGACTAGTGTGATTATGTTTTCGGGTCATTGCCATTCCAGTACAGTAAGAGAATTGTGAACGTAGTTTGGTCGCTACTTGCTGCTGGCGAAAGGGCCGCTGTTAGTTGCAGGTTGATTGGATCTGGTTCCACTGCCGGCCTTAGTTGCGATGGTGTAGCTGCTCAGTCGCCCCAGATGAGTATTAAAACAGCAACCACTTCATCGTGGCATTTCAGTATAATTGTGTGTTTTAATTAATGTGCTTTTGCCACGCGCCGATATCCTTTTTGTGCCTACGCTTATCTTTAATATCATTTGAACTAGTGTGACAGCTAGTGCCTGTTAGCGTCATTGCCGTCGATACCGTTGGTGAACCTAGTGGTCGTCACCATACCCTAAATTACTGAGTAATATACTGAGTGCCATTGTGGCCAATCATTCAGCTTCATTAACTGTTATTATTATTTATGATCTTTGACCTATAGGGTCGTTCACGGCACTATTTGTTATTATTAGTCCTGATTAGTGACCTTCAGGGTCGTTTACTTTAGGCTTGTTAATATTATTGATAGGGCCGGTCATTGATTATTTGTTATCATTTATGATCCCTGATCTATACGGTCGTTTATTGAGATGGTTGTTCACCACGACATAAACTCCACGAAGGGGCGTCACACCTAAGTGGTTAAGTAAGTCAGTTTCACCCCACCAGTGAAGTGCATTATTGTTTACCTTGTGAGAAGTGCTTCACGCTTCTTGCAGTTTTATTCTGGAGGGATAACTGACTTGTTACATAAGTAACACTAACTTGAGAACAATAATTAACTCTTCAGTCCCATCAGCCAGATCATTTTAACCTGTTTAGGTTATATTACCTTTGCGAACGGTGTGTGAGCTCATTCGCCAGAGATGAAACACTGATGTTAATTAATAGCTGTTGATCTTATCTGCCAGTAGTTACCCATATAATAGGCGGACCTTATTGTATTGTAGCCTATTGTTATCGTAGCATAACTGTATGTATTTACACTGTGAATATATGGGTTATTATTATTTTTGGTAGTATTATTTGCTAAACATACCATTGCTTGCGTTTGTGTCGTTCGAGCTCGCGTTTCGCGGATTAGCACAATTATTGGATTATAGAATTATTGATCTTGATTCTAAGTCACCAAGTCATCATAGTTCCCCGAGTAGGTACTAATTACACCTTAAACCTGGCTACGGGCTGCGGAAAGTGGCTGGCGCCTAGTAAATTAAGTCTCTCAGACTTTGATAAACTCAGAGTGTTTATATAACACCCGACCCCTCTGAGATGTCTCCACGCATGAGCTCTGCTTAGGCCTCCGCTGCTTATTGAGGGAATTGTGGTGTGTTCCACCTATCTGGTACTTAGTAGCGAGCGGTCGTAGCAATATATATATATATATATATATATATATATATATATATATATATATATATATATATATATATATATATATAAATTTTAACGAACCTTGGTTTTGGGTTCTAGGGGCCCAAATTCGCACTGATTTGAAAAAAATGTTGAAAGATCTTACCATCGATACCTCTCTATTAGCGAATTTTTTTCAATAAAAATTTGCTACTGTGGTTAACTTGTCATTTTAAATTGCAAAGCGAATCAATTTGATGTCAGCAAGATTAAAAGCGTTTTCATAGGTACTAATTGCAAATTGAATCTTCTCTCGCGACAGCTAAGACTTTACGCGATTGCGATACCCCTCGCCCGATCTTGAATTTCAATTGATGCCTTTAGCCTTATTATCCGTGAATAACAGCCAGAATAAATTTTATTAGGACTGCATTTCGACTATTTAACTTTACTTTGTTCCACTTTTAAAGCATCTTATTTGAAATGTATTTTACGATTAAAGAAAGACTCCTGTTATTTGAGAACGATTCTGTGAATCGATTTGGCGAAGAAAACTTCTGAACGCCGGTATAAATCATGTGGTGTTGTAAGCCGAGACCATCGCTTCGTAGTTTGTCTTTGGGTCAACTTTATAGAGGGAAATTCTAATCATTAGAAGGGAATGCGGTTTCACCTATCCTCGTCCAAAATTTAGAACCATGTGATAACTTCGACATTACTGGCTTCATAAATGATTTAGAGTTAAGCTATAGACAGAGGGTTTGACCTTTAAATAATTATTGGAAACTTATTTAACTTAAGCCGGAAGTAGTAGCAAATGTATGAAAGTTAATACGATATTCAAGGTTCATGTCAGGATAATCCGTTTTATTAATCACCTATCGATTACTTAATTAATTGTTGCTTGGAATTACCTGTGTTGTTAACTAGAATCTTTATTTTTTAAAGCTCTTTGCTTTAGCAAAAACAAAGAGAATTTTTGACAAAAAATAATTAGAAGACTTATATACAGGGTTTGAGCTGTATATACAATAATAACAATAACTCTAAAATCTACAAAATTTTATTAAATTAACTTTGTTATTTTCGGAGACACAAAATTTAATAAAGTAACTAGTCCTATTTAGACTGGCTTATTAACACATCCAAGCTATTAAGAAACTTATACCATCCTACACTATGTTTATTGTCTAAAATTACACAATACGTCTATTACATAAAGTCTAGCAAGATTTGTGCTCTTTATGTAAGACAATTTAAAAAGTATTCATCCGAAAATAGTTAACTTAATTTCCAAACTAGACAAATTTTAAATTTTGACGCTCCAGATGAGACCTTTTTTTTTATATGCTTCTTTCCATCGGAGACTTCACTCACTGCCTTCATTTACGGTAATTCTCGAAGAGAGGTATACCTATACATATATATATATATATATATATATATATATATATATATATATATATATATATATATATATATATATATATATATATATATATATATATATATATTACGTACATTAGTACGTCAAAGTCCGATAACTGCCTTATAAAACAGATTTGTAAGGATATTTTTTGTACAAATTGATATGATATCTAAATGAGTAAATTCCGAAATTATTTCTAAATATACAGGGTGATTCTCCACAGCAACGTTTCGCATTATTTTTCTTAAATCTCTTAAACATCTTATATATTTATACATTTTTCAATTCTTCGTCAATGAACCTTTCCAGCGACATTCCCCTTTTTAATTCAAAACAAAGTCAAACAAATTGATTGTTTGTATGAGTAACATATATATATATATATATAATATATATATATATATATATATATATATATATATATATATATATATATATATATATATATAGCCAGCTCGGTCACCAGATTTAAACCAATGTGATTTTTTTGTAGGGTCATTTGAAAAATGAAATGTGCAGAGAGCCTTGAGGCCAGACACAGTTCGAAATGTTGAGATGACCTTTTTTTTTAAACTGGCTTAGTAATGAAAGATATTTTATATGCTTAATTTGTCGTGATGTGAATTCCTCTTTTTGTCAAATTTTCTTAGAGAGGTATCCATGGTGAAACTGCGCACACATTGCTTCAACCAGCGCGAATTGCAGCCCCGATAACCCAAAACCATGGTCTGTTTGAGCTTTTATGTTCTATGAAACATTCAAAAATGTTTCTTGCCTCCCTGCCCTCGCTTTACCAATAACACGAACCCTTGAGTCAGATGGCTGGCCACTCTATTTCTTCCCAACGCTTAACTCATCTATTCAGGGAAACGTAATTAAAAAAGTTTCACACTTTCAAGCCAAAGTGAAAAGGTGCTCCATCACGTTGCGAGCATGCATCCTGATAATCACTGTAAAGATTATGTAGTGCTGGCACAGCACGTTCTCTTACGAAATAATGTATCCATAGACCTCATCTAGGTTTGTTTTCAACGCTTGTAGCTTCCCTTTATAGTTTTATTACCTAATTGACACATGACTGCAAAATTGTTGGTCGGTTAGGTTGAAGTATATTTGATAACGTGGTAACTCCTTTTAAGTTCTGTTTGGATCTATATGTCCAACCATTACATCGATTCTTCCTTTAATGGCCAGCTTAAAGTAGAGACTTTAAGAATCAAGATTATAACAATTGCGTTATACTTTTGTTGGAGCTTTTTCTATTAGTGTTAAATGTTTATTATTAAAATTCTATATTTTGTTTATTTTCTACCCATTAAGAGTACCTTATTTATTAAAAGTCGGGACGCAGCAAGTGCGTTATAGTAGCGAATTTTTAATAGCAAATGTCTTTCTTTGATGAAAGCAGGGATCAAACTTGGTTACCTATGTAGTAGAAACAATGTACCATATTTCATTCAAATAACTTTATTGTTTGAAAATATATAAACATTTTTCAAAAGTCTGGATGCAGCAAGTGTGTTATGGAAGTGAATTTCGATAAAAATGTTTTTAATAGCAAATGCGAGCAGGCATCAATCTGATTACCGGTATAGCCTATGTAGTAGAAACAATATACTATATTTTATCAACATTACTTATGGTTTGAAAATATACAAGAATTTTCCAAAAATAAACTTAAATGTTGGTTTGCTTACGTTAATAGCAAATTGAGTTATTGAAATTGGAAGGATTTAATGAAAATTCGGTAAATTTGCAGATTAGCTCCTGAACGCTTTTCAAAAAATTGTTTTCTGAAACATTACTAGGATCCCACCTAGATGCACAAACCACAAGAACATTTCTTGTTCACATCCCCCAAGGAAGTTACGGGACTGGGAGTCAATAGGGGTGCTGGGCGGGTACGTAGTAAAAAGGAAATATGAGCAGAAAATGCGAAGAAAACTGCTTGAAAGCTGTCTATTTGAAGCCATATCCCTATTAAACCCTGCTTACCCCACACAGCACCCCTATTCGCCACAGGTCACGTAACTACCTTGGGGGGTATGAACAAGAAGTTTTTCTTCTGGTCTATGCAACGAGGGTGGTTGTATGCACACGAGGGGGAGGGGATGTCTACGGCGAAGCAAACCCTCGTTTCGACTTGTGGCAGGGGCGGGGGGGTTGGTGGATGGCTGCTACTTCGTGGGGAGTTTCCTTCCCCCTCGCGTGCATACAACCGCCCTCGCTGCATAAACCACAAGAAAAATGTCTTGTTCCTACTCACCAAGGAAGTTACAGCACCTGGGGGATAGGGGTGCTGTGCGGGGTAGGCAGGGTTTAAGGGGATATGGCTTCATAATGTGAAAAAGACAACTTTCAAGTCCGTTTTATTCGAATTTTCCGCTCATATTTCCTTTTTACTACCTACCACGCCCAGCACCCCTACTCACTTCTGGTCCCGTAACTTCCTTGGGGGGTGTGAACAAGATTTTTCTTGGGGTTTGTAGATCCAGGGGGGGCTAGGCAGGTGTCTGAATACAGTTTTTTGGAAAGCGTCCGGGAGCTAAACTGCAAATTTACCGAAAATTCGCTACCAAAACGCACTTACTGCGTCCAGATTTTTTCTTACAAACGCATCATATTTCTATAAAAAATGCAAAAATGCATTAACGAATTTGTTCTACGAAAATTAGCTAAAGAAATTATACATTCCTACTCACTCCTGGTCCCGTAACTTCCTTTGGGAGTGTGAACAAGACATTTTTCTTGGGGTTTGTGGATCCAGGGGGGGGGGTCTAGGCAGGTTTCTGACAACAGTTTTTTGAAAAACGTTCGGGAGCTAAACTGCAAATTTACCGAAAATTCGCTACTAAACGCACTTACTGCGTCCAGATTTTTTTCTTACAAATGCATCATATTTCGACAAAAAATGCAAAAATACATTAACGAATTTGTTCTAAGAAAATTAGCTAAAAAATTATACACCGCTACTCACTCCTGGTCCCGCAACTTCCTTGGGGGGTGTGAACAAGAAATTTTTCTTGGGGTTTGTAGATACAGAGAGGGGGGGGGGTAGGCAGGTTTCTGAAAACAGTTTTCTGAAAAGCATTCGGGAACTAAACTGCAATTTACCGAAAATTCGCTACCAAAACGCACTTACTGCGTCCAGATACAAACGCATCATATTTTGATAAAAAATGCAAAAATGCATTAACGAATTTGTTCTACGAAAATTAGCTTTAAAAAATTATGGACCGTTAAACCATAAACTTCACTAAACACAGCGAAAGCATCAACTTAACTAAACCGACAGCCAAAGCATCAGAGAAAGGGTCTGTTTGAAATGATTTTTCTGGAAATATTTTAGTAAAATGAAAGGCAATGACAGTTGAATCTGAAACTTAAGGGTTTGCAGAACACTCTTCTTGCAACATTTTCTTTTCAAAATCCGTATTTGTTTCACGTTCTTTGCCTAAAAATTGCCAATTTTGACGTTTACAATTGCGAGTTTGACGTTTTCAGGAAAACTCCAAAATTTGTTCCTGTGACTGACCATAACTTCTTTGTCTTTAAAGATAGAGAACTAAATTTTGGAACAGAGTTCACTCTTTATAATACAAACACGCGTATCAAATTTGGTTGACCTTACTTTATTATTTCCGAAGATATGAATTTTTTTCAGAAAGAAAACACAAAACTTTCCGGGAAAACCTGGTCCAATTTTCCTCTCTAACGAACTTAGGAAGGTACTCACCAAATTCGTTCAAGATGTGTCCATTATTTTTTGAGTTATCGGTCGGATATATATATATATATATATATATATATATATATATATATATATATATATATATATATATATATATATATATATATATATATATATATATATATATATACAAACACAGATTTCCTCATTAGCGAATTTTTTTTAATTCGCTGAGAGCGAATGTAAAATTTTTGTGTGGGTCGTGCTTTATATATCGAGTTATTATAACGAAATGTAATTTGTATAAAGAAAATAAACTAAACATAAATTTAGGTGCTGAGAATATTTCCTATAAAATAGCAAAACAGGGGGAACCGACAGATGCTACATTATATTGACCATGCGTGTTAAGTTGATTTAGGACTGGCTAGTGTGTGGAAGCATCCTCAAAAATAAATAATGATTTAGCATTGGTTGTGATATGTGAATTATCATATCCTCACAATACTGACATTCAGAAATTAGAGTTCCATACAAACAAACAATTTCAACAGCTTTGAATTAGAGGTCTAGTATCAAAATGTTGTTAGGTGCAAGTAATTTTTACAAATTTGCATTGGTTGTGATATGTGAATTATTATATCTCCACAATATTGATATTCAGAAATTAGACTTCCACACAAACAAGCAAATATTGTATTTTGAAATGCTTTGAATTAAAGGTCTCGTATCAAAAGGTTGTTAGGTGTATGTAATTTTCAACAAATTGGCTCTAGTTAGTTTTGTTGGAGGATAGTTTCAACAAAAATCGAGCATCTATCACATACAGTGCTTTCATTTTAAAACTAGCCACCCTTAATAATTTATTTATCGAGGAAATCTGGTTTTAAAAAAAACAGGTCGATTGAGATTTAGAAGGGCACGTTCAAAAACAGTATTTTCGGAATTTTACTTTTCACCCCCTAAGCCCCAGTCACCCCAACTTTATAATTTTAAATGAGACCCCCTAGCTTGAGATATATCATTTTAAAGGTATTTAAAATCCTCATCCAACGGCGTTCACGAAATTTAAATCCACCGCCAACTTTTGAATTTAGAAGAAAAACCTCATCAAATTCGGAATATTTAAAAAAAAATTATTTAATACTTTAAGACAAAAACCTACTTTATTAAGTGCTCAAAGTGCCCTCCGTTGTTAGCTAAACAATAAAATAGTCAACTGACAAATTTTTTTCTAACATTTGAATTGTTTTTATCAGTAATTTTTCTGAGCGTAATGGTTTTGCAAATTTATCTCCCCGGTGCCATTTGCGGCTATCAATTTTCCTGGTACCAGGTGATATGGAAACGATAATGCCCATGTCTAATTTAATGATAAATTTCAGATAAAATGAGCCAGTTTTACTTTCTTGATAACTTTGTTACTTATTCGTATTTAGTGTTCGATTTTTTGACGACTGCAACGAGTTGAAACCGAGTCTGTTGTGATAAAAAAATTAAATTTTGAAAACTTCAAACTCATTTAAATCATTTCAATTTAAAATATTAAATTTAAATAAAACTAACAATCATGGTTTACACTACACCAAAAGAGTTGAAGTAATTTACTTGTATGGTGCTCAGAATAGGTGTGCTCGTAATACCGCTCGAGTTTTCAACGAAAGGCATCCTGAAAAAAATGTGGGACACCAATATGTGCTAAGTCTTGCACGAAAATTTAAAGAAACCGGCTCAGTATGTAACAAAGCAAATAAGCAACCACGAGTTCTTAACGAAGCTGCACAAATTGAGGTTTTAGGATGTTTTGCGGCTGAACCTACGACTTCAATTCCAAAAGTCGCTGCACTAACGAATATTTCCGTCGGTTCCATACATAAAGTTTTAAAACTTTACAGATTCTTTCCTTGTAAATTTATTATTCTCCATGAACTCGGCGAGGATGATTATGATAGAAGGATTCAATTCTGTGAATTAATGACGGCCAGAATTCAAGACGATAGGAATTTGGTAAAGAATATTTGCTTTAGTGGTGAAAAACAACGTTCTTTCTGAATGCTTTTGTTAATAAATACAACTGTAGATATTGGGATAATCAAAATCCACGAGTGTTTGTAGAGGGTCATACACAGTTTCCACAAAAAATTTAAGTCTGGGCGGGAATTCTTGGAAATGAAATAATAGGCCCTTTGTTTATTGAAGAAAATTTAACTGGTGATTTGTATTTAAATTTTTTGGAAAAGTATATTGACCCACTCATAACAGAGTCCTTAGAAAACCAAATTAATCAAGAAAGCAACCCACTGATGGATGAACAAAATTTGCATTATCAACCGGACGGTGCACCACCACACTATGCCTTACGTGTTCGCGAGTGGCTTAATCAAAGATTTCCCGACAAATGGATTGGCAGACGAGGCGCCCTGGAAGGCCCGCCAGATCTCCGGACTTAACACCACTGGACTTCTTCCTTTGGGTTTATTTGAAATCAGTTGTGTACTATAGTCCTCCACCAGAGAATATTCAGGTTCTAAAAGATAGGATCACCCAAGCTTGTCGACAAATTACTACAGAAACATTTGAAAACGTTAGAGGAGAATTCGTCGATCGACTATTTTATTGTTTAGCTAACAACGGAGTGCACTTTAAGCACTTAATAAAGTAGGTTTTTGTCTTAAACTATTAAATATTTTTTTAATATTCCGAATTTGATGACGTTTTCTTCTTCTAAATTCAAAAGTTGGTGGTGGATTTAAATTTAGTAAGCGCCGTTGGATTAGGATTTTAAATACCTTTAAATGTATGTTTCTCAAGCTGGGGGGTGTCATTTAAAATTATAAAGTTGGGGTGACTGGGGCTTAGGGGGTGAAAATTAAAGTTCCAAAAATACTGTTTTTGAACGTGTCCCTCGAAATCCCAATTGACCTGTTTTTTTTTAACCAGATTTCCTTGATAAAGAAATTATTGAGGGTGGCTCTTTTTGAAATGAAAGCACTGTATATCTAAATAATTGCAAGAAAATCTATGTTGGGCAAACGCGGAGATCAATAACAACAAGATGCAAAAAGCACATAGCTCATTTCAGACTGAATAGAGCAGAAAAATCTAGCGCTGCTCAACAAATGATCGACTCGGGACATAAGATAGGTAATAGCAATATTAAGTTATTGGAAGTAACCACAGATTATAGCAAGTTAGTTCCTTTGGAAAGTTTAGAAAAGTGAACCGACAAAATTTAATGAATTCAAATATGGGTCGAGTTAATTTAACACTTTTTTGATATACCACGAAATAATACATGATTGCTTTCTGCATCAATACAATGTCACATGTCCAATGACTCAACAACAGACCTTATATTGTGTCACCAGCTATTACATCACCCGGTCTTGCATTATGCGGCACTGAATCGTGCGGTATTTCATCACATGGTATAGCATCATCGGGTATTGCATCACCTATATTACACCATTCACAGCTTTGGCAGTTTAGGTATTGTAACGTTTGTGACGTTCCATTAATTTATTTTAACTAATAATACTTTACGCCATTGTCTATCGTAGACCCTTTCAATTCATGGCATAGAAAACTCTATATCTCTGTGATGCCATAGAGTTTATCAATTCCACTACCGCTGATAGCCATTTACACTTGGCAGAACTGTCGTCTTTTTTATCAGGAAGCTTCAGTTTTCAAAAGCAGATATTTCATTGTGCATGTCCCCTTTTCAACTGTGTTTTTGGCATGCAGTCCTGGGGAAATTAACATCTTGCTAATGGGCAAAAAGTGCAAAATACAACATTCACAGCTTCAGAAAATGCAGTGCTTTAACTACATGTAGAAGTACAAAAAGTAAGCAGCTTTATAAAATGCGGAGCTTCAACAGCTACTAGTCTGCAGAAAATGCAAGGCTTCAACATCATTTTAACAACACCTTAGACGTAAAGAACTTCCTGGGGCTATACAAAATGTCAAAACTCCAACACACCTGGAGGAAGTACCAGAGCACGTTTTGAGGCCAACAACACTTGTACTGTACGTCAATATAGAAGATTGCCGTGACTCTACCCTCAGATGGACATTCATCTCTGCTAAATGGAAGGTTTCTTAGTGCTGCAATGGCTTTCCTCTTAGTGCTACAAGGGCTTGCAAGATAAGTGTCTCTCAAAGTGGAAACTAAAAGATTCATCACATACTTCAATCAATTTTCATTCGTTTAACCAACTTTTTAAATGTTTATGTATATGCCAGAAGGCAACTTAAAACAATTTCATCCACCTTCAATATTACCTACCGTATTTTTTATTATATTCTGTTAAGGTCATTTTAAATATTTAATTACCATTTGCATTTGCTTTGTCATTACGTTCTAAAAATTTTATGATTTTAAATAGACTGCTTGGATTAATACACTTGTGTTGCCTCCTTGATAGTGTCATTTGTGTAAATGCTCATTACCTGAGCAAGCCGATTACTAGTCGCAGAAAATAAAAAAGACGCAGCAAGTGCGTTATGGTAGTGAATTTTCATAGAAATGATCTGGCACCATATTATAACTTTTTTTTTCTTGCAACATAGAAATCTAAATTTTTGTGTATAGTTTACTTTTTATATCGTAAACGTACCTACCAAATTTGATAATCATAGATTTTTTTATTTTTTAAGATAAATTTTTTTTTCAAATGGAATCCCAAAATTTTCCCGGAAAACCTCGTCCGATTTTTTTTGATTAACGAACTTATTAAATCCATTTACAAAAGGAAGATACATGCCAAATTTTATCAAAATCGGCCTATTATTCTTTGAGATAAAAATTTTTTTCGAATAATAACTCAAAATTTTCCCGGAAAACCTCGTCCGATTTTCTTGACTAACAAACTTGTCAAATCCATTTAGAAAAGTAAGGTACATGCCAAATTTTATTAAAATAGGCCCATTATTTTTTGAGATATTAATTTTTTTTTGAATGAAAACTCAAAATGTTCTCGGAAAACCTCGTCCTATTTTCCTGGTTAACAAAGTTGTCAAATACATTCACAAAGGGAGGTACATGCCAAATTTTATTAAAATCGGCCCATTATTTTTTGAGATAAGAATTTTTTTGAATGAAAACTCAAAATTTTTCCGGAAAACCTCGTCGGATTTTCCTGACTAACGAACTCATCCAAGCCATTTACAAAAGAAAGGTACACGCCAAATTTTATCAAAATCGGCTCCTCATTTTTTGAGTTATCGGTGTGATACATATATATATATATATATATATATATATATATATATATATATATATATATATATATATATATATATATATATATATATATATATATATATATATATATATATATATATATATATATATAAATTAAACCTGACTTTTGAGGGGTCCTAGTTCGCGCTCATTTGTAAAAAATTTTTCAAAATTCAAAAGTCGGGATCTCCCCATTGGTGAATTTTTTCTACGAAAATTCACTAAAATGTTCATTTTAAACAGTGAACATTCTAAAAACGTTTCAGTATAGGATAATTTTGCTCATACAGTAAGTTTAGCGTCAGCTACAGATAAAGTCAAGATCATTGTCGAAATACATATCTAACGCATAGCTCTCTGTTATTACTTTGTGGTTTTTGTGGTATTCTGCTTTTCGTAGAAGCAGTCTGAGTAGGGAAAATTATTTACATTTTAGGTCATATTGTACCTACGACTACGGAAATTTTATCAAATTATAACGACCTTCCAAAAAACAGATTATTTTTCCAGCAGGATAGTGCCCCTCTACATTACGATGTTCGCGTGCGAAAATATTTCAATAGAGGTTTCCAAAAATGGGTCGATAGAAGGAACCTAATTGAGTAGCCCGCTAGATCACCTGATCTAAGTTCCTTACGTTTTTTCATGGGGACACCTAAGTCAAAAGTTTATACCACTCAGTCAAAAATCGACATTCAATTTCTTACTTTAATACCCAGTATATTTTTTATTTTTGAATTAGGCAAGTTCAGCTAAGTCGTAATATTTTGTCGCTACTCTCTGCATTATTACTTTTGGACGAGACTGTACATATTTTACCAATTAATTCAACCACAAATACTTTGCTGGCGTTGCCAGAGTCTTTGAGATTTTAAACAAACACAGCTTGTTAGCAAAAACTTAAGATTTTTTATTTTATTTTAACGTTGGCCTATTTCCACGACTATACCCAATTACCGACGCCAGGAAGCAGTTTCACCCCACCATCCCGGAAATTTTGTCTTACCCCTGCCATTCTGCAAGGAGAGTAGGGATCTTTAAAGTGCCCAACCGCGTATGGACACGGGAGCAACGGTTTTACCCTCTTTCCGCAGTGCGGAACGTGAACACATTCAGCTTGCTCAAATACAATGCCAGAGCTCGGTGTATGTTAATTTATTACAGCATGGACTGAAAAAGTGAAAGGAGAACCCTGGGAATCGAACCCATTAGAGGCATTAGAGGCACACGTTCTTACCCCTGGACCACCGAGGCTCTAAAACTTAAGATTATTGTGGTTGAAAATGTGGTAAAGTTATTTCCTAAATCCCTGGTTGTTTGTCAAGATGAGTATATATATATATATATATATATATATATATATATATATATATATATATATATATATATATATATATATATATATATATATACCTTTTTTGGTTATTATATGCATTTACGAAACAAATTTACCACAATATAATAACCATTACGCTTTCGTAGAAGATTGTAATTAAGAACGAACAGATATGGAGAAGCATAGGGGTAATCTGATTTTCCGTGTGAGCACACTGTGAAAATATAAGCATGTTTGGGATTAAAATTTAGCATCTTTAGAATCTACTTAACACATTGTACAGGTAAATCGCTGAAAACCACCATCACATTAGTCTTTTCAGACTCCACCCAACCGTTACGTAACATCTTATATAATATATTACAGGAGTAGTTATTTTAGACTTTAACAACATAGTCTATTTTAAAGAGTAATTTTGGAGCCCTCTAAAATAAGCATATTTCAAAAGAGAACTGGAAGGATATCCAAAACAAACTGGTACTTTAAAAGCTTTTAAAGGTTACATATGAATATATTATATTAATATGAATGACAAATGTAACAAAATTTGTTTACGTGACTTATTCTTCCCATACTAACATAAAAATTAGTACCCTTTCACCGTTTATTAATTGAACGTGTCGGGTTGGCAACAACTATTTTAGTGTTTTGTAATTTTAAGAAATTTGAATGACATTGCTTATTTTTATCAAGATGTATTATTAGCGAATTTTTCGTACCTACATATGGGTGTGTCCCATCGGTCAGGGGACGAAAGATAGGTCCTCACTGAGGCCATATTTTAAAATGCTTTTTTCTCGAGGCGATAGGTGTTCCACTAGTGCACATTTTAAAATCGATTTCATTTATACAGGGCGACTACATACAGAGTGTTTTTCTTGCTTCATTCATTACCTGAGTTAAGTTTCTGCCCTTTATACATGGTACTTTTAACGATATGTCCAATTCTTTCTCTGAATCGACATGTATTGATCACGTGGTATCTCCCAAGATCTAACATAACCAATTATTTTTAACGGTATTTTTTCGACATGTGGTTTACTTTATTTTCATACCGAGAAGTATCCGTCAAATTGGAAATCATATACAGTATGACCCAAAACGAGAATCGAAGACTTTCTCGAAATTTTCAAATAGAACACCCTATATTTTATATCGCTATCGGGTAGCTTATTTACTGCTCTATTAATTTTATTAAGTTTTCCCTATACTCAAATCGACTCGTTTTAAAGTTATCCTAGGTGTTGTTAGAAAATAGCCTTATTTCGTCACTTATTTTTATTAATCATGTAGGCTTTGGATATGCCTCGCCCACTAACTAGCTAACTCTTCCAAATAGTTCTATAGCCCAGCATGAGAACAATATTAGATGATTCGTTAAGCTAGTAATTAACAAATTATAATTCAGTTCAAATTAGGTTTCATAAGATTATTTTTTTCTGTATATTTTTATGATTTTGATGAGTACAAAATTTCATAAGCCTTCTTGTGATACCAAATTTGTGTAAGTTAAATCAAATACGAAAGGAGATACACCGGTCCAAAGTTTTATTTTTATTGAAATGTGTTTAATATCGTCTAAATAACGGTAGGTAAGTTGAAACATAAGCAACACAATAGAATAAATATCTGACACATTGTGCAACTGACGTTTTGCCAAGTGCTTGGTAATTTTTGTATTACTTAATCGTTTAGTGTTAATCATTGTTGCTTGTTTATTAATTGCTATTTCTTGGTCGTTTCTTGTTCGTTGTTCCTTGTTCTGTGTTTATTTGTTAACGTTACATTTAAAAATGAATTTTACTAGTAAAGAGTTAGTTAACATGTTGTGCACTTTAGGACAGGCATATAAAAACTGTCTTCTGGCGTCCAGAATCTACAGGCAGAAAGTATCCTTCCGCTCGACATCCAATACCAGAAGCATTTGAGGAAGTTATAACACGCTTCGAGGAAACATGTAGCGCCAAGTACAAAACAAAATCATATCAAAATCGTCATGCAACCAATGAAAATTCAGAATTCCAGGTTTTGTTATCAATCGAGGAAAATCTACAGATAAGTACGAGGCAAATTGCATTATTACAGGGTATCAGGCAATCTTCAGTCAACAGGATAATTAAAAATCACAAATTTTATCCATACCATTTATGTCTTCATCACTTAATTACTGCCGAAGATTTAGTAAATCGAATCAATTTCTGTAATATTTTTTCATATATGACCGATGAAATATCAAACTTTTAAAATACGGTTCTCTTTAGCGACTAAGCAACTTTTAACAATATCGGCGTAGTAAACAAACACAATTATTACGCTCAAGAAAATCCGCTTTGGGTACGTCAAATGGATTCTCAACATCAATGGTCCTTGAATGTGTGGGGGGGACTTATAGGCAATAAAGTTATCGGTCCCTTCTATTTTGAAGATCGACTCAATGGAGAACGCTATCGCAGGTTTCTCGAGGATGATTTGCCCAATTTAATGAAGGATGTTGACCTTGAAACACGTCGAATATTGTATTTTCAGCTTGATGGTGCTCCTGCACATTTTCACCACTAAAACACTTAAACAACACTTGAACTATTCGTTAGGAAACCGATGGATCGGTCGAGGAGGGAACATTCGATGGCCAGCAAGGTCGCCCGACCTAACCCCCAATAGTAATACTTTTTCCACTGGGGTATGTGAAGCAAAAAGTATATGAGGGATTGCCCACAACTGCGTATCATATGAAAACTCGAATACGATCAGCTTTTAGAAATATTAGCCCCCCTTATTAACTAAGTGAAGATTGGAACCTGTGATGAGCACTGATAAGTACACTTGGAGAACCCAAATCACCACAACACATTTTAAAAGACCTGACGATCGTTTCACTAACCAAGTTAGCGTCATCAGAGGATGAAACATTCAGAATGTTCATCGTTTACGAGTTATTCCAATTGTTTGCAAGTCTTCACATTTTTAGGACATATCAAACATTTTTATACGGCATTCTATCAAAAGAAAACAGAGTCCCTTTAAAATGGAGACTTGAGGGAGGCTTTCTTTTATAGATTATTCGTGAAAAAAATTGAGATGCAATATACAGGTGTTCTCCAATAATGGCTGAATTTGAAAAAATTCAAATTCAATTTTTCGAATCGAACAGCTTGCACTATGTTTCAGAAGTAAATAGCATGACAGTTGCTTCAACTCTTGTATAACATTTGTATTAACTCTATAATTAAAATCTAGTTTTGAACATATTTAAATTTATAAACGCATATGCATGAATAAAGAGAGACTTTAGGATCGATTTTCTCCACTTTAATAATCTGGCACTTGTACCTTCTGTCTCTGACCCGTTCAATTTGTGTAGTTTTATAGACAAAAGAACAACTGTTTTGGGTAAAATGGCCAAAAAATATCAAAACATTAACATTTACTTTAATACCCAAAAAGCGAAGATTCTAAGGCGTAATATAATAGATAAACTCTCGCCATGGTAACATTACTAGGCATATAAACCTACAAATATTTTACTTCCACATCGTCATAATACGTGTGGAAATATGGTATCGGTGACAGAAATTTAAATATTTTTTTTAGCTTAAACTTCGTAAAAAGTGTCAAAACATATAGAAAACATGATTTTGGAACGAAAATTTGTTTCGTCTGTCTGTATGTCTGTTAGTAGCCACGGTAACTTTAGAACGAATTAAAATGTCGTCTTCAAATCCTGTTGTTTTGGATAAAATCGCTCCAGGGGGTAGAGGGCGGTGTTTTGCTGAAAATTAACATTTTTTCGTTAAAACTCGAGTAATATAACGTTTTAGGCTTTGTTTATTAGAAAAGTTTCAATTTCATCAAACATCTGGTATTCTGTGCTGAAATTAAATTACGGGTAGAATGTGTGGGGGTAGAATATCTATAACAAAAATGTCGATTTTTTTTTGCTAAAACAGCGTAAAAATCTTAAAACATATAGAAAACTTGATTATGTAACTTGTTTGTCCGTCGGTGGGTCTGTCGACATGTTCGTCTATATGTTAGTAGGCGCAATAACTTTCGAACGAATTGAGGTATCATTTTTAAATTTGGTATACAGTTAGCACCTAACAAAGGAACGCTTCGAATTGTTTTTGGGTAACATCGCTTTAGGGGGGGGGGGGGGGGTGACTATTCAAAGTCGTCCGCATGTCAAACGCTAATGTACAAAAACCTGCCAAAATTACTCAGAAAGTTCTTGTTACAAATAAAAAATGTCAAACGCAAGGTTTTGGAATTTTTCCCTGGATATCTGAAACTTACCTCTCATATATCGTTTCAAAAGTTTATAGGTACAGGAAAACAAATATTTTCCTTGTGGTCAAGTCGTGGACCCTAAATTCAGTTCATGAGAAGGTCGTTCTGAGGATAGTAAATTATCACAGTTATGTGGAAGTTATGGTTCAGTTTGCAGCATTTTTATATGAAATGTAAATATAACTTTTTCTTAATATATTTATATTTGCTTTTTAGCGACCACAATAATTTGACTCATAGAGTTAGAAATAATTTTGTTTTTACTGTTTAACTAGCAATTTCTTGACGAAAATTCATTTGCTAAGCTTATTGGCAAGTTTTCGTAAATTTTTGTATAGTGAATTGTCGTAGAACAAACTTTGTGTAACAAATTTGAGGAAAAAAATTTTGTTCAAATCTTTGTAGAACTCATTTCAAAAATTCTTGCACATTTTCGTAACAAGTGTGTGTTTTGTTTCTTTAACGTCGGCCTATTTTCGCGACTATGGACAATCACCGACGCCAGGGAGCAGTTTCACCTCACTATCCTGGAAATTTTGCCGAACCCCTGCCTTTCTGTAAGGAGCGTAGGGATCTTTAACGTCCCCAACATCGCATGGACACGGGATCGACGGCTTTACGCCCCCTCCGAAGGGTGGAACGTGCAGACATTCAACTTGTTCAAATACAATGCCAGAACCTCGGTTGATGTTAATGTTACAGTTTGTACTGAAAAAGTGAGAATAACCCTGGGATCGAACCCGGTACCCTTCGATTCAGAGGCACACGTTCTTGCCCCTGAACCACCGAGCCTTTAGGTAACAAGTTTTTTGTAGAAACATTTATTTTAACTTTTGTAAAAAAGAACCCTGGGATCGAACCCGGTGCCCTTCAATTCAGAGGCACACGTTCTTGCCCCTGAACCACCGCGGCTCTAGGTAACAAGTTTTTTGTAGAAGAATTTATTTTAACTTTTGTATAAAAAAATATATAATTTTTGTACAAATATGTTGCTTATAAGACTCACAATTTTTGAAATGAGCGTGAGCTATTTTGTATCACCAAAACTAATAAAATTATTTTGAATATGATACAAAGCCTTTTACTATAAGGACTATATACTACCTACAAAGTTTAACGTTTCTTAGTTAGGGAAAAGTTGAGTTATTGGCGTTTAGAGAAAATGTTATAAAAATTCGCTACCATAACGCACTTGCTGCGTCTTCTATTAAATTAGTTTATTTAGATACTTAGCAAACACATCAATTTCTTATTAACTAACATCGATTTTTAAACTACTGGTAAACAGTAATTTTCTCTAAGACCTGAATCAAAGATTACATAATTAATATAACTCAATTAACTTCGAAACACGTATTTCCCACCTAGCTTAAAAATGTTTGATTAAAAAGTGATTCAAGAAGATTTGATGATCCGTCAAATAAGCGTTTAATTAGTCAATAAAACGAATATAACTAAATTACGCTTTAGTTTAAACTGATACATCTACAATACCATCGCCTCGCGTATGAGTCTAAATGTTATTGAATTTCCCATTTGCAATCAACTTTTGATAACCTCGAATTTAAATATTGTAAAACTTTTGTGTTGTAAATCTAAATCTATTATAATTTTTGTCAACACAGAAAACCCACGTTACCCGAAACATTTCGAACTGCCACGAAAGGGTGGCATACAGCTAAATTTAGCTTTTATCACATAAATTATATTTAGGTTATTGATCGGAGTTATAAATAAAATGACAGGTTTTTAGCCTATCCCTATCTTAGCTAAATTTGCGAACGCGGATATTCCTAAGAAATCACTTGATTTGTGATAAAGCAAACTTCCTTCAGAACTATCGAATCAAATTTCCGTCTAACATAAATGATTTGTAGCAGAATATGACACATTAATTAATTATATTATCTGACACGCAGAACCTGGTTTATTACTTTTTTTTCGTAAAAAATGTGTTCGTACATTTTATTATAAGCTACAAGGTTATCACTGTTTTAATATCGAAGCATTACGATATTGGAGACGATATATAAAATACGAAGTTGCTTAAATGAAACACAATGTTTGCGTTAAAGTGTCTAATAATTTAGTAAAAGCAGTATTAAAATGTACAGGGCTGAAAAGGTTAATGTTTGGACAGGAATAGTTGTAAACCATGTCATTGGTTCATTTTTCATTGATTGAAATTTTAATGGAGATCATTATTTAGCACTGCACAAAAATAATGTTGTGTGCCAACTTTGGCAAACTTAATACTGACCGAGCAACCCCACAAGTTCCAGCGAATGTTATAAGGTTCCAGCAGGATGGGGCACCAACATATTACCAAATCAGTATTCGACAGGACCTTGACTTAGTATTTCCAGATATAAGTATATAGGGAGGCGAGGATCGTTAGGATAGCCAGCACGATCACCTGATCTTACGCTATTAGACTTCTTGTTTTGGGAATATGTGAAAGGTATTATAGCTATACAAACCTAAACCGCACGATGATTTGACTAACCTAAGAGGAAGAATAACGGTTGTGATTAGGTTAGTCCCGCCTCAAATGTTGATTAACGTTAGAAGATTTATTTAGTGCTGACACGCGGGGTTACGTGTCCTTGGCACACTTACTCGCAACTATTTGATTATAAATACACATATTTATAACTTGGATCTAAACATTTAATGGTTCTAATTTTATTTTGTATTAGCTACTTAGAACTTTGTACATAGTTTTAGCTATCTTTCTGTCTAACCATCTGTTTTCCTAATTTATCCAGGGTCAACCATCTGTGTAAGTTATATAAAGTCGTCTAGATAGACCTCTAAGACGCAGAAGATTTGTGTCCCTGTTTTTTTTTCCCTTAATATAATCTAGTAATAATTAGTTAAATAGATACAGAATATTGCAGGTGCAAATTGTAAATATGACTCTATACATTATGTGTACTTGTGATAATATGAGTGTAAGCTCGCCCCTGCGTGAGTGGATCTTTATTTAAATATGTAGGTAGATGGCTGAGTAATTAAAAGGCTTAGATAAGATTAAATAAAAAGCTAAAATGTGATGCGTAAAGATCCGATGAACACATTAAATTTATTCACAGATTCGGGGCAGCCACTCTGACTAAAAATTCGGGTTTAAATGTGCTAATGGTTCAAAACCGTGGCCAATAGTCTAAAAGATCAATAGATACAAGGTTTATTTAAGATAAGGATGCTGCCAAGACATTCAAAGCATGCATTTTGAGCATTTCCTTTATTACGATTGATGTGTTTTTTATTTTTTCTCATTATCAAAAATGAAACATTTATTTTTTTGTGTGTTGTAGCGAAGTTCGTCGATCATATGAATTTCTTTTTTTTGCTGTGGATTTTTGAATAGATGATGAAGATGTCTTTCAAATGGAGTATCACAAGCCCCTACTTTCTATTTAAAAATTTGGGCGTTGTAACTGTCATTAGAAGGGAGTAAAATTTACGTGTTTCTGGATCTTTTATAAATCTCCACAATAATTGAAATATTGAATTTATTGCATTTGGCTGTCCCGCACTTTATATATATATATATATATATATATATATATATATATATATATATATATATATATATATATTTATATTTATATATATATATATATATATATATATATATATATATATATTTATATATCTATATATATATATATATATATATATATATATATATATATATATATATATATATATATATATATATATATATATATATATATATTAAGATTTAAATATGTTCTTTACATCTGCAGGCCGACCTTGCCTTAATACTGTGACATCTATTATTAATTATGATTGTCATTGATCAAGTTTAACATCACTTGGGCAATATAATTAATTCTTCCTTGTTGATCTTGATCTGACAGGTGTTCTAAAGTTATAAAGTTTATAGTCGTGATAACCATTTTCTTTCAAAATTTTTCGTACCGAACTATATTTTAAATTCAACTCACGACAGGCTTACCGCATCGAGTTCCTTGAATGGTCTTCAAAATACTACAAAATAGTGGCAACAGTATTGTCAGAATTAACCGTTCTAGCAATTTTTATTCCTTTTCAAAAAGAAAATGCCTCGTTATTTGCACGTAAATTGCGTTCTAATCTTGCAACTATTTTTAAGCTTGAAATAACACTTTCAGGGTATCTCTTGGCATATAACTGAACCGCTCTCCTAGGGTTCTTTTGAGATTCACCATAAACTAATAACATATCGACTTGTTCGTTGTGCGTGAACATTTTCAAAGTGAAATGACAACAAAGCAATATTTGTAAACCATTAGTTTAATTAAATTATTGACAGATAAAACGTTGCTACGACAGATACAACTTTTCTATTTGTATTCAAAGGCTTCTTGTTTATATCGTGATGGTTGCGCGAATTTTTTGTTATACTTATATACCTACAAATTTAATTATAACTTTTTAACGGAAAAAAAGCATTCTTTTTCTTTACATAATTTGTCCAGAAAAAATAGTTTTTTTTAGATATGCGAAAATATAGGTATGTTTCTGGGAAAAAAAATCGATGACATCATTACTTCAGTTTGCGAATATCCAAAAATAAGCAAATTTGGCTACAAATGGACCTTACTCAATCCCATTTAAGAACCTCTTTTTCGATTTTTTCTATCGCTTTTCCTTTTCTTACAATAGAGCTGAGACATCGAGTTTCGCTCACCCTGTACATATTTCAATGCTTTTAGGAAAGCTATTGGAATGGCCTTTTAAGCAATCTATTGTTCCTGAGCAACTGTCATTCATTAAAACATTAGTTGTGGCTGCAATTTCGAAACGTTTTCTTGCGTGTTATTACATTTTGCTAATGCATTTAGTTAATTTTTTAAAGGCACTTTAAAAGGCATATCTGTAATTTTTCAATAATTCGATAAAAGAAAATCGATAGAATAACTAAGGTCTTAATACAATGTTTGCAAATATAACTTTTAATAAAACTAAACAGGGACAGCTATTAAGATCTACATGTTTATATGTATAAATAAAAGCCTGGACGGAGCAAGTGCGTTATGGTAGTGAATTTTCATAGAAATGATCTGGCACAAAATATTTTATTATAACTTTTTTTTCTTGTAACATAGAAATCTAAATTTTGGTGTTTGGTTTACTTTTTATATCCTAAACGTACCTACCAAATTTGGTTATCATAGATTTTTTATTTTTTGAGATAATTTTTTTTAATGAAAACTCAAAATTTTCCCGGAAAACCTCCTCCAATTTTCTTGACTAACAAACAAGCTATTTACAAAAGGAAGGTACGTGCCAAATCATTATTTTTTGAGTTATCGGTGTGATACACACACACACACACACACACACACATATATATATATATATATATATATATATATATATATATATATATATATATATATATATATATATATATATATATATATATATATATATATATATATATATATATATATGAACATAAACATATAAAAATTGATACTGACCCCGGATATGGGTTCTAGGGGTCCTAGTTTGCGAACATTTGCAAAAAAAAATTCCAAAATTCAAAAGTCAGGATCTCCCCATTAGTGATTTTTTTCTACGAAAATTCACTAAAAATTAAATGCTGTTTATTGGTAAGAGCATCACTTGAGAACGGCTGAACCGATTTGGCTAATTTTATTTTTTAAATGTTCCTTATAGCACGAATAAGCTTTTATGGGGAAAATTGGAAAAGATATATATATATATATATATTAATATATATATTATATTATAATATATGTTATATATATATATATACATATATATATATATATATATATATGTATATATATATATATATATATATGTATATATATATATATAATATAATATATATATATATATATATATTTATATATATATATATATATATATATATATATATATATATATATATATATATATATATATATATATATATATATATATATATATATATATATATATATATATATATATATATATATATATATATATATATATATATATATATGTATATATATATATATAAATATATATATATATATATATATATATATATATATATATATATATATATATATATATATATATATATATATATATATATATATATATATATATATCACACCGATAACTCAACAAATCATGGACCGATTTTGATAAAATTTAGCATGTGCCTTTCTTTTGTAAGTGGCTTAGATAAGTTCGTTATCCAGGAAAATCGGACCAGGTTTTCCAGGAAAATTTTGGGTTTTCTTTCGAAAAAAAATTATATCTCAAAAAATAGGAAAGCTATGATAACCAAATTTGGTACGTAAGTTTACAACATTAAAAGAAAACTATATATCAAAATCTATATTTTTATGTTAAAAGAAAAAAAAGTTATGAAAAAATATTTCGTGCCAGATCATTTCTATGAAAATTCACTACCATAACGCACTTGCTGAGTCCAGACTTTTTTAGATTTATTTCGTTACGTGCGCAAATGTCGTTTGACATATTTAAATTTGGACAGGACAACGTCCGTCGGGTCAGCTAGTTTTTGATAAAAATTAGTTCATCTTCTAAAGGAATAACCTGATAAGGTAAAGTGGTCAAACAAAGACTGGCAAAAGCAATTTTTAGCACAATTTTCAATTAGCTATTCCCTTTTTAAAAGCTGACTTTTTTATGTTGTTTGCACTGCACAAAAGACCACTTATATTTTGTTTATAGGTTTTAAATTAAATCTGGTTATACAGTCGTATAATGCGATCTATCAAAATACCCTAATCACGTTTAGATTATTAAGGGTAATCAAAAGCTCACATCTCAAATATATTAACTAAATTGTTATTACTGACTTGATGTAAAAGTACATTTAATACATGAAACATGGCACGAAGATCATCTTAAATGCATTAGCTGATGAAATGCATTTTCTGCACCATTTCGTAGCTTCAATTTGAAAATAATAGGAGATTATGCTTATGTTTTAATCATGGAAGTTGTACATTTTGCGCTTGAAAATTAAATTAATTATAAGCGTTTTACATTAAAAAACACACATAAAACTGTATATTATTAGCTTATGAAACTAAAAGAACTTTTGAAATATTTCTGAATAAAAAGGATGTACGAGGAGATACTGAAAAATACTTTGCCTGCAATAAAAAAATCAATAAATTTTTCAAACAAAATTTTGATTAATTAACGCAAAGTTCTCTGAAAGACACACATTTAGCAGAACGCAGATTCTTCAGAAAAAACTCCTTTATCTTGGTCTTCAAACCAGTCCTAGAGAAACATATGACTTCGTTGTTTGTCGAAAATCGTTTACTTTTTACAATATTTCTGAGCTTTGGAATTGAATAATAGTCTGATGGTGTTAAATCCGTAGAATAGGGCAGGTTTGTCAACCGATTCTAACCATATTTTCTCAATTGTTGACAGTAGAATTAACTATTTGTGAGCAGAAACGTTGTCATGCAAAAATATCTCGCATTTGGTCAATTTTCCGCGGCGCTTTTCCACATTTTTTAGATAATTTAATTAGTAACTCACTATAGTGTACTCCTGTAATAGTTATATCTTGTTTCAGAAAACCCAGCAGATTTATCCTATCTTTGTGCCAGAAAACTGAATCAAGAAGCTTGCCAGCCAACTTTTAGACATGGAGTTTTTTGGGTCGTTAGGAACCGGAATTCTTCCACTCTTTTAATTGCTTTTTAATCTCTGGGTCATAATGATGGACCCATTTTTCTTCCATAGTGACAAGGCGGACCAAAAATGTTAAGAAATCTTCTTCAATACGGTGGCACGTTTTTTTTCGGCATTGTCAAAGAAGCTCGCTTCTGATCAGCGATCAAGAATTTCTGAATACAAACCTTCCTCATTCACAGGTAATAATGGCCGATGTGATACATAGCCTCATGGGAAACGTAAACTGTTTCTACTATACGTCTCAGCCTAATTCATTAATCTTCTAAGATCATTTTACTTCCCTCTCTTATGGGAGAGACATTTTCATTTAGGGAACAGGCGAAATATATAGGGGTTACCCTAGATAAGACGCTCTAATGGAATGTACAGTTGGATAACGTAATCTACAGTTCCTGTGGACATTCCGAAGGATCTGTGGGAACAACTGGAGAACAAACTCACAGCAGATGTATTGGCTCTATGTAATAGTTATTAGACCAACGATAGCCTATGGAGATATAGTTTGGTGACCTAGCCACTTCGTAGTATCCTGTTTTAAATTACTCAACCCAATTTTCGTTAGTAGCATACGAAGGACATTAGCCACCTAAAGGTTTTACCATAACAAAAATTTCTTGGCCCAATAACCCTTTTTAAAGTAACTACTAAATAACTCACCCAAACTCTCTTTTATCAAACTCCAGCTTTTTCTTCGACATGCCGTTTTTAAATATTTACAGTTCTGGCACTATTAAACTTCTGGATGTCAAACTTTTGGCAGCTTATTGATGAAACATCACAGTTGTTATTATAGTAACTAAATTCCACATTGCTTGCCGCAAAGTTTTCAGGCTGGATGTAAGTATATCCGCTTACCTGTATAATTGTTATCCGTGGGATGGCCGCTACAATTAATCTGTCTATTGACATAAGTCTGGACGCAGCAATTAGGTCATGGTAGTGAATTTTCATAAAAATGGTTTTAATAGCAAATATGAGTTTCTTAAAGAGAAATCAGGCATCAAATTTGCATACCAGTATAACCTATATAGTAGAAACAATGTGCCATGTTTCATAACAATAACTTTATTGTTTGAAAATGTACAAAAATGTTCGAAAGTCAACTTAAGATGTTCCCGAAAAAACTGGTTTCTTGGCCAATGAACCTTATAGGTTAATAGCAAATTGAGCTATTCAAATTTGAAGCATTTAATGAAAATTCGCTACCATAACGCAATTTCTGCGTCCCGCATTTCCTTTCTTACAAACATGCATTATATTTCGATGGAAAATGCAAAAATGCAATAACATAAGGCGTGCTCGATTAAAAAAAAAAGAAAATTTGTATCACCAACAACTTATGGGCCAGCCTGTAATTGTAGAAATGATTTGCTTAAATGTAGCTCAAGACACCTTATAATTAATGTATACAATTTTTTTCGTATCTTGAATAATAACGGATATATTGAGCCTTATTGATTTTTTACGCAAATTCGCAAAAAATTATATACCATTAAACGATTAACTCTATAACTTAAACTACTTCCAAAGCATCAGAGGAAGTGTCTATTTGAAATGAATTTTCTGGAAATATTTTCGTAAAATAAAGGACAATGACGGTTGAATCTAAGAGTTCAGGGTTTGTAAAAGATCCTTCTTGCGACAGTTTCTTTACATAACCCGCATTAGTTTCAGGTTTTTTGCGTAAACGTTGCCAATTTTGACGTTTTAAATCGCGACTTTGAGGTTTTGAGGAAAACCCTAATTTTTGTCTTTAAATGCCTATGACTTTTTTTTCTTTTAACTTACAGAGCTAAATTTTATGCGTAATTTACTTTTAATGACATACGAGTAAACCCGCGTACCAAATTTGGTTGCCCTTGTTATTTCCGGAGATATAAAAATTTTCAGAAAGCGAACACAAAATTTTCCGGGAAAACCCGGGTCGATTTTTCTGGCTAACAAACTTATGCAAGCCACTTGCAAAAGGCAGCCACTCACCAAATGTTATCACAATCGGTGCATTATTTTTTGAGTTATCGGTGTGATATATATATATATATATATATATATATATATATATATATATATATATATATATATATATATATATATATATATATATATATATATATATATGTGTTTATCGTATTACAAGACTAGGACTTATTACAAGGGTTTGACACTCCTAAAAATCTATCCACTTTGGGGTAAGCAAATTTGCCTGCGTAAGAGATGAAGTGTGTTTCAAAAACAGTAATAACAATAAAAATAATAAATCCCGGGTAGCATTACTAATAAACATTTGGATTAATTAGATAAAATTCTAAAAAAATAATCATCGTTATTTAACCAACTGAATAATAAAAATAGTCGACAGTTATTCGTTCCTTTAAAAATATCTTAGCTTCAACAGGTTAATTACAAAGTAAGCTACACCTTTCAGACATGCAATATCCATGGCATCGAGCGTGGCCACCAAGCCGTCTACGTTTTTTAAACTTTTAATAAATGCAGACCTAAGTGAATCGTACATAGGGCACTCAAAGAATAGATGTTCGATTGTTTCACTCGCCTGTCTGTTACACACTGAACATAGTACATCTGTTAACATAGTACCTCTGTTTTTACGAAGTTACATAGACTTTTGTAAGTAAATTTTATACGAGATTTATTGGACAGGCGATTTTGAACAATTATCTTTATCAGAAATAGCAAAGCTAAGATAACTACGCAGTTCACGAGATACATCAAAGCTACTATAAAATTGCAAATATGTAGAAGTACTTAAACGCCCCACATCTCTATAATTTTATGAAACAACCAACTCTCAAAATGTTTCATCAACTTTTTCTTTTTTAGTCTCAGTGATGAAGAAGAGAGCGATTCCCACTGGAGACTTGCACCAAACAATTCATACAACTTCTGAAATTGTGAAGCCCAGTTATACTTCGGATCAGCCCCCTGAAGTGCACATAGTCTTTTGAAGCAAACATATGGATAGCTATGAGCGTCCATGCTCAAAAGTTTCTCCAGCCAAGTTAAGCAACTCTGAAATATCATCAGAGATATGCTGATAGTTCCTGTCTCCAGTCTTACCATGTAATCGGGAGTATTAAGCGTAAGCGAAAGCAGGGACTTGAAAAATTTTGCCTGAATTCGTTCAATAACTTCTAGATACCGAAGTGCCCAAATGTCACAAAAATTTCGCACTACGCCCAGCACTATACATTGATAGAGCTTAACCTCATCACTCCAATAACTTATTTTCGATCTAACAATAATAGCCATTACTGTACCACTAGATTGCAAGCACTTAGAAACTATGATTTTTGACATACAATGAAAGCAACATGAAAAAGTAAACACCACCCCCAAGTACCTAAACTGCTTCACCACTGCCAGCTGAGAGTTATCATAGAATAACTTAAGTGAAGTGGTATTTATTGTACCGCCTCTATTAAAGCACCGTGCCTTTAACTTTAGTGTGTTGACAACTAGTTTATTTTCAGCCACATATTTTTAAGCGTATCCAGCTTTCTCTGCAGACCGTCCGCGTAGAGCAGCATGATAACGTCGACCTTGCCATCCACACTTAATTCTTGCAGGCCTTCCTTTCAAAAATACTGTTATATATATATATATATATATATATATATATATATATATATATATATATATATATATATATATATATATATATATATATATATATATATATATATATATATATATATATATATATATATATATATATATATTTAAACAAACATAAAAATTGAAACTGACCCCGGCTATGGGTTGTCATTTGAAGAAATTTTTCCAAATTCGAAAGTCTCGATCTCCTCATTGGTGAATTTTTAAAAGAAAATTCACTAAAATTTAACAGAACGTTAAGCAAAATCAAGTATAAAAAATAATTACACCCTTTCTTTAAATTTTATCTTTTTCTTTGTGCTAAGTGAAGGCTGGAACCTTTGATGAGCACTGATAAGTACACTTGGAGAACCCAAATCACCACAACACATCTTTTTAAAGACTTGACCATCATTTCACTAACAAAGTTAGCGTCATCAAAGCATGAAAAATTTTCGTCTTTTTTGTCAAAAATCACAACCTTAATTACCTTTATCTGCCTTAAATAAAAACAATCTTTATCTCGCAGTCATTTAACTATTTTTATTTAATTAAAAATTTGGTTCTTAGTGAACTATTTTCTTTCAACTTTTCTGAGATTTTATCTTTACATGCTTCCCGACTATATTTTTTTTAAGATTCTGGTAATTTTTTAATTCCTGTTTCAATCCTAGCAACGACATAATATGCTAGTTCGTCTTTTTGTGACTGCAAACAGAATTTTAGCCCTTGTTTAGAGGTCACTCTCATTTTCGTTAAACGACTGCGAAGAAAGATTTTCTACGAGGTCAATTTTCCGAGGAACTAGTTTTTCGTTGGTGAAACGATCGTCAGGTCAGGTCAGGTCAGGTCAGGTTCCTCAAAATGAAACGTCAAATTCTTTAGCACATTGTCCATTCTTGTCTAGACGAAATCAAGTGACTACATTTCAGACGATAGTCGGCTTACCTGTCTACTTATTACTCGTTGGGTGAGCGCTACAATTAATTCGTCGGTTGACAAAAATTAATAGAATATTAAGCAAAATAAAAAATAAAAAATAATTACACACTTCCTGTAAAGTTCATCTGTTTTTGTACTTTTTACAAAAAATGTTTAAGCTAGTAATAAAGGGCATTGAAAATTTTGAGATTTTAATTGCTTTTAGCTTCGAGTTTAGACTGATCTTTTGTGACTGTATACTTCCGAAGAGTGGACTCGGTCGGTGTTTGGTTCGGCCACAAAAGTTATCCAACTCGAGCGCCACTACTTTACTTGGAACTTTTATACTTTGGGGGAAAGTGGAAGCCCCAAATGACGGAATAAACGGAAACGGACCACCCTATGGGTGTACGTTGCCCAAGTAAACTCTCTTGGTGATAGTTAGTCTGCAGGGGTTAGATTTTCCTAAGATTATCAGGGAAGTTTGTTAAAAGAGAATATGTGCGTTCAGTTTAAGATAAATATTGATTTATTTTAATGATATTTATACAAACCCATGTATACAAAATGATATACAAACAATAATAATGCAAATGTAATATAGGTAAATTGGATTGTGGTTCTCACTAGGCCTAACTGGTACACAAGATGTATATAAACAGAAAGAAAGAAAGTACCGGATTTTGTCTCAATTTTGGCCAAACACGACGTTTCCCGTAAAATCTAGTCGCGGTATTACCATCCTTTCCAAGCTGATTCGGTCCCCGATTTCCACATGTATGCCCACATAGCGGGCTTCTATTAGTGTACCTTAACTTGAAGTCTGGAGTCCTCCCAGTGACAAAATACGCGATTTATTATTACAACAGATCACAAAATACAGCAATAAATGAAGCGCAATTTAAATTTTATAAACTGTCTCGGTTATTCAATGATGAGTGAATTGACAAATTCGAGAAACAAAATAACAATTAGAGCTACAAAACTCTGTCGAGTCCCTTAATGACGGGGACACCTGTAAACAGTGTGTTCAAGATAAGGAGGGCCACTATGGGGCCAAAGTTGCGCACTCAAAACCCAACGAATTGGCGGTTAGACATATCCGAAAATTTTTCTCAATTTTGAGATATTTTGAAAAAAAAATAATTTTCGATTTTACATATTTTTTCTGGGCTTAATGGTGGACCTACACCAATACTGATGACACTTCACCACAGCAACTTTTCATTTCATTTAACGTAACATTGCTAATTTTTGAATCCGACGTTTCTTCTTTGCGGGACCATCATGAACTTTTTTTTTAAATACGGCCCTCATTTTCCGATATGATAATCTGAAAGCCTTTTTTATTCCAAATTCATCGATGTGTCACACTTTGTGGTTTAGTATCATTTTAGTCTTTTTTTCGACCTTAATCAAGAAAATTTCTATTACGGACCTGTACTTAGCATTTAAACTTAGTAAGTATTATACAACTGGCTATATCAATTAACACTTTCTGTCATTTGTTATGGTCCATCATTAAGGCGAGAAAAAAATAATATGAATAATCGAAAAATCCAAATTTTTCAAAATATGTCAAAAACCAGAAAAATGTTCCGAGATGTCTAACCACTATTTTGTTGAGCTTTTGAGTGCGCAACTTTTCTCCCATTTAACCAAGTCTGTATCTGCCACCGTTTTGGAGATCCTCATAGTGAGCCTCCTTATCTTGGATACACTATAATAGTATTTTACTTGAATTCGGATTCTTAACTAATTCTCTCGACCGGCGGATCGGCTTATATATGGTACAAAATATTTATCCTTATTTACTTCTAGAAGCTTGGACTTCTTTATTTATCTTATTTCGCCGGTTAAAATTTGACTACCGAAAATTTGCAAATTCACACATTTTCACGTGGCGTAATCAAAGATAACATTCCGATATTTGTTTTGTTTGCCTTTTTCCGATTGAGAATATATTTTATGTAGCTTTTCCATTATACACAGGTGTGTTTAAAATGTTAGTTAGTCAAACATATTAATTATGAATTTGTTTTACGAAGGAGAAAAAGGTTTATTGCAACAATTTTGAACATTCTGCATAATAATTTTCTCAGTTTTATCAAATGCCAAATTCTTTAGCACATTGAACATTCTTGTCTAGACGAGATCAAGTGACTACATTTCAGACGGTAGTCAGCTTACCTGTCTAATTGTTATTGTCTAATTGTTATATAGGGCGGCCATTACAATTAATTTGTCGGTTGACAAAAATTATCAGAACATTCAACAAAATCAAGGATAAAAAATAATTAAACATTGCCTGTAATTTTCACATTTTTTTTCTTCTTAGGCACTTCTCCTGCATTTAAAGTAATACTTCGAGTCTAACGTCCTACAACTAACCGCCACTAAAAAGGGCAAAACACTCTTTAAACCGGGACAAAATCCAGCCATTATAATTTAAGCACACATTTACACACCAACAAGTCAGACAAAGACGCCTCTGGAAACAAAAGAACTAGAGATGAGAAAAACCTTTCTCTATTCAGACGTTATTACGTTCCCAGTGTCTGCAGGAAAACACTGAGACAAAGTAGCTATCCTTTGAATATCTAGAGGGATCTCCTAAAGACTGGTAATTCACTTACCTTCTTTCCCGCTCCTTTCGCTGCTGCTTTTTCTTCTTAAAAGCCTTCTTGACGCGCAACAACAGAAATGCAGCCCGGTCGATGGTCAACGCCGAGTATTGTTTCTTTTCCTCCATCGCGATTCTTAAGATAAAGGTCCTAGTTATCGCACACACGGCTCACAAAAAAAACTGGTAGGATCTGGAACAAAAAGGGTAATTTTAGTCCATAATAAAGTTAAGTTCAAATAAATTATGCTAATTGGATTCGACGTTGTCGAATGCTGAATTTGTGATAATTTTAAAGGTGATAAAATTTTATAAATGTCATTTTGAATTAAGTGGGCTAAGAGAAAATTTAGAACACTATACTGTATTCCGTTTTTAAGAGTGAAACATATTCTATATGGTGTTTGATTTAACTAAGAAAAAATGTATATTTTTACAATGTATTTTCGTGGAACGAAATTTCAGTATTGAGGAGATCACGACTTTCAAATAATAAAAAAATGAATGAAAAATGAAATCTACAAATGAGCGCGAACTAGACCGCCTACACAGCGAACATTATCTACTGGAAATCCATTAGATCTCTATAAAATCCACCGTATGGATATCCTGGATATTAGATAGATACTCATTGAATATCGATGAAATTTGTGAAGCAAATGTAGCATTGGTATCAAATAGATATCCTCTCCATGTCTAATAGACATCCACCTGATATGCATGATTTGTTTAAACCAAAGTTACAAATTCACGTTATTTATCATTTATATGCTAAATAAATATATGTTATAGAGTAGTTTGACAAAAACCTTAATTACACAGGGTGTCCCACGGTCACTGTTGGTTAGAAGTATTTGGAGAAACGGAAAAGCTAGAAAATCAAAATTTGGTAAGAAGAACTGGAAATTGATAACAACTTAGTTATTTTAAATAGAAAGACCATGTTTTTTTATGATTCCATGTTGAATTTTAGATTGACTTTATACCACTAACCTTGAACGTCAACTTTCGGAGATAAAAATTGTTTTTTGGCAAAACTGACAAGAATACTCAGTGTTACCAACATTTGTAAGAGTGAACCTAATAAAAATAGAACAAACATTTTCCCAGTACGAAGTGAAAACATTTAAGTTCATTTTTGTTTAATTCAATTTCTAAAATCGTTCACAGAGCTGTCTGAAAAAAAATTGAACGGGGTCAAACAAAAGTGCGTAAAACTCACTTTTTCAAAACATCCTGTATATTATAAGCTTGTTAGATGCAAAATTAAACTTTACACTGGATTGCACTAGCATTCCCTATACCTAACTCTGCAGGTTTTTGAGTTAATTTTTAAATTGGTTTGGCATGATCACGAATTCAAGAAGAGGTAGCCTAGTTTAAAGCATAGTCGACTTTGATAATGCAATAATGACATTTAGAGTAATCTGACGATAGGTCTCATTTAAAAGCACGGTTTAAACGTACGTTCTCACAATAATGAGAACATGGTGAATTTATTGTATATCCAGGGAGAAACTGGTCGAATTAAACTTCAAACTTGCCGAGTTTTCAACAACAGATATCCACAATTCCCGAAAATGACAGAGACAAAATTCCGGAACATTGAAAATAATTTCATTGCGCCTCGTAATTTGCCAAAACCAGATGAAGCTGTGGAGATAACGGTCTAGGGGTATTTAAATGTTTCTCCTAGAGCTTCTATTCATTTAGCGGTAAGTTATCTTGGCTGTTCACGAAATTCAATACGGAAAATTTTTAATAAACATAAAATGCATGATTTCAAGTTTGACCGTTCAAGAATTACATCCACAAGATCCATTTTACTGGGTGCAATATTGCAAATTGATACTTATTAAAATAAAAAATTTTCTTCACAAAATTATTAGGACTAACGAGTCAACATTTTCTAAGGAGGGTATTATTAATCGGCGTAACTTACACTTACACATTTGGTCGCTTAAAAATCCATTCTCAATCAAAAAAAGATTATCAACAACAATTTGCCTTTAATGTTTTTGAAATGTTAATGAACCACAGTCTTCTATTTCAGTTATAATCTAGTAGTAGTAGGAGCAGTGATGGGGAGGCCAATGCCAAGCAAGTAGGCCACAATGGGCCCTTTTTACCAGCCCCAGCAACCATGCTCTACTCTTCCTCGGTTCCGTCGCCAAACCGCCTCGACCTCGAGATGAAGGCCGTGACGGTCTTCAATTGGACGGTACTTACCTGATTCAGATGGGATACAGATGGGAAGCGGTGGCAGCATCAAGAGGACCTCTAGCGTGGCTGAGGGTGTCGTCCTCATAGCGCCTGTGATACCCAGGATTGCCAGTCTTTGGAGTTTGGCCAGCTTCCTGCTGGTAGTTTGGTTCACACCACACCACCAGACCAATGCCCCATATAGGATTCTCGGCCTGACGATCGCAGTGTAGATCCAATGAAGGATCCGAGGATTAAATCCCCAGGTCTTCCCTATCACACGACGCAGCTGACAGAGGGTCGCTACTCCCTTCCTCACTACTCGTACTATTTGCGACCTCCATGTAAGTTTGGGGTCCAGGATCACCCCCAGATATTTGACCTCCCGCACTAAAGCTAAAGGTTTTCCAAACATCGCGGGCGCCCTGAACCCCTCTACCTTCCTCTTCTTAGTAAATAGGATCATCTCCGTCTTCGCCGGGTTTACGGAGAGTCCCTGCTCACCACACCACCTGTCGATTATGCTACAGGCAGCTTACATGCATTCACAGACGACGCCGAGGAATTTGCCGGTGGCTAAGACCAGCCCATCATCAGCGTACGCCTGGGCGTAGAAGCTATTCTCAGAAAGTCACTGCAAGAGGCCGTCCATGACCAGAAACCATAGATGGGGCGAAAGGCAACTGCCCTGAGGACAGCCGCCCGTCACCCCAACGTCCAGCACCCGGCCCCTCAAGGTCAGCGAAACTCTCCTGTCCTCCAGCATGCTCGCCACCCAGCTTATTAGAGACCTCGGCGTTTCGCTATTATGTAGGGCGGTACAGACCGTATCCGTCCTTGCCTTATCAAAGGCCCCCTCCACATCGAAAAGCACAGCTAATGCGCTCTCCCCGTAGTGTACGGCCCTTTCAACCTTCCGTGTCACAGCATAGAGCGCCGTTTCCGTCGACTTCCCCCGCTGGTACGCATGCTGACCTTTGTGGAAGGGGTGGGTGATCCTTTAGGATCCCTCCCAACATAAACCTATCTACTATATTTTCTAATGCCTTAAGCAGGAATGATGTAAGGCTGATTAGCCTGTACGCGTTGACCAGCGTGTAGTTCTCCCTTCCCGGCTTGGGAATGGAGACCCCCCTAACCCGGCGCTAGGCCTTTGGGACGTAGCCCCACGCCAGGCTGGCCCGGAAAACCTCCCTTATGTTGGGAAGCAGTATGTCCAGGCCCCTCTGGAGCACGGCCAGAAAAATCGCATCACAGCCTGCGGACTTGAAAGGAGCGCACTCGTCCACCGCCCAGGCTATAGAGCCATCCGTGAGCACCCCCTCTGCCAGCTGCCAGTCCGCATTCGGGACCGCCCACCGGCCCAGGTCGGTAGCCCCTGTGACGGCTCCACCGCCCGCGAGGTGAACTTCGGCGAGATGACGCAGGGTCTCCTCACCGGTGCTTGTCCAGCTCCCGTCCGGTTTCCTTAAGGATCCTACATTACTGCCTACCTTATGTTTGAGTAGCCTTACCAGCCTGGCTGCGCCCGGCAGGGAGTTGACTTCCCCGCAGTACGCGCTCCAACTAGCTCGTTTACTCCGTCGCAGTTCCTTCTTAAACTCCCTTCCGACAGTCCTAAATTCGTCGCAGGCCGCTTCACTCGATTCTCGGACGGCTCGGTTTAAGGCCCTCCGAGTCCTCCTGCGTGGTACAGCGAGATCCCTGTTCCACCATCTGACTTTGATGGACGGTTCCCCCCTAATGGTGACGCGGCCTCGTAGGCTGCCATTATTCCACCTTCTAGGGCCTCAACCTCACTATCAGTTATCATTTAAATTTAAACGGTAATAGATATGTTGACATTTTAAGAAACCAGGTTCCAAAATTTCTGGAAAATTAACCCTTTGTCCGACTGGGCAAATTGCCGGTATCAATAAGATAGTACTCCAGACCACTGTACCATTGCAGTGGATAATGACCTGAGCCAAATTTTTTAAGACTAACGGATTCGGCGACTAGGTCCTTGGTTGTGGCCAGCAAGATGCCCAGATTTAACCCCGCTGGACTTTTATTTGTAGGGAAAATTTAAGCGAAAGTGTAAGAAACTCCTATTAACACCCGTGAAGAATTACAGGCTCGTGTAATATTAGCATTCAATAATTTAGACTACTTATAAATTAGAAGACCAACAGTACCATGTGTCGAAAGACGGTTAATTACGAGCTTAGAAGCGAATGGTGGTTATTTTGAAAATTTGTCATAAGAGACAATGAAAATTATTTGCATTTCCATAGTTCACTATGTGTTAAATGAGCTTAGGCCACCTCCCCTGGTCTTGGATTCGTGATCATGCCAAACCAATTTAAATACTTAATCGCAATTAACTAAAAAACCTGAGGAGTTAGGTATTTGGAATGCTGGTGCAAGTCATTTTAGAGTTTAATTTTGCATCTAACAACATTATAAAATATAGGATCATCCATTTGAAAAAAGTGACATTTCAGCATTTTTGTGTTGGCTCCGTTCAAAAAAAAATTGATCACCTTATAAATAGGAGTTCGCGGTTGTCGTTCCGAGTGAGTGTATGTCTGCCGGCAGCCAACAATCTTATCGCTTGCTGATAACTGAGTGCAAAATAATACACTGAAATCAAGTAAGAATATTAATTTATTTCTACGGCAGAATTAATATATTATATTAAATTAATCAAATCACCCCTAATAAATGATTGTTGATTAACAAGCGAGCTATATACTCCCAAACCAACAACAATTATCATATAAAATATCTACAGATGTGGGAATCGGCCCTACTCAAACACCACAAAATACCTCAACCAATCATACACCAATGTTAAAGATTAACAGTGACAACTCGCAACAAAGTATTGATGATCACAATATGAATGACCACAGAGAAAGGTCTCCTCCATCAACCCGTTCGTGGCAAGAGGTCAAAAAAGAAAAAGAAAAAGAGTCTGTAACTCACCCGGACAAACTCCAAAAAGGCCATCATTTCCAAAAACTTACACGTCCTTATCTCTAGCTACAGCAGATGAAATTAACATTAATAACTACGACTCTACAGAGACGTTAAAACAACCCAATTCTCCACCTATTTTTATCCATGGAGTAACAGATTATAATAACATGAGTAACTTTCTAGCAGTCATTATAGCAGAAGAACAATATTACTCGAGGACACTAACAAACAACACTGTCAAAATAAATGTTCACACATCTGAAACATATAGAAGACTTGTGAGATATCTGAGAGACGAGAATATCGTATTGCATACTTACCAGCCCAAAGAAGAAAGTGCCTATAGAGTAGTAGTAAGATATTTACACCACACGACTCCAATTAACGAAATAAAGTTATATATCCAAAAAGCTGGCCACAGAGTAAGAAATATTGTGGACATTAGGCATTATATTTCCAAAGATCCATTACCTCTTTTTTTCATAGATCTAGAGCCACAAGATAATAATAAAAGTATATATGATTTGCAATTCATATGTAACATAAAAGTCGGTATAGAACCTCCAAATAAAAGACGCGAAATAGTTCAATGTACGAGATGCCAAGAGTACGACCATTCGAAGACCTACTGTAACAGACTATTCATTTGTGTAAAGTGTGGCGAACAACACGACAGCAAAATGTGCACGAAAAGAGATAAGCTTCAGGGAAATATGCTCTATGTGAAGGTAGCCATCCAGCAAATTACAAAGGTTGCACCGTATACATAAAAACCAAAAACCCTAACCTGACTAGAAGATACCACCAAAAGCAACATAATCTAACACAAGACCACCGAAATATACTCGTTGCAGCTACATAAACACAGAAGTACCTAGCGACTACACTGAACCCCGCCCAAGCAGACCGCTATATAATCAAGTACTCAAACAAAGGCAACCTGTTACACAGATGACCATCAAAATATCCTGGGAAACACGGTTACTTCTATCCTGGGCGAATTTAGATCCCTTTTCACACAACTGATTAACCAAAACCAGATTATGCTTTATCTGTTATCAAGACTTGTTAATAATTTCAATTGAAATGGCAAAGTTCGTACGCATTGCAACATGGAATGCCAACGAACTAACTATTAGCAAACAAGAACTAATAACATTTGTCAACATTAACAAAATAGATATAATGCTAGTCTCTGAAACCCACTTCACAAATAAGTCAGTATTCCGCATACCGCTCTTCTCTACATACGCTACAAATCATCCAGATGGCAACGCACACGGGGGTACTGCAGTACTCATCAGAAGCAACATTAAACATGACGTCCTACCCCCGTACGTAACGACTGAAATTCAAGCAACAACTATTAAGGTGTATACAGAAACCTGGAGTTTTAATGCATCGGCACTATATTCTCCACCAAGACACGCACTAAGTGAAGACCAATACAAGGTGTCTTCCAAACCCTCGGCCCTAGATTTATTGTTGGAGGGGACTGGAATGCGAAGCACACTTACTGGGGCTCTAGACTAATAACACCTAAAGGTCGCAATCTATTAAAAGCAATAATGGTTAAAAATTATAATGTGGTATCAACGGCCAAGCCTACATATTGGCCAACAAATACAAACATAATACCTGACGTACTCGACTTTTTTGTCACAAATGGAGTTGCAAACAATTATATAAACGTAGAAACACCTTTAGATTTATCGCCTGATCATACACCAGTGGTAGCCACTTTAAGCACTACAGTGATAAAAAAGGAACGAAATGCTACATTAACGACCTCTAGAACTAACTGGGAATCATACCAGCGATATATTGAAAATACCATAAACTTAAATCTGGCTATAAAGCAACCGAATGAACTCGACGATACTGTAAACTATTTTACTGAGCTGATCCTAGAATCAGCCTGGAAAAGCACCTCGTCTGTTACAGACAATAACTTATCAGTGAACCAGATACCCTGCAAGTGCGACAACTGATTGCAGAAAAACGTCAAGCAAGTGGAAGATGGCAACGAACACGTAATCCTACTGATAAATTATATTATAACTGATTAGCCCGAAAACTTCATAAGACCCTTCAAAATCTTACAAACTCAAATTTCAGTCAATATATTCAAGATATCAACAATACCAATGATCTCTCTATTGAGAGTGTCTCCCATAAAAAAGTCAAACGGAGAATGGGCGTGCTCAAGTCAGAATAAAGCGAACGCTTTCGCAGATCACCTAACTGAAATTTTCAAACCAAATAAAAACGATTGAACAGAGAAATAGTCCTTCATAGACGTGCCGTGTAAAATGTCACTTCCAGTTAAGCCATTTACGAAGAAAGAAATAAAAGCCGAAATCAAGAAACTAAAGGCCAAAAAAGCTCCGGGTTACGACCTTATCACAGAAATACTTCTTCAATATCTTTCTGAAAAATCAATTTCTTTGCTGACCACAAAGTATTAAAAAAACACACATTATGTATACATTTTATTAAGATCGCTCGACTCTTACTGGGTGTTCAGTGTATATTTATATTTACTTTTTACCACAAACTCTTTATTTCCATTTTTATCACCATTTTTATTACCAATTTTTGACACCTGATTGTTTTGGAAGAATAATTTACCAAATTATGCCTTATGCATAAACAGAAGCAGTAGCTTTGTTGTGTATCATTCTGTATAATTCATATGGGCAAGAAATAAACGAACTAAACTTAAACATCACTTTTCGATGGAAACTTATTCATATAAAAATTTGTTACCATAACGCATTTTGTGCATTTGTAATATTTTTGTAATACAGTAATCCATACAAGCACAAGGGTAAAAGCTACTTACGTTTTTTGATTTCTCTTTTATTTGTCTACGCTAGAAAATTATATAATGGTCTATTTAAAGATTTATATTTTAATCCCCTGAATATACAACTTTTATATTCTTGTTTGAAAATATAATATGTGTGCACTGATATGATAATATGCTTTTAAGCGTACATCACATGCAAAGCCTCATAACTCTTTCAATGAAATTCTTAAAGGAACATTAAATACGCTGAACAGCATAAAGTAGAATTATGCTGTTTTGTTATGTCAAGGAGAATTTATATCTGCATGTGTCTTCACTACGAGCACTAACAAACATATCTAGATAAACCCGGATGGTTTTATGCAAAGAAGAAGGTTTATAGTGTAGAATTAATACTTGCATGCTTTAAAGAGAGAATCCTTGTAAAATATGTGCAAGGCAGTTTAAAACACATAAAATTTATTTTACTATAATAAATTGCAAAGTCTCGAACTACACAGAACGAGACCAAGCTGGACAAACAAATCATTCTGGAACCGACCATGCTCGACGTTGTTTAACATGTTAGTACAGGCAATAGAGGAGCCCGTTACTCTTGTCCATAATGCATTAAACTACAGGAGTTATTTTTTTTTGATAGATAGGTTCAGAATTATGTACTGAATGTAAAAACACAAAATCATTACAAATTAGGAGGGCGGAAGTGCCGCCATTTTGAGAAAAACCGTTTCGACCTATATCTCCATAACCGTGCACTTTAGGCCAAAAATGGTAATCACCTTTATTGTATATAATTACATTTCTCATCTTTTTTGTTTAATACTTTTTTTTGTATCACTCACCGTTTACAACTTATACGACTATTAGCATTCATTTATTGACATTTTTACCTATATCTTTGTTAATAATTGTTTAAAAAATAAAATGGTTATAACTTAACTTTTCAATCGACAAATTTTCTAGAACATTTACTTAAAACTTTTTTTTCTAAAATCAATATTTTCAAAGTTATAATGCGTCAAATGTTGCACTTTTCAATCGACAAATTTTTCTGGAAATATTTTAGTAAAATGAAGGACAATGACGGTTGAAGCTAAGACTTCAGGCTTTGTAAAACATGCTTCTTGAGATATTTTCTTTCCATAGCTTAAATTAGTTTGAGGTTCTTTGCGTAAATGTTGCTAATTTTGACGTTTTAATTCGCGACTTTGACGTTTTGAGGAAAAATCCAATTTATTTTTCTTTAAATGCCTATACCTTTTTTGTGTTTAAACCTACAGACCTAAATTTTGGTATGTAATTTGCCTATAATGACATAAAACCGTGTACCAAATTTAGTTGCTTTTACTTTGTTATTTCCGGAGATATGATTTTATTTCAAAAGAAAATACAAAATTTTCTCGGAAAACCTGGGCCTATTTTCTTGACTAACGAACTTATCCAAGCGACTTACAAGGGGAAGGTATTCACCAAATTTAATTAAGATCAGCCCATTAGTTTTTGAGTTATCGGTGTATATATATATATATATATATATATATATATATATATATATATATATATATATATATATATATATATATATATATAAATTGTAACTGACCCCGGGTATGTGTTCTAGGGGGCATAATTAGCGCCTATTTCAAATTTTTTTTTCAAAATTCAAAGTCGGGGTCTCCTCATTAGTGAATTTTTTTAAAGAAAATGCACTAATAATAATTTTAGAAAAAAAGTTTTAAGTCAAAGTTCTAGAAAATTTGTCTATTGAAAAGTTGAGTTATAGGCATTTTAGTGAATTTTCTTTAAAAAAATTCACTAATGAGGAGATCCCGACTTTTGAATTTTGAAAAAATTTCTTCAAATGACCGCTAATTAGGCCCCCCAGAACACATATCTGAGGTCAGTTTCAATTTTTATATGTATATATATATATATATATATATATATATATATATATATATATATATATATATATATATATATATATATATATATATATATATATATATATATATATATATATATATATATATATATATATATATATTTATATATATATATTTATCACACCGATAACTCAAAAAATTATAGGCCGATTTTGATTTAATTTGGTGAGTACCTTTCTTTTACAAATGGCTTGGATAAGTTCGTTAGCCAGGAAAATCAGCCCAGGTTTTCCCGGAAAATTTTGAGTTTTCTTTCGAAAAAAATTGTAAAAAAAATATATCTCAAAAATTAACAAAGTAAGGGCAACCAAATTTGGTGCGCGGGTTTATATCATTATGCGTAAGCCACGTACCAAAATTTAGCTCTGTAGATCAAAAGACAAAAAAGTTATAGGCATTTAAATAAAAATTTATTGGGATTTTCCTCAAAATGTCAAAATTGCGATTTAAAACGTCAAAAATTGGCAACATTTAGACAAAGAACTTGAATCTAGTACGGTCTATGGAAAGGAAATGTCTCAAGAAGAATGTTTTACAAACCCAGAAGTCTTAGCTTCAGCCGTCATTGTCCTTCATTTTACTAAAATATTTCCAGAAAATTAATTTAAAATAGACCCTTTCTCTGATGTTTGGCAGTAGCCTAAGCTATAGAGTTTATCGTTTAATGGTATAACATTTTTGTCGAATTTTCGTAAAAAATCAATAAAGCTCAATATGTCCGTTATTATACAAGATATGAAAAAAAAATTATATATTAATTATAGGGTGTCTTGAGCTACATCTTAAAAAAATATTTCTACCATCATAGGGTGGCCCATAAGTCGTTGGTGATACAAATTTTCTTATTTTTTTAATCAAACACGCCTTATGTTATTGCATTTTTGCATTTTCCATCGAAATATAATGCATGTTTGTAAGAAAAGAAATTCTGGATGCAGCAAGTGCGTTATGGTAGCGAATTTTGATCAAATGCTTCATATTTGAATAGCCCAATTTGCTATTAACCTATAAGGTTGACCAAGAAACGAGTTTTTGTGGGAACACTGTAAGTTTACTTTTGGACATTTTTGCACATTTTCACACAATAAAGTTATTTTTATGAAACATGGCACATTGTTTTTACTATATAGGTTATACTGGTAACCAAAATTGATGCCTGCTTTCTTAAATAAAAAGAAAACAGACATGTTTGCAATAAAAACATATTTAAGAAAATTCACTACCATAACGCACTTGCTGCGTCCCGAGTTTTTATTTTTTAAACAATTATTAACAAAGATATAGGTAAAAAAGTCAATAAATGAATGCTAATAGTCGTATAAGTTGTAAACGGGAGTGACACAAAAAAAAAATTATTTTACAAAAAAGATGAAAAATGCAATTGTCTACAATAAAGGTCATTACCATTTTTGGTCTAAAGTGCACTGTTACGGAGATATAGGCTGAAACGGTTTATCTCAAAATGGCGTCACTTCCGCCCTCCTAATTTGTAAGGATTTTGTCTTTTTACATTCAGTACGTCATTCTGAACCTATCTATCAAAAAAAAATTACTCCTGTAGTTTAATGCAGAAAAAAATCTCTATTGTAGCGTATTCCAACTGCGTCGCAGAAGCGACAATATTACTACCTATCTAGCAAATTTTTTATTAGCAATGTTTGATTTTAATTTTAATTTGTCTATATTATCTGTAGCCTACTTTACTTCTTCTTCAGTTAACTACCTATTACGTTCCTGTGTTAGTTTTAATATTTCTAATGTAATCTACGGTTTCCTTGGTTCTAGCTTATTCTCGTGTCGTACTTTTACCGCAGTTGCCCGTAAACTGCTGTTTTTGGTCCACGCAGATATTCAACTGTTGCTATTAATTCGCCTTAATGATTATTTTCTCAACTTTTCCAGTTTTTTCATATATTTTAGCTTGTGTATTTCTCAAAGTATTTGCTAATATTATCTTGCATTTTGATACCATTAGATTATAAGCACTGTCTAGATAGGAGGTGAGTGCCAAAATTTCGGATCTGGCATAGATCCAGCGCATCGCGCGTTTCAAAATTTGATAAGACATTGGTAGAAGTGTTATTAGCTTTAGAAAAATAAAAAGGGATTTAAAGTCAATTAGTTTTATTATAACTGACACTTGTTCATCGCGATGTCAGATGTCATGAAAATTTAATATATAGCTGTTATTAAATTCCTTGCTCGAGAAGGTATTCCACCTCAAAGCATCAAATATCGGCTGGATGGAATGTACAGGAATAATTTTCCATTTTATTCTGTAGTACTAGATTGGTCAAAACGGTTTCGAATGGGGCAAGAATGGAAGGATTGGAAGATAAAGCAAGAACAGGAAAGACGGTAGAAGTTGTGACGGACAACAAGATTGCCCTTGTTGAGAATCTCGTATTAAGCGATCGACGCTTGAGAGTGAAACAATTATCAAAAAAGTCTGGACGCAGCAAGTGCGTTATGGTAGTGAATTTTCATAGAATTGATCTGGCACAAAATATTTTTTTATAACTTTTTTTTCTTGTAACATAGAAATCTAAATTTTGGTGTATAGTTTACTTTTTATGTCGTAAACCTACCTACCAAATTTGGTTATCATAGATTTTTTATTTTTTAAGATAAAAATTTTTTTCAAATGAAAACTCAAAATTTTTCCGAAAAACCTCTTCCGATTTTTTTATTAACGAACTTATCAAGCCATTTACAAAAGGAAGGTACATGCCAAATTTTATCAAAATCGGCCCATTATTATTTGAGATAAAAATTTTTTTCGAATGAAAACTCGAAATTTTCCCGGAAAACCTCGTCCGATTTTCCTGACTAACAAACTTGTCAAATCCATTTACAAAGGGAAGGTACATGTCAAATTTCATTAAAATCGGCTTATTACTTTTTGAGATAAGAATTTTTTTCGAATGAAAACTCAAAATTTTCCCGGAAAACCTCGTCAGATTTTCCTGACTAACAAACTTATCCAAGCCATTTACAAAATAAAGATACATGCCAAATTTTATTAAAATCGGCCCATTATTTTTTGAGTTATCAGTGTGATACATATATATATATATATATATATATATATATATATATATATATATATATATATATATATATATATATATATATATATATATATATATATATATATATAATCCTTTTTGGACCTCTGTGGAGAAAACCCTGTGGACGTGTTGAAGGCAATTGTTACAGGGAATAAAACAATGGTTCTCTACTATGATCCTTTGTGCAAGAGGGACTCGATGGAATGGAAGCGTAAAGGAGAAGCACCGCTAAGAAAGTACAAGGTCAGGTCAGGTCAGGTCAGCTCAGCTCAGCTCAGCTCAGGTTATTGCTCTAACCAAATTCAAGGTCTGTTAGTCGACAAAAAAGTGATGGGTACTATTTTTTGGGATTGTACGGGTATTTTTCCCATAGACTTCAAAGAACGCAACACCGCAGTGAACGGGGTATATTATGCAACATTACTGCATGAATTACGACAAAATATTCGGGAGAAAAGACGTGGGGAGACTGATCAGAGGCGTGCGTTTGCTCCATGACACTGAACCCGTACACACTGCTGAAATTGCACAACTCGCAATTTGTGATTGCGGTTACGAACAAATTCATCACGCTACATATAGTACAGAAATGGCACCCAGTTACTACTACCTATTTTAAAATTTAAAAACGGACCTTAGCGGTTTTTACGCCACGTTTTGAGGAAGAATATTTTTAGGGATATCAGATAGTTGCCGAAACGATGTGATAAAAGCATTGATGTTAGGAGGGTCTATGTTGAAAAATAAAATTTAATTGTGGGCCTACGCCGTTTATTTCATAGTGAGGCTTGAAAATTATGGCGCTTACCTCGTACATACAGGTACAGTAATTTGTTTGTTTTTCCAGAATTTTCACGGTCAACCCACGTTTTAAATGATATTTTTCATTGCAATAGAACACACACACAAAATATAATATCATTTACATTATATATATATATATATATATATATATATATATATATATATATATATATATATATATATATATATATACAGGGTGGCGCATTGAAAACGAAACAGACCGATTTGCGTCCAGAGAATTTTTTTAAGAAACGCTGAAACGCGTCAATTTTAATATTGAAGGGGACAGGTTTTGACATAAAACTCAACTTTGAAAAGAGAACATGGGTCGCTGCCACATCATTTGAAAGCTCTTTCTTTTCTGAATTAGCAGCACACTAATTTTTTTGGAAGTTTTATCAACACGTTTAAAAATTATTCACCGTTGGAGTTGCAAGAACGTATTTCATTCATTGTGATAAGAAATGCATTAATTAGTCAATTTTTCGTTAAAAAAACTAAAAAACAAAACCAAACGTTCAAACCTATTTATTCAGTTAAGTAAGTGTTCAAATTGTTGACCACCAGTTTCCATACAAAAGTACAAATTTTGTTCAAAACGAGCTCTGACATTCTGGAGCATTTGTGGAGCTATTAGACGGCATTCTTCAACAATGCGTCGTCATAATTGTTCCAGAGACTCCGGTTCTGTTGCGTAAATTCTACTCTTTAAATTTCCCCATAGGAAGAAGTCTAAAGGAGTTAAATCCGGTGATCTAGGGAGGCACTCAATAGCACCTCTATGCGCAATCCATTGTCCTGGGAACTCTCTGTTCAAAAACTCGCCAACACGTTGTAAAAAATGCTGAGAAGCTCCATCTTGTTGAAACACTAGTTGATTTTCTTGATAGCGATCATCATTTTCAAAAATGTCAATTAATAGAGGCTAAACTATATCTTCTAGTAACTCCAAATACGTTTCGCAACTCAAATTGCCATCAAGAAAAATTGGTCCGATTAAACGGTCTCCAAAAATGCCAGTCCAGACATTCAATTTCTGTGGAGTTTGAGTGTGGACTTCGTGAAAATTTCTTGGATTATTATCTGCCCAATAACGACAATTATGACGATTGACTGTAAAGTTTAATAAAAACGCACACTCGTCTGAAAAACAGATATTGAACAGAAAGTTCCCGTTATCAGCTATTCGTGCAGTCATAACTTCACAAAACTTCAGCCGTCGATCAAAATCATCTTCATTTAGTTGTTGTACAAGATGAATTTTATTCGGGTGAAATGTATGATGCTTCAATATTCGCTTCTTCTTTTGATGTTTGAAACTGTGGCCAATTTTCTCGTGCTCAAAGTTAGGTCTGCAGCAATTTGTCCTAAAACTTCAATTTCAGTAGTCTCATTTCTAACCGGAAATTCACGTTCAGGATCCCGTTTTTTGTTGGCTACTGAACCACTTTGTCGAAACTTTGCAACTAACTCCAAAATAAATTTTCTGTTAACATGTCTGTTCGGATGTCGTTCATTAAACAAATTTGCGGTACGGTTGGCACAGTCATCGTTTTTGAAAAAAGGAGTAATTATTTCAACTCTTTCTTCTACAGAATACACCATTGTGAAATTAATTTTCGGTAGTACTATCAAGTATCAAACCGACTGATAAACTGAAATAATAAACCGTATTTCTCTCATTCCGATAAGAAATGTTCTAATAGTCAATTTTTTGTTTACAAACCAACAAAACATTGACTAATAGCACATTTCTTATCAGAATGAGTGAAATGCGTTTTTGCATCTTTAACTGTGAATAATTTTTAAAAGAGTTATTTTAGCTTCCAAAAAAAGTAGTGTGCTGAATTCAGAAAAGAAAGAGCTTTCAAATGATGTAACACTTGACCTATGTTCCCCATTTAAAATATAAGGGTTGTTATTACCATCCTTAAGGGGTTGATGTGACAAAGTTGAGTTTTATGTCAAAACATGTCCCCCTCAATATTAAAATTGACGTGTTTCAGCGTTTATTTAAAAAATTCTTTGGACGCAAATCGGTCTGTTTCGTTTTCAATGCGCCATATATATATATATATATATATATATATATATATATATATATATATATATATATATATATATATATATATATATATATATATATATATATATATATATATATATATATACAGGGTCGCTGATAAGTCTGGAAACGGTCGATTATCCGGGAAAATATACAAGGTGTCGAAAAAAGTTTTATACAAAAGTTTTTGGGTTCTTCAATGTCTACTAGGCGGTGATAATTTCATTTATACAGGGTTGGTCATACAGGCGTGGCACACCAATATTAATTTTTTTTTAATGGAACACCCTATATATTATTCGATATTTCAATCCTTCTCTTAATTTTGAGCAACATTTATGAGAAGCATAATGTACCTAAACTCAATCGTTTCCGGGTAAAAAAATAAATAAAAATAAACGCTATTGTTTTTAAAATCTATTGGATGAAGAACAAAGATAAATGAAAAGTAGAATATCTCTTGAAAACAATCTGTGAGTGTGAAAAGAACCGGTTGCGATGTTTTTAACATTGTTTGAAATCCTATTTTATAAGATGTTCAAAGTGTTCTCCATTGACCTCCTGACAATAATGAATTCGCTTAACAAAACATTGCACTGCATTTACAAGAGCGTTTTGAGGAATGTTATTAATTTCATGCACAATCCTTGCTTGCAACTCTTCAATATTCTGCGGTCTATTTTGGTAAATTAAATTTTTTACATGACCCCACAAAAAAAAGTCAAGCGGCGTCATGTCGGGAGACCTAGCTGGCCATTCAATAGTTCCCCTGCGCCCTATCCATCTGCCAGGAAAGGTTTGATTCAGATATTCCCGTACCTCAATTCCAAAATGAGGGGGTGCCCCATCCTGCTGAAACCATATTTCTTCCGCTGGTAGATTTGGGTCGTTATTGTTCGGAAATAATCGACTAACGTCTGGAACAATTGATTCTTGCAAAAGTGTCAAATATCGAGCAGAGTTCAAATTACCGTGTATAAAATAAGGTCCTATGATATGTCCACCAATAATAGCACACCAAACATTTACTTTTTGCGGTCTTTGGGTGTGAATTTGTTCCATCCAATGTGGGTTTTCGTCTGACCAGTACCTACAGTTGTGTCGGTTGACTTGTCCATTCAAACAAAATGTAGATTCGTCGGAAAACAAAATGTGGTTGGCAAAGTTAAAATTTTGGCGTAACTTCTCCATAATAAGTTCACAGAACTCGATTCTGCGATCAAAATCGTCTTCACTCAGTTCTTGCAATAAATGAATTTTATATGGACGGAACTTTTCCCGCTTCGTAATCTTTTGAATTGAATATCGACTCATATTGTGATTTAAAGCCAATTGCTGTGCCGAAGTTTTCGGATTTTCCACCACATCCAATATTACATTCAAAGAATTTTCTTCATTTGTAACGGTTACTGGCCTTCCAGTTCTAGGTTTATCCTTGATACCGCCAGTTTCGTGAAAACGATGCAAAGTTTTCGAAACTGTGGATTTGGAGATCGATTCCCGCTCAGGATGCAACTCATTGAACATAATCACCACTTGAGCAAAACTTCGTGTTCTATCACCGTACCCTATCATCATTAAAATTTCGATACGTTCGGTTTCACTTAAACTTGCCATTTTGCACAAAAACTGTTGACACTAAATTACTAATGTTTCAAAACTGTTGACACTGAATGAATGTTTGACATTCGTTGTCCTGGAAACATTTTAAAACAAAAGAATAATACTGCGTTTCTTATGGGCATCTTATCTCATCTTGGGATTCCAAACAATGTTAAAAACATCGCAACCGGTTCTTTTCACACTCACAGATTGTTTTCAAGAGATATTCTACTTTTCATTTATTTTTGTTCTTCATCCAATAGATTTTAAAAACAGTAGCGTTTATTTTTATTTATTTTTTTACCCGGAAACGATTGAGTTTAGGTACATTATGCTTCTCATAAATGTTGCTCAAAATTAAGAGAAGGATTGAAATATCGAATAATATATAGGGTGTTCCATTAAAAAAAAATTAATATTGGTGTGCCACGCCTGTATGACCAACCCTGTATAAATAAAATTATCACCGCCTAGTAGACATTGAAGAACCCAAAAACTTTTGTATAAAACTTTTTTCGACACCTTGTATATTTTCCCGGATAATCGACCGTTTCCAGACTTATCAGCGACCCTGTATATATATATATATATATATATATATATATATATATATATATATATATATATATATATATATATATAGGGTGGCGCATTGAAAATATTTATTTTATGGAGATAATAATCAGTTTTATCGTCAAGGTATGGTACCAATTAAATAATTGATATTTTAAAACGTACCTAGTTAATACAATTTATTTAATTATTTAATTGGTACCATACCTTGACGATAAAACTGATTATTATCTCCATAAAATAAATCTTAGGAGATAAAAATTAAATTGGAAACTCTGTAAAAGGATACAGTCTATGCTTTACCTCGTTCAAGAAATACAAATTAAACAAACGAAGCCTATCAAGTTTCATTTCCTTTTCACGAGGGATTCGCCATTATTTATATCTCCATTGTTGATTGTTTCATTCAATGTTAATTTAATTTTTTACTCACCTCGAAAGCTAATGAAATATAAAGCTATTTGTGAGAATTATTGTTTCGCGTAAAATTCAAAAGGCAAAACAATAGAACTTACTCCTAAGTTTTAAGTGCTTTGAAATTCACTTTTTGTGCGGAATAAATTCTTACAGCTTTCAGCATTTAATAATCCGATTGGGTTTTTTTTTAGTGAAGAATTTCAGACCGTAAGCAAAATATGGATTTTTATGTGTATAATGCACTATTCTTAGTAAATACGTTGTTCGTTATTTAATCGAAGTAGTTAATTTTTTAGTTCCGTTTTTAATAAGTTACTTGTAGCATTTAAATAGCAAACCCGAAGGTCCTTAGCAAAGGCAATTTGTTGATTGATTGGACCAACAGCCAGTTGATATGAATTCATGCCGACCATTTATGTTTGTACTTTAACGTCGGTATATTTCCGCTACTTTGGCCAATCACCGACGCTAAGGAGTAGTTTCACTTCACTATCCTGCAAATTTTGCCGAACCCTTGCCTTTCTGTAAGGACGGTATAGATCTTTAACGTGCCCAACATTGCATGGACACGGTACCGACGGTTTTACGCCCCCTCCGAAGGGCGGAACGTGCAGACTTCAACTTGCTCAAAAACAAATTCACAACCTCGGTTGGTGTTAATTTTTACAGTATGTACTAAAAAAGTGCAAGGGGGCTCTGGGAATCGAACCCAGTGCCCTTCGGTTCAGAGGCACACGTTCTTACCACTGAACCACCGAGGCTCTGATGAACAATTAAAGAAGTTGTTTGTACATTTTTTTTTGTGGCAGTTAATAATAATAATACCACAGTAGTTTTTTTTTCTTCTTTTAGTGAATTTTTATTTAAAAAAATTCACTAATAGAGAGGTATCGATGACAGTTTGCAAAAAAAATTTTAAATGAGCGCGAAATAGGCCCCTAGAACCGATATCCGGGGTCAGTTTCAAGTTATCAATTCAATATATATATATATATATATATATATATATATATATATATATATATATATATATATATATATATATATATATATATATATATATATATATATATATATATATATATATATATATATATATATATATATATATATATATTATTTATTAATGGCTTGGATGAGTTCGTTAACCAGGAAAATCCGACAAGGTTTTCCGGAAAAATTTTGCGTTTTCTTTCGAAAAAAAAATTTTCTCCAAAAATTACAAAGTTATTTTAATCAAATTTGACGGATACGTTACCTTCCAAAAGACCTTACTACTTACCAAAATTTGACTTTCTAAGTTTATAAAAAATTGAGTTATTGGAATTTTCAGTTTTCTTTCAAAAAAAATTTTTTCTCCGAAAATTATAAAGTTATTTTAATGAAATTTGGTGGATACGTTGCCTTAGAAAATACCTTACTACATGCCAAAATTCAGATTTCTAAGATCATAGAAAATTAAGTTATTCAAATTTGAAGCATTTAATAAAAATTCACTACCATTACGCATTTGCTGCGTCCAGAATTTTTTTTATTTGTTGAATTACCTTAACTATTCAGGTCATTTGCGAGATGAATGGATGAACGGAGATTTTCATTTTAAGATATTTTTAATTAATTCATTCTCAATCGAAACAAATTTATTTCGTATTGTATTGTATTTTTGTTAAAAAACCCTACTAACCACCCTAAAAACTCCTAGGGATCCCACCCACACCCACCCTCTACCTTTAACCTCATAAGGGATATTGCGCAGATCCTCTGTCTTTCTCTAAGAAGGGTAGGATGTTAATTTTATGGTATGTACCAAAAATTAAAATGATCATTTACTGCGAGTCGACCCCAGTTCCTTGCGTTCAGTTTTCGCAGCTATACCAATCACCAACGCCAGGGATCAGTCCCACCTCACTATCCTGGAGATTACGCCGATCCTCTGTCTTTCTCTAAGAAGGGTAGGGATGTTAATTTTATGGTATGTACCAAAAAAGTAAAATGATCATTTACTGCGAGTCGACCCCAGTTCCTTGCGTTCAGTTTCCGCAGCTATGACCAATCACCAACGCCAGGGATCAGTCCCACCTCACTATCCTGGAGATTACGCCGATCCTCTGTCTTTCTCTAAGAAGGGTAGGGATGTTAATTTTATGGTATGTACCAAAAAAGTAAAATGATCATTTACTGCGAGTCGACCCCAGTTCCTTGCGTTCAGTTTTCGCAGCTATGACCAATCACCAACGCCAGGGATCAGTCCCACCTCACTATCCTGGAGATTACGCCGATCCTCTGTCTTTCTCTAAGAAGGGTAGGGATGTTAATTTTATGGTATGTACCAAAAAAGTAAAATGATCATTTACTGCGAGTAGACCCCAGTTCCTTGCGTTCAGCTTCCGCAGCTATGACCAATCACCAACGCCAGGGATCAGTCCCACCTCACTATCCTGGAGATTACGCCGATCCTCTGTCTTTCTCTAAGAAGGGTAGGGATGTTAATTTTATGGTATGTACCAAAAAAGTAAAATGATCATTTACTGGGAGTCGACCCCAGTTCCTTGCGTTCAGTGGCCTACGTTCGTACCACTGGACCACCAAGACTGCAACATACTCTTTGCTCTACCTGAAACGCAAACCGGTTCGGAACAGACGTCCCAAAGTTAACAACCCTACGTTAGCCATGTCGGCCCCCTGTTAGCTTGTTTATAAATAAAATTCAGGACGCAGAAAGTGCGTTATAGTAGTGAATTTTCATAAGAATTGTACACTATTTTTAGTACGGCATATTACTAAAATTAATGCTGAACATTGAAACAGACCTTGAAGATGTCGTAACACGAGCTCGTTTGATAAGTTTTTTTCCTAGGTGTTACCATCGATATCTCTCTATTATCATAAAAAATATTTAAGTCTTTTGTTCTAGCTCCGTTTGAGAAAAAGATTTAAATGTCCAAAAGTCAATTTTCTATAAAGCTGGAAAATGTATATTTGGTATATCTAGGTACCGTAAGTCTCTTTAAAGGAAACTTTTATGGCAAATTTCATGAAAGTTGCAAAAGCTTTCCAGCTTTAATTGATATTCGGAAAATGAATGTAACAAATTATAACGTGACAGGTATTTTTTTCTTATTAATCGCCTGGATTATTTCGTTTTGGTCAACCTAATCGAACCGGTTTATCCAACAACAACAAAAGTTTTCTAAAAACAAGTTCTCTAATAGAGAGAGAGGAAGAGATCTTGGTCCAAACGTATGAAATCTGGACACGATGGTTTTTACCAAATATTAAAGTTTGTGAAACATAACAATATGTTACACGCATCGGACGGGAATCAAATCTAAGCCTTCCGCGTATTACGCGAGCAATCTACCAGTAAACTATGGATACCAGCTAAAAGCTGTTTATTTGCGTGGTAGTTATAGAGACATCAACTTGCTACCCCAGGAAGATTTCCTAAATTATATGCTAAAAGTAAATTTAAGTACAATTCATTGATTGTTGTTGCCCTTACTTGGTGAAACTGATCCATACTACATACAGACTTGGAGACTACTTCTCTGGCTTCACTGTTGGGTTTCCTTTATGTAGGTGAATGACGTAGCCAGCGCGTAAGCTAACCGAAGCAAGCGGCCCTTCTGAATTCTAGATGTTCTAGGATGTTCTTCAACGTTTGTGTGACTAGTTTCGCTACTTTACACGCTGTTGAAACCCAACAGTGAAGCCAGAGAAGTTGTCTCCAAGTCTATGTAAATTTAACTAAATAGCTAATTACCGAATTAACTTATTTGTGACTTGATAATTCGCCGGTCGTATTTTTAGATTTAACGATAAACAAACTGCTTTAAAATCATTTTCATAGAGACGTGAGCCGATTTTTTTCATTCTTTCCTTTCTTCTCATACTCCTATATGACATTTACTTATGAATTAACTACATAATGTCATTTCATTTGTAAACATTGCATTTTTAGTGTGTCATGTCTTGGAAAACGACTGATGTACAACTGCTTGCGAGAGTCTCTACTTTCAGCAGCCATTTTGACAAAATAATTAAGGAATGTCATATATAACGTTCCAGTTTGAACTACGTTTTCATTTAAAATACAAAACGCCTGAAATTTAGAGAACTTATTCCTGAATACATATTCTAGGCGATGAGTCTTTTTGAAAAAATGTAACCGAAAAATGGTCAAATCATGGTTTGGCATAAACGATATATTTTCTTTATAAAAGCGATAGTCCCTTAAAACATACTTGATTGTCTTCCTTAAACCTTGGAAAGGCTTATTTTCAACAGACTGTTTCTAAACCAATGTGACATAACTTCTAAAAAACTATTTGGCTTTCTTAAAAATAAGGCAACTGCTGATACTTTGGAGTACATTTCACACATAATATACAAGAATTTAGATAAAAACAGACCGATAATTGCGACCTTTTTGGATCTAGTCAAGGCCTTTGACATTGTTAACCATCAGATTGTTTTAGACAAGTTCAAAAGATATGGCATAAAGGGTGGTGCTTTAAAACTGTTGACTAGCTACCTGTCCGACAGGAATCAAAGGGTTAGAAGTCAAAATTGCAAGAGTGAATACTGGTGTTCCGCAGGGAACTATACTGGTACCTTTGTTTTTTATACTTTTTGTTTGTGACCTGTTAAGAGATATGCAAAGTGGTACTATCATGTCCAGTGCCGACGATACTGTTATCATCGCGAGTGGTGACACATGGTCCCTGGTGGAAAAAGAATGAATCAATAGCTCAAACATGTAACGGAATGGCTGGCTCTGAGTAGGTTGTCTCTGAACGCAGATAAAAGTATATATATATATATATATATATATATATATATATATATATATATATATATATATATATATATATATATATATATATATATATATATATATATATATATATATATATATATATATATATATATATATATCTAAATATATATATATATATATATATATATATATATATATATATATATATATATATATATATATATATAACTTTCGGTATTTACTGTGATAGTGTAAGGTAAGGGCACCAGTAGTTGACAGTTTAAGGAATAAATTCAGAAATTTTGAGCTGTCAATTTATTATTTAAAGGACTACAATAAGCTGTATTATTATTAACAATATATAATGTGTTTATATGAAGTGTGTACCAAATCAAAATTAAATCACTAGACAAACACACACAAAAATTAAAAGTCATTGAGTCAAATGAGTGAGTAGTTGAGATCAAACAAAATTCAAAATATCTAGTAGTTGACACAGTAATGTTTGAGTACTTGACAAGGCATTATATTGTGAACATATACATAATCGAGCGCTATTAGAACCAACCATCAGTATTAACGGGACTTTCAAATTCATATTTCAATGGTTCACATGAACCATATAGTAGTGGTACTGGCAGGACTTTGATAATCTGTGAAGCAGATATAACACTAACATCGTGGTCATTCACTTGAAAATTCTTTTTGTCCTTTGAGACCGCCCTCAGTGCAACCACTTCAAATTCTCCATCTTTAAAAACTGTTTGAATGATGCACACATATATGAAATACTTTTTCTTTCCAGGAAAATTAACCAATAGAAAATCACTGTCTTTATAAATTTGATCTTCCTCCTTTTCTTCTGCTCCCAAAAACTATTGATATGACAGGCTTATGTCATCTAAACTGTCACCTGATTCTTCCCATTCTTCTTCATTGTCGCTGCTACTTGATTTTCTTTTTTTTTTACTTTTTTGGGCTTTTTTTCTTTCTCTTTCCTCAGCTTTGTACTTTTTGGAACTCGCTTGTAATTTAGCCTTTAATTTTCGTGCATTTGCTCGTTCAATGTTATCCCTTTCCTTCATTTTCTTTGCTTCTTCTTTTTTTTTTCATGATAAACTGCCACTGTTTCGAACTAATTACACTCGGTATTTTCTCTCTTCTCGGTCTTTTGCCTTGTTTTTTTGAGAATTCAGGCCAGAATAAAGCATGCTTGAAAGGTGAAGGCACCATTTCACCGTCTAACGTTATAATTTTTTTGGTTTCAACAGCCTGTGAATTTGTCATTTCTCGATTATTATTAACACTGTCAACTTCGTCACAGTGCACTTTTTCAGCTTCTTCACTAGGTGTTATTTGTTGGTTCATCATTACCTTTTTTGTTGCTGTCACATGCTGAATTACGCGAATATTGTCAATAGCTTGTTCTTCATCGGTGTTTATATTAGTTGTAGGGTGATCTAAGAAACCTTCAGTTTCATTTTCAATTAGAACAGCATTTCCATTTTGATTTTCATTTTCATATATTTGATTATTTTCAACTTCACTTTGTCCTTAGAGTCGTTATTAATTTTCTGCCACAACAAGAATAGAAACAAATCCCGAATGTCTCCTTCTCATTCATCCTAAGTGTTTCGGAATTCGCTTAGCTTATCTTTTCCTATATACCTCTCCAAAACAATAAGACACTCCTTGGTATCACCAAGTGAATCGTTGCGCTTTGCAAGGTTTTCGTTTGTGAAAGAAGGGATCTTTGAAAAATCAACGGCTTGTAGATTCCAGGGAACAAGTCCACATTTTCGAAATCCATTTTTCAAAATATCAGGCGTTATGTACTCTTTCAAAGTTTCTTGTATTAAAGGTGAAAAATGTATTTTTTTAATGATGGCTGATTTAAATTATCAATCCACTGGTGTACTTTTCTTTTCCAACCTTCCTTCAGCACTCTAAAGACAGCCACATCCATTGGCTGGATAAGGTTAGTTGAATTCGGAAACAGTGCCACGAGTATAATTCCATGTTCATCACAAAATTTACTGGTGTGCGGCGTTAGATGTGATGCATGACCGTCGATAAAAACGATGACAGGTAGTGGAATTTTTTGCTTGATAATCCATGAATGAAAAACATTGGTAATGAATTCAAAAACGAGTGGGCCTGTCATCCGCCCACTTTCTGACTTTCCTATGCCCCAGTGACCTGGAACACTACTAGCGTGATCCTGAGGAATCCTTTCGTATTTGAAAACTACTAACGGAGGTGCTAGAAGACCATTTGCATTGCCGGTTATCAAAACCGTGAGACATTTCTTCTCATCGGAATTATTTTTTTGATAAATACTTTTCTCACCCTTTAGAGCGAGTATTTTGTTTGCTTTGGGGTTCATAAAGAAGGCACTTTCATCCAAATTAAACACTCTAGTTGGGTGTTGAAGAATTTCGAAATACTGGTTTTCTATCAAGTATTCCTGGACCTCTTGAAACCACTTCAAAAGATTTTCCTTTCTCACTGCTGCTCTGCTGCTAGTCAAATTTTGAGCAACTCTGGTGCTTATATTGGGATTGCGTTTCAAGAAGGCATTAAACCGCGTTCGTCCTGGGTAGTCGTTTTTGAGTTGAGCTCTTTAATTATATGTTGTACACTGTCTATCATTCCTGTTCTTGTCACAGGAAATCCTGCTTTAGACATTTTTACAACCCATTTGGCTAGAAGAGATTCTTTATATTTACTGAGAATTGTCTTTGGACCCTTCTACGTGTCTGGAAGTTTTTTCTTTCGCTTTATACATTAAGGTAATGCGCGGTACAGAGAACTATTTCGCTGCAGTAGCACAAGGAGTGCCTGCTAACACATCTAGAATGGCGCTTTCCATTTGCTTCTCAGTGTAATTAAGCATTCTTCCTTTTACAGGAGGCATATTCGTTTCTGTAAAAAAATATTTTACACTGTTAACAAAGTACCGGGTGTTTATACACATGTATAATCTCGCGTGATCTTTGGATTTTACCAGGTACTTAACAAACAAGACCTGAGCGATATCTAAAGTATCTATGGTCACCTCTCCGGGTGTCAAGTACTGGGTACTTATAAATTTTATAAACACCCAGTACTTGACAGTGTATTCTATGAATAGTTAACATGGGTGTCAACTACTAGAAAGAGTTCTCTAAAAACAAACTCCTTACAGTTATAGATAGTATTTTGCGTGATAAAGAAAAGGATGACATATATCACAATATTTAATCAAATTTTAGTTTACCCCAGTAATTGACAGTGATGTCAAGCACTGAAAAAAAGTAAAAAATCTGTTTTAGTAATTGACACCCCACGTGATCTTTTTCACTTAACCTATAACTGCTAGTGTTCTAACAGAAAATACTTATATTAACATATCTTGTTGGCCATTATATTGAAAACTTAATTACATTTGATTTAAAAAATATTATTATCACAATATACTTACTTTCTTAACAAATGTTGTTAGAAATCACCAAATTGTACACAATTTACTGACAACTCCCTCAACAATCACCCGCCACAACTCAACTAAAGGCGTGACCTGTTCGTAGTTCCTCTGATGGGTCCTAGATGGACCACCAGCAATGTGTGTAGGACGATGTAGCCGCGAAATTCACTTTATGTCTTATTTTAGGGAATAAACTGTTGTAGGTGTCAAGTACTGGTGACATGTCAACTACTGGTACCTTTACCTTACCTGACACACTGAATGTTAAGTTAGGAAATCAATTGATAAAAATTGTTGAGAGCCATAAGTATTTGGGCTTGTCTTTTGTTTACAATATGAAAGGGGACAAGCATATTAATTATATCGTAAAAAAGCTAGATATTTGATATTCATCTTTGCTAAAATTTGAAAACTAGTGGGTACTAAAACATTTGGGTTGATATACTACGTATATTTCCACATTATAATAAATTATGGAATAGTTGCTTGGGGGGCAGCATATGACAATAATCTAAACCTGATACAAGGAATCCAAAGCAAAATGTACAGAATTATAAGTAAGAATCGATTTCCAGAATATATTTTTCCCCTTAATGTAAGATAACTCTTTCAGTTGGAATCAATATCGTTTCATTGCTAAACGTTAAAAGGAAAGCATGTTACAAGCAAAACAAGGCGTAGGACGATACAATTACCAAGGATCAGTAAAACTATAAACCAGCAAAATAGCTAGAAATGACAAATGACCTCAAATCGCTAAATGCAGGTAAATATACTATAAAGGGGAAATTTAAAAACTTTATAACGAGTTGAATGATTCCATTTTGGTTACTACTGCCGGTACTTATTACTTTTGAGTGAGTTTTCTATATGGGGGATTATGTATTTCAGTTTTTTAATTAATATACGAGAGTTTAGATTAGCTATTCTTTTTTTTGTAAGGCAACCTATGTACAGGTAACTTGTTCACCTCTGTACGATTTTACTCTATAAGCTAGCCTATGTTCAGTGGACTATCGCCTATAACGGATTTTGTTTGCTTTGTAATTTTTCTGGATGAATAAACTTGAAACTTGAAACCCTGATCTTTCCTCTCTATGCTATGTTTTCAGTCTAAAACTTTAATTAGCGCCATTCATCAAGCTATAAATATAGTGTATTTTTAATCTTGTATTGAATTCCCACTCCCAAATCAAAAGACGATTACTTCACAAATTCATGTCATGTAATTCTAACGTCCGAATTGTTGACAAACGATTTAATTGGTCTTCGGGATTTTAGCGGCCGTGATTTCTCGAATGCTAGTTCGGGCAGTGCGTTTTACACATGTTGCTTGGATTGTTTGATTAGCGTTGAATGATTATTTACACTTGTAGTATTTTTTTTCAACAACACACCACGAAGGCTTACTATCGTACCGTAGGTGTCGACAAGGAGGAAAGAGGCAACTTGTTAATTCTGGACTTGAAGGTTTGGAGGTTCGGAGGAGAAGGAAACACATGCGCCGGCAAGGAATTCCACAACTTGGAAGTCTTCGGGACAAAAGAGCGGGCATAAGAAGATGTCCTATGTCTGCTGACCTGGACAGTAAAAGAGTGCATTGGCTCTGTTCCCCTGGTAGATCTGTTGGGGGCAGCAGGTGGAGGAACTATGAAAGTGTATAAGCGGCAGCAGCACCCCAGATGTGGAAGCATATTCAAGGTTTGGCCTTATTTGTGAAGTATATAAGGTATAGAGATGAAAAGTATTTGCGAGCCCGGAAGAGGAAACCTAATTTCTTAGCAGCCGCTTCTGCAATTGATGTGACATGTTGGTGCCAATTGAGATTTCGATCCACAGAAATGCCAACAAGTGAAAAGGACTCATTACTTTGAATAACTTGGTTGTTCATTGTGATGGGTCTAGGGCTGGTGTATCTCTTATGAGAAAGAAAGCACGACTGAGATTTGGTGGGGTTCAATTGTACAAGATTTCTACTTCCCCACTCTAATATTTTTTAGAGATCCACGGAGACAGAACGCTCAATGAGTCTGCAATCCTCATCTAATTGGGCTAAAGAGACAGGCTTAGAATATTGTATATTTGAATAGAGGGTGCTGTCGTCCACGTAACTGTGAATTGGGTTGGATATGCTAGAAAGGAGGTCATTGATGTGGAGAAGAAACAAAGTAGGCCCTACTGCGTGCCAGACCTGGTCGAATGCTTTGAATATGTCTAGAGCGACAATCTGGGATTCACCGTGTAGTTCCATAGACTTGTCCCAAGAGTGGGTGACAAAGGAAAGGAGGTCGGCAGTTGATCTGCGCTGACGGAATCCATACTGCCTGTCGTGGATTAGACTGTTTTTCACGAAATTTTAGTAATTCGCTGTTTATATACTTTTCCATCACTTTGGAGATGACTGAAAGGAGAGAAATAGGCCTGTAGTTGCTAGGAAGCGCTTTGGATCCTTTCTTGGGGACGGGTTGTACTTGAGCAGTTTTCCAGTTACTAGGGAATATGCCTCTATTGTAAGATGTCTGAAATAGACGAATCAGAACACGAGCAAGTTCTGGTGCGCATTTTTTGAGAACAATTGCTGGGATCTCGTCAAGGCTTTCCTGGTATTAAGAGAAGAGAGCATATTTCGTACCTTTTTAGTTTTGAAAATGATATCCGTCATTTTATGCGCGACATTGGGGACTGTTGGTGGTTGAACATTTGGAGGTGGGTTGAGAGTAGAATTGCCGGCGAACAACGAGGCAAAAAGTTCAGCCTTGCCCAGGGCGCTAGAAACAATTTCATCCCCTGAGACAAGAGGTGGGAACGTGTTCTTGCAAAAATTATTCCCAATATATTTAGCAAGAGTCCAGAAGGGTTTGTTGCCCTTGGAGCTTAAGAGGACCTTGTTTTTGATGTGCTTATTAAACGAGTTTTTTCCTCAGAAACATGGCGGAAATAGCCATTTTTGCGTCGTTAAATGCTTGACGGTTTTCTTGACTAGGATTGTGTAGAAGCGTTTTGTGAGCTTTGATTTTTTCAAGTCTGGCCTTGTCACAGGATTTAGAGAACCAGGGCTTTTGAGTGGCTAAAGAGGTTTTCTGTATACGTGGAATAAATAATTCCATGCCAGCTTGGATAATTTCGGTGACGTTTTGTGAGATATCAGAGAGGTCAGGATGAGAGGAGCAGACAGACGCCCATGGAAATGAGGCAAAGTAATCTCGCATTTTGTCCCAGTTCGCGGAGTTGTAGTGTCAAACGATACGTGGGTGTAACGACTGTGTGACCTCGAATTGCATTGCTGAGGAAGCGGCCGCCATGGTCTGAGCGATCGAGGGGCGGTGACTGATATCTTATAGCATTCAGGATTTGTAGTAAGAAGGAGATCCAAGGGATTTGAGCTGTGTGTTGGAATGCGAGGAAAGTAAGTAGGTTGCTGAACCATATTGGCTAAAGAATTGCTGAGTGCAAAGACCTCCGCTGCTCTCCCTTGTGGATCGGTTTTTGAAGATCCTAGCCATTCCTTATTATGGACATTGAAGTCACCAAGAATAGTGACCTCGGAGGAAGGATATTCAGAAATCAGATGGTCGGTTTTTCAGAAAGGTAGTCAAAGAGCTGAACAAAGTTGTTGTCAGAAAGTGACCGGTAAATGCAACAGATGAATTTAGTTTCAGCCCTGAGAGAGAGTTTTATCCGTAGTATGTCTTTTCCTCCAGCTTCTAAATTGGGGAGTCTGGTGCATGGTAGATTGTTACGGACGTATGCGCACACGCCCCCATGCAATCTAAAGGACGTAAGGAGCTCATACCCCGGTAAACTAAGGTGATTAGTGGCGGTTTTGGCACTGATTTGGGTTTCGGTGAGGAAGAGGAGTTGGGGCCTATTAGCCTGGAGGAAATGGTGGACGGAGTTCAGGTTAGAATTTAGGCCAGATATATTTGAGAAGGATATGTTAAATCATGATTCTGGCACCCCCTGTACACCCCTCTCTGCGAGATCCGAAAGGAGGGGTATTTTACTTCCGGAATCTTTTGTACAAGGTGGAGCCATCATCATTTTTGCTTATAAGGGAAACCGACTCATACACCACAACTGGAAACGTCCGTGATGTATGGGGTGGTACCTCCTCGGGCGTGAAAAAATCCTTTAGTATCACGTAAAGGAAAATTTCACTACCACCTGCTTGACTCCGATTAGTCGCCTCGTAGGCAGGAGTTACCATGGGCCTATTCTTTTAGTTAGCCCCCGGACCACAGGGGACGAAATGTATCAGTCTATGCATGGCAGGGTACTACTCTATCTTTATCGGGCATTGGACTTCAACTACTTAAGTCGAGGTGTCGCTCGCAAAATTTTGATTAATAATAAAATACCTAGTAAAAACACCCATATATATTTTGTATCAAATAGACAATAAGTCTGAAGCGAAAAACTATTACAGACACATATAGTCTTGACTCTATGCGTTTTTATTTTAAAAAATTAAAAAATCGCTCTCTTCAGTCAATAATTTTATAAACGAAGAAACTATATATAACCATAGTAAAAGTTTGAACGCAGCAAGTCCGTTATGGTAGAGCATTTTGATGCATTTTTTTAAATTTTATTAACTAAAAGGTCACTATGTGAAAACTGAAACCTGTGATGAGCACTAATAAGTACACTTGGAGAAACCCAAATCACCACAACACATATTTCAGAGACCTTACGATCGTTTCGTTGACAATGTCAATATCTTCAAAGGAAGAAATTTATAAACTAAAAAACTAGCTCCAGTGTATTTATATCGCGTCAAGGTAAACGAACTAGTCCGAAGTAAAATTGTCGTCCAAGAACGATCGTTTGTTTATTGTGTAGTGAAACTACTAAGTCGAAGACCTGCTTTTAATCTTCTGGTGGTCAAATTTATGAGCCCTTATCTAATATAGGTTTAAAGGAACCGAGTTATTTAAGGAATCTGCACGTTCCCTTTCGATCTAAGATGTTGTTTATCTCATCTTCCTCTGAAAATGTTGACATTGTCAACGAAACGATCGTAAGGTCTCTGAAATATGTGTTGTGGTGATTTGGGTTTCTCCAACTGTACTTATTAACTAAAAGGTACCAAAAAGGGTAGATAAAACATCTTTATAAATTTGATCAAGCCAACTTTTTTATTTTAGGAAATCAAATTGAAATTATATATTTTCGTGATTTGACAGGTTTTTGTGAAGGGGGATATTTTTCGTAATTTGACAGGTTTTAATGAAGGGAAGTCTTTTTTGCGATTTGGCAGATTTCTATGAAAAGTCTCTATCATAACTCATGCTGCTGCCAAAACATTTTCTGCCTAAGTTACAGAAAATGTAGAAATTATGAAATTAGAGGAAAAAACTCTCTGTCTGTGTTTAGTGTCTGTTTAGTTTTATTAAGTTATGTCAACCACAACGAACGAATTGAGGCCACATCTAACTTAATAAGTTTGTTTACAATCGGGCAATTCAGAACCAGTGCCCCAAAAACTCGCCTCTGGAACAGATTTTTTATACTTCAATGGAAATATTTTACAGCAAATACAATATACATTTAATCCAACATTCGGATTGTTTCTCGTAACTTTTGACATCACAGCTCAGTCACATAAAATAAGCACAAAATCGAGCCGTGCTTTACCGACCGTCGCGCTGCCTTATTTTAACAACGGATCCCCAGTGAGTTTTGCGATTGTTTGTTGCAGAACTCGATTGCGCTACACCTCGAATAAAAGATAGAAAATTCGGATGAGTGCTTATGACATCTTCAATACCTTCATCCGCTGCTGCCTGTACAAAAATCGGCAATAATGCTACAACGAAACAACCATCACAATAGGAATTCTCTTACAAATATAACAGTCTGGGGAAGAATATAATATTGTCCCAAAACACTTGTATCAATATAGAGAAAAGTCTTGTAAAAGTTTACTGACTTTATAAAACATCAAAGATAGCATGTGTACAAGTAGATGCAATCGTAGGTATTGTATGTACTGAGATTGAACCTGGGTGTTTTTTTTTCTTTTGCAATTATTAAACCTTTTTTAGCTGACACTTGTCTATCGTTTCTCTTTTTTATAGTAAAAAACAGTCTTAGACAATCTTAGGGTCTTGGGGCTCCTAACCCGTGTTTTTAAGACAGTTGTGATTCGTATATGCTTTCTTGTCAGAGTATATGGAAGCTTTATAAAGTCTGGAGGCAGCAAGTGCGTTATAAGAGCGAGCTTTTAATATTGCAATAGATAACGTAACATACGTTATGTCGTCCGCAAATCATTGGATCTGTTCAAACTTATTGATGTTAAATTTAGTCTGTGGATAATGGATATGGATAACCTTCCAATCTAAAAATTTGCACAAACATTGAGGATAATGTCCTAGTTCAAATCTTAGAAGTCCCAAACAATCACACTTGGGGAAAATCCGTCATCTTGGGAAAACCGCTGTCATCTTGGATGTTTAGAGTTCTAAGCTTATAGTACATGCAATAGAGGAGCCCGTTACTCTTGTCCATAATGCACTAAACTACATGAGTTATTTTTTTTAGAGATAGGTTCAGAATGATGTACGGAATGTAAAAACATAAAATCCTTACAAATTAGGAGGGCGGAAGTGCCGCCATTTTGAGAAAAACCGTTTCGGCCTATATCTCCACAACCGTGCTCTTTAGGCCAAAAATAGTAATGACCACTATTGTAGATAATTGCATTTCCCATCTTTTTTGTCAATTTTTTTTTTGTATCACTCACCGTTTACAACTTATACGACTATTAGCATTCATTTATTGTTTTTTTACCTATATATTGGTTAATAATTGTTTAAGAAATAAAATGCTTATAACTTAACTTTTCAATCGACAAATTTCCTACAACTTTTACTAAAAACTTTGAATTCTCAAATCAATATTTTCAAAGTTATAACGCGTTAAATGTTGCACTTTTCAATCGTGAATTTTTTCTGGAAATATTTTAGTAAAATGAAGGACAATGACGGTTGAAGCTAAGACTTCAGGCTTTGTAAAACATTCGTCTTGAGACATTTTCTTTTCATAGCCTATATTAGTTTCAGGTTCGTTGCGTAAATATTGCCAATTTTGTCGTTTTAAATCGCGACTTGGACGTTTTGGGGAAAACCCCAATTAATTTTTCTTTAAATGCCTATAACTTTTTTAACCTACAAAACTAACTTTTGGTAGGTAATTTACCTATTATGATATAAACCGGCGTACCAAATTTGGTTGCCCTTACTTTGTTATTTCCAGAGATACGATTTTTTTTTGAAAGAAAACACAAAATTTTCCGGGAAAACCTGGGCCGATTTTCCTGGCTAACAAACTTACCAAGCCACTTGCAAAAGGAAGATATTTACCAAATTTAATCAAAATCGGCCCATTATTTTTTGAGTTATCGTTATGATGTATATATATATATATATATATATATATATATATATATATATATATATATATATATATATATATATATATATATATATAAAATTGTAACTGACCCCGGATATGTGTTCTAGGGGACATAATTAACGCACATTTGAAAAAAAAAATCAAAAGTCAGGGTCTCAGTGAATTTTTTTTTAAAAAAAATTCACTAATATTAATTTGAGGAAAAAAAGTTTTAAGTAAGAGTTCTAGAAAATTTGTCGATTAAAAAGTTAAGTTATAAGCATTTTATTTTTTAAACAATTATTAACAAAGATATAGGTAAAAAAAGTCACTAAATGAATGCTAATAGTCATATAAGTTGTAAACGGTGAGTTATATAAAAAAATTATTTTACAAAAAATATGATAAATGCAATTATCTACAATAAAGGTCATTATCATTTTTGGCCTAAAGTGCACGGTTGCGGAGATATAGGCCGAAACGATTTTTCTCAAAATGGCGGCACTTCCGCCCTCCTAATTTGTAAGGATTTTGTGTTTTTACATTTAGTACGTCATTCAGAACCTATCTATTAAAGAAATAACTCCTGTAGTTTAATGCAGAAACAAATTCTCTATTGCCTGTACTATTAGCGACCTAACCAAACGTCCGATTGTGTTCATCTTTGCGCCAGATAGTTTTTTCTGCCCGATATTATCGTACTAACAACTTACATAATTTAAAAACAACGATAGTAATAGGTTGCACTGAGTTAAAATGTAGTTGCAAAATACGAAAAAAGTCAAACACTACGAGCTGTTTGTTTTGACTGACATTGAATGCTCTTCATCTAATTCGTTTTCCCATAATGAAAAGGGAAAATAGACATTTGACACGTCTTACTTATTAATAAATAACCAGTGCATTCTTCGGGCAAGAAGTAACACAAAACGCAAATGCAGCAGTGAACCAGCGGCGGAGATTGTAATCGATAATGCCACACCTTCAACGGCACCTCAAGGAGCGTTCTTGTCAAATAACAAAAATAAGGTGCGTTTCATCACGCTCCTATCCAGGCTCCTTACATGAGCTGGAATCAAAGTCATTCGAGCCTCCGATGACGCTGATATTATGATAGTGAAGAGATCAGTGCAAGCTTACTAAATTGTTAGTTGGTTGTACGCAATCTCTATTTTTTTATATTCTGTCTTATTTGGAGCTCCCGTGACAACGTACTACTTTGTTCCGCAACAAGATAGCGACACGTGTAAAAAGCGTGTCTTACATCTCACTTAATTTTGCGAGGCTGGCTACCATAGCCGTATTACGTTATAGGTGTATTTTCTCTGCAGTTAGTATGCCGTACTGACGATCTCTAAGTAGAGCGAAACCGGTCTATGGTTCTAATTGTAGTGAGAATAAATCTAGCCTTACATACTTTGTCCCTATATTGGGGAAGAAATGGTCTCTATTTTATAACATTTTGTGTTATTTGGAGCTGTGGTGACAACACACTACCTGGTTCCGCACCGAGATAGTGTTTTGGATAAGTCCAGAGTTTAGGCACAGCACAAGAATTGTTTATTATGCCGTGGTTTAGGGTTTAGGTATCAATCCATAATGTGAATTGATCCTCTATTCTGAAATTTATAAATTATATACCACAGCATAAGAAAGTTGATTTTTATGCTGTGTGTATACTGCATAATCAAGGTTTTTAGATTAGACAGGTTGTCTGGTAACACCGAGAGGGGACAGACGCGAGAGGAGGATAATACGTCATGTGAAGTCTAAATGCTAACAGTTTAAGTTTGGCTTTGGTGCTTTAAATAATATTCATTAGAAATTTACGTAACTTTGAATGTGTTTGCTAAAAATTTTTCGAATACGATCAGTTACAGACATATTTTAATGTTTATTTTGTACCAAATAGCAGTTAAATCCCAACTATTATATTAAAGACTGTATTTTATTTTTTAAAGTGTTTTGTAGTAATGTTGTAAACATAAGTGTACCGTAAATCAACCTTAGGACGAATTGGACGTTATTTAATCAAGAATTAAATCGGTACTTCATCATAAACGTAGATATGTGTCTAATTTCAAAAAATAAATTATACCTACTTAAAAAAAGAAGCCAATAGATACCTTAACCTAAATATCTTTTAAGATGCGCAGTGGAACAATTTGTAACGTATCACCGTGCAAAAATATTGCTAAAACGGCATTTTCTTTTCCTAAAAGGCCTAAGATTCAAAAAGAATGGGTAAGAAAATGTTATCGCAAAGGTGTCTGGCATGTTGCAAATAAGAGAGGATTTTGAAGATGAGTTGCGGGTTAGGATAATGAATACACAACCGACGCATCTAAGAAAATCAGATACAAAGTTTATGTTTGTTGGTTTTGATTATTTATGTATTTTGTGTATGTAGTACCTACGTAGTAGTTGAAGTTTGGCTAAGACCTATGAGGGTACCTATTATACCTACTTGCAATAAATCTATATTTTCAGCTGTTCCTTCATTATATCTGTTGAACGGGCAAGAAAAACATAATGAGAGTGAAAGGTCCAAGAGAATGATGTATAAAAATAGGAAAGCTATTGTGGAGAGTTTAATTGGCAGAAATGAAGAACCATCGTTGAACATCTGAGAACCAGCTAATAAAACTAAGCGTCAAGAGGAAACTTTGAGCATATACTTATCAGAAAGACCACCCCTTAGTAAAGAAACAGAGTATGATATCTTAAAAATAAAATATGAAGAATTGCAAATTGAAAACCTAGGTTTCAAGAAAAAAATATGACTATGAAAATCACTCAAATTTACTGCAGCAACATATTTCTGATCTCGAAAAAGGGCTAAAAGAAGCTGGCATTAATTTTGAAGATAGAGTGAAATAGCCTTTAAAGATCTTTTAACTTCTAATCAAACAGAAATTTTATAATAGCACAATATAGTATTTCAATATCAAATATAAGATGTATAAGATGTATAAGTTTTTGCTTACAAAGTGATTGCAAAAATTATAAAGCTACGATTTTATATGTGTACAGATAGATACCCACGTAAGTATTATATACTAAAATTATTTACTTATTGTGCTAACCCAGTGTACTATTTTACTATGAATTTTTTGCTTAGAAATTGATTGTAAAAATTATAAACCTACGACTTTTTATGTGTACAAATAAATGCCTACCTAACTACAATGTGCTAAAATTATTTTATTATATATAATAGACCAATGTATTATAATTTTACAATCCGTAACAAGATGTATGGTTTTTTGCTTTGAAATTGATGGTAAAAATTAAAAACCTATTATTTTGTATGTATACAAATAAATACCTCCTTAAATATTATATACAAACATTATTTACTTATTGTGCTAACTCAGTGTACTATTTTACAACTCCAAAGATGTAGGAGTTTTGTGGTTGTAAATTGATTGCAACAATTATAAACCTACTATTTTGTATGTGTACAAGTACATACCCACCTAAATATTATAAACTTAATAAAAAATTGACTCATTATGAAAGTTGCATGTTATTAAATGAAGCCTATCAAGTAAAATAGGAAAACAATTAAGAAAAAGAAACCAAAAACTTGCAGTTCAGAAGAAGAAAATTATGTCCAATTTGAGGCATTATGAATTTATAATTTTATAAATATTATTTAATTTTTAATCCTTTTCAAGATAAACTAATTAACTGAATCCATTACTTTGAAATCGAATAATATCCTAAAACTTCAATACTTTCTGTTACTATGTGAACAAAATCTTAATTTCAACTTATTATTAAATGTTTAATCTTGTTACAAGTTCAAAAAGAACATAACTTTGTAAAGACGGACATATAAATGCCGGCTGGTTTCTATATTCAATGCACCACTAGATTTAAATTCGGACTTCATGTGACGTATTCCCGCGCCACTTTCTGATTGGTCAAAAGTTACCAGACAACCTATCTAATCCATAAACCTTGCATCTAGCCAACGTTTCCAGTTAGTATACAGTTCACTGATACAAACATACCAACGAAAATAAAGCTTGGCCATGTTTTCGCACTTTGCGCTTAGTATTTATTTTATTTTATTTTACATTGTACTGAATTTTGAAAAGGAGAGAATATAGAAAAAGTCTGGACGCAGCAAGTGCGTTATGAAAGTGAATTTTCATAAACACGTCTTTAATAGCAAATATGTTTTTAGTGCATGCAGGCATCAGTATGGCTACCGGTATAACCTATATAGTAGAAACAATGTACCATATTTTATCAAAATAACTTATTGTTTGAAAATGTATAAAAAAAATTCGAGAATAAACTTGAAATGCTTCCGAAAAATCTGGTTTTCTAGCCAACTAACCTTAGGTTAATAGCAATTGGGTTATTGAAATTTGAAGCATTTAATGAAAATTCTCACTTACTGTGTCTTGATCTTTTTACGAACATGCATCATATTTCGATGACAAATGCAATGATATAAGGAATGTTCGAAGAAAATATTTTAGGTATCACCAATGACTTACAGGCCATCCTGTCATTGTAAGAGGCAGCTCAAGACACCCTATAATTAAAGTATACGATTTTTTCTCATATCATGCATAATAACAATTATATTGACCTTTACCGTTGAAATGCTTTTATAAATTCAAAAGCCGAGGTCTCCTCATTAAATATTTTTTTCTACTGCCAAAGCATCAGAGAAAGGGTCTATTTGAAATGAATTTTCTGAAAATGTTTTAGCAAAATGAAGGTCAATGACATTTAAAGCTGAAAGTTAAGGGTTTGTAGAACACTCTTCTTGAAACATTTTCTTTACATAACCCGTATTTGTTTCAGGTTATTTCACTTTCTAATTGGTCGAACGTTACCAGATAACCTATCTAATCCATAAACCTTGCTGCATAATATAATAGTCTTCCGTCCTTTCTGACAACTGACCCAGTTGTTAGTTATATGCACAAATATTGATGCCAAGTATTGGTTCTTTGAAAACAAAACAATAGAATTATTAGTCACGCGGAGGGCGAGTTTACAAACTTCCCTTCCCCCGGAGGCCTAACATGTGGCAGATGAGACAAAGGGAAAATATACGACAACGTTGTAAACCTCAATTTCTACAAAATGCATTTCGACTAAGACGCCACCTTGTGTAAAGTAGTTTAACTTAGTGAGGATTTCAATATAATCGTACGCTACTCAAGAAAACGAGTCGTCCAACAACTCTGGAACCACTTGTCAGAATCATATTTTTTATCTCCCTCGGTGGGTGCTTCTTCTTCTAGAGTATCACACCCTTAAACAGCGTAAGGCATTGGCTGTATCGAAGGACAGTTGCTTAGCAGTCGGTCATGGCAGTTGAGTTGGCTGCACTTCCAACTACATCCAGAGCAGCTAAACAATATTGATACCGAGTTTACCACCGGGTAAAAAAATTCCGCCATTTCCTCTGGTTTAAAAACTCTAATGCCCAGTTTCACGCAGTTCGATTAAATATTTAACGGGCGGTTAGTTAATCAATGCCTCAGACGACCAATCACAAACTATGATTCGAGTTTTTGCCATGACAACCAACAATTTTGAAGCTGTGATTGGTAGTATTAGGCCTTGTTTGACTAACCGGCCGTTAAATATATAATCGAGCTTTGTGAAACTGGGCCTCAGTAGGTCAGTTTCGTATATTTATATTAAAGTTCAGGTATGAATGAAAAATCGCCTACCGGAACAAGTGACATTGTTTTCAGCCAATTTTTGTATAGTTGTTATGTATAAATCAGCCGCAATTAATAAAAGTGTGACGATTTATCTATAACAGTGTATGTTACATATAGGGTGGCGCATTGAAAACGAAACAGACCGTTTTGCGTCGAGAGAATTTTTTTTAAGAAACGCTGAAACACGTCAATTTTAATATTGATGGGGACATGTTTTGACATAAAATTCAACTTTGTCACATCAACCCCTTAAGGGTGGTGATAACAACCCTTATATTTTAAATAGGAAACATGGGTCGAGTGTTACATCATTTGAAAGCTCTTTCTTTTTTGAATTCAGAACACAATTTTTTTTGGAAGTTTGACCAACTTGTTTAAAAATTATTCACAGTTGAAGGTGCAAAAACGCATTTCACTCATTCCGATAAGAAATGTGCTGATAGTCAATGTTTTGTTGGTTTGTAAACAAAAAATTGACTATCAGAACATTTCTTATCGGAATAAGAGAAATGCGGTTTATTATTTCAGTTTATCGGTCGGTTTGATACTTGATAGTACTACCGAAAATTAATTTCACAATCGTGTTTCTGTAGAAGAAAGAGTTGAAATAATCACTCTTTTTCACAAACAATGACTGTGCCAACCGTACCGCATATTTGTTTAATGAACGACATCTGAACAGACATGTTAACAGAAAATACATTTTGGAGTTAGTTGCAAAATTTTGACAAAGTGGTTCAGTAGCCAACAAAAAACGGGATCCTGAACGTGAATTTCTGGTTAGAAATGAGACTACTGAGATTGAAATTTTAGAAGAAATTGCTGTAGACCTAACTTTGAGCACGAGAAAGTTGGCCACTGTTTCAAACATCAAAAGAAGAACTATTAAGCGATTATTGAAGCATCATAAATTTCACCCGTATAAAATTCATCTTGTACAACAACTGAATGAAGATGATCTAGAGTTTTGTGAAGTTATGACTGCACAAATAGCTGATAACGGGAACTTTCTGTTCAATATCTGTTTTTTAGACGAGTGTACGTTTTTATTAAACTCTACAGTCAATTGTCATAATTGTCGTTATTCGGCAGATAATAATCCAAGAAATTTTCACGAAGTCCACACTCAAACTCCACAGAAATTGAATGTCTGGACTGGCATTTTTGGAGACCGTTTAATCGGACCAATTTTTCTTGATGGCAATTTGAGTGGCGAAACGTATTTGGAGTTACTAGAAGATATCGTTAACCATCTACTAATTAACATTGTTGAAAATGATGATCGCTATCAAGAAAATCAATTAGTGGGTCAACCAGATGGAGCTCCTCCGCATTTTTCACAAGGTGTTAGGGAGTTTTTGAACAGAGAGTTTCCAGGACAATGGATTGTGCGTAGAGGTGCTATTGAGTGGCCACCTAGGTCACCGGATTTAACTCCTTTAGAATTCTTTCTATGGGGCCATTTAAAGAGTAGAATTTATGCAACAGAACCGGAGTCTCTGGAAGAATTACGACGACGCATTGTTGAAGAATGCCGTCTAATAACTCCACAAATGCTCCAGAATGTCAGAGCTCGTTTTGAACAAAATTTGTACTTCTGTATGGAAGCTGGTTGTCAACAATTTGAACACTTACTTAACTGAATAAACATTTTTGAACGTTTGTTTTTTAGTTGTTTTTAACGAAAAATTTCTTATCACAATTAATAAAATAGATTCTTGCAACTCCAACTGTGAATAATTTTTAAACGAGTTAATAAAACTTCCAAAAAAATTAGTGTGCTAAATTTAGAAAAGAAAGAGCTTTCAAATGATGTAACACTCGACCTATGTTCCCTATTTAAAATATAAGGGTTGTTATTACCACTCTTAAGGGGTTGATGTGACAAAGTTGAGTTTTATGTCAAAACATGTCCACCTTAATATTAAAATTCACGTGTTTCAGCGTTTCTTAAAAATAAAATTCTCTGGACGCAAATCGGTCTGTTTCGTGTTCAATGCGCCACCCTATATAAAAGTTTTCTTGCACATAGTACGTTATTTCCTCTTGGCCTTTTTGAATTATCTAATTAACACGTGGCAGCTTTGTTAATTACTATTCATCGTAATCTCGGCTGCGAAATATTCTCCTAAACGTAAACAATATAATGAATAAAGCTTGCCCCGCTTATTCATGTTTCTAGTGAGGTAAGCTGCATACTCGCTTGCTTTCATAATTACTGTTTGCTTTTGTTTCTGTAAATGCAAAACGATGTTTCGCTAGTCTGTCCTTTTCTCTTTATCACCACACTCTTTCTATCTTATGCTCATCAGTTTGTTAACTCATCACAGCGATAAATTTTGTGTTGATTTTACAATCTATTGTTTAATTACGCTTTCATCTATTACAAAGGTACATAACATAACAACAAAAAAGTTAAATTGTTTTCTTTTGATGCTGTGACATCCAATTTCTGTATTTTGTTTCGTTTTACAGAGATATGACATCACCACCAGAAAATACCGATTACCAGAGAAAAAATAGAATACAATAAACGGTAGAGGAAAGTCAGGTAAGTTGACGATGTTACGATATATATATATATATATATATATATATATATATATATATATATATATATATATATATATATATATATATATATATATATATTTTATCTAGATTTTATATTTTTTTAATATTTTCATTCATATATACAGGTTGGCTCATGGAGACGACTTGTTAGAATTTTTTTAGAAACTACCTCCATTGTAATTTTGAAAATTTGGACAATAGTGTTTTCGGGCATGGCCTACTCAATTAAAATAATGGAGTCAACATACCACTTTCGGTTATACTGGAAGTTGACGTCATCAAATCTGCTCGTTGTGTATCCGTGGAATGGCATAATCTCGTAAATCTCCGTAAATGAATACTGTGTGGTTTAATACAGAAATTCTAAAATTAACGCCATTCTACTTTCTACTATTCTAAAAATAACTGAGGTCACTTATCTGCGACACCAACGGCTGTATATACGACGGAAAATTGACAAGATTCTTCTTTTATCGCATTTAAATTAAAATTATAACATCTAGTGTGCACAACGAGCAGAATGCTGCCCGAGGCTTAATATTGTAATTCCATTCAGAGCACCGTTCAGAGCATATATAACATCGTTCAGAGCAAGGGGGCAAATGTCACCAGCCCGGAATTACCCCCGTTCAGAGCAGGGGGAATATCACCAACCCCATATATAACACCGTTCGAAGCAGGCGGCTAATTCTACCACTTTCGTGAAGCTGCAGAATACCTTCAATCGTCTCAAGAAGTTTTACCATCTCTAAGTGGTCATTTCATTCTGGGAATAAAGGCCCTGCCACATCACCTAAATTTCAACACCCAACATTAAATAAAATTGGCCTAATTTTATTGTTTTTCTTAAATTTATATTTCAATTCATATTACAATTTACATTTCACCTTATAGTTCAATTTATTTATATATAATTTCTGGACGTCACAACGTCTGGGTTAGACATATTTCCAAGGTAAAAAAGAACAGAACAGGGCTATACTCCAGACTGAATTTTTATTAAGTAAAAGCCCTACGCGTTTCGGCCCATAAATCTGACCATCTTCAGGGGCTTCCTGGAACATTACAAAAGGTGGTTGTGTCAGAAACAAAGTCTCTGGTGGGTCGGCAAGTATCACACGATACCAGCTGTTACAAAATTCTAAACAGATCATGTTATCACGTTTCTCATAAACTGGCGTCCTTGAGGTTTTTGATATACAGACTTTTTAGAATCCCTATGTCACAGATAAAGTTTGATAATGAGCTAAATATTATCAAACAATTAGCCACTAACAACGATTATCCTATCAGCATTGTCGATAGACTGATCAGGAAGAAAAGTCGTCAAATTCTAAGAGAAGACAGCTCAGTCTTTTCAGCATCTCAGGCTGACAACACTTGCTATTTTCCGTGGACATATTGTGGACCAATTACCAATGCCATCACAAAAGTCTTGAAGAGAGAAAATCTAAAAATTGCTTACAAATCTAAGAACACCCTGAACAAGATGTTAGTTCACAATAAAGACGACATCCCCCTCTTGAAGAAGTCAGGAGTTTATTGCCTTAGCTATGGAGATCATGATTGCAACACTGTGTACATTGGCAGAACTGGGAGACCCTTAAACACCAGAATTTCAGAACATCTCAGGAACAGAAACAATGCTGATAACGTCACTTCAGCTTTTGATTGCCACCTCAGAGAGACTGGTCATGTCTTTGATAAGGAAAACAATGTTAAAATCCTTCACCTATCGAAATTTGGTACTGAGCAGTTCGTCCTTGAAGAGATGGAAATCTACAGATACACCTACAACTCCAACAACACTGTTCTAAATGCTTCTAATACCAGTGAAATTAACTTTCCACCAATTTATAGAAATATACTTAACTAGTGCCATCTACAGTGAAAAAGTATTCTGTGGAGTCAAGGAACCCGGAAATGTTACGTGTTCTGTGCTGCTCGGCACGGCTGAGTAAAATGTCAGGTGTCACTTTGTCTGTCACTTGTCAGTCACTTGTCACTTTTAGCTAAAAGTCGTAGCTTATTTGTTTGCCCCTTCCCGTTCTATTCAGATATTCGGCTTTTAACTGTCCTCCATTTCAAATGCGAAATTTTATTTGTATCGCCGTTTGTCCATTGCTGCGATTTGAGGTTTTAATGCTTCTAATTCCGCCTTCACCCATATAGTGCAAGGAAACATAAGCGACAGTCGATAAAAATAGCCACGATGATAGATTTCTTGTAAAGTCCAGTTCCTGTTATATAAAAAACAGAACGTAAGTATTTTTGGCCATTTTGGTTTTACTTTTAGTAGGTATCATAGGTTTATCTCAGTGTTTTTTCTGAAAGTTCGGCTCTGGTTGTGCAGCCTGCCTTTGCAGCTTCTTTATCTATTTGTTTAGAGACCTTACATTGTAGTGTGTCAGTGCATTTTTAAATCCTAATTTACACGGGTTTCTACCTGTTTTAGTAACTTTCACTGCTTTTTGCATTGCTCTTTTTGCTGGTTGGAGGTACCTCGACTGAGCTTTGGACATTTGACGTTTTTAACTTCTTAACTTTTAGCTTTGATTTTATTAGTGTAATTGTTGTAGAGAATGTTAGCTTTGACTATAGTTTGTGTTTTAGACTTTGCTTGTAAGACTGTTTGGAATTTTGTAACAGCTGGTATCGTGTGATACTTGCCGACCTACCAGAGACTTTGTTTCTGACACAACCACCTTTTGTAATGTTTCAGGAAGCCCCTGAAGATGGCCAGATTTATAGGCCGAAATGCGTAGGGCTTTTACTTAGTAAAAATTCAGTCTGGAGTATAGCCTTGTTCTGTTCTTTTTTACCTTGGAAATTTATTTATAGTAATCATTTCATTTTTTACAATTTGTCATCAGGTATCCTTTTGCGTTATTAATTACATGTCAATGTTCAGTATTTACAATAAATGATGTAAACCATATATCTCTCTCTCTTCATCTTTTTACAGTACCACCTCACATGTAGCCAAAGATGGCGAGAATACACCCCCTTTATATCCCATGCTCAAATAATTTATTTTTGACCTATTTATTTATTATTTTATTTTAATGACTATAAATGGCATTCATTATTTTGAATTAGCCAGGTATTAATAGTTGTAAAAGTAGTATATAATATATCTTATCAAAACTAGTCTCCAAGTTTTGGTATAAACTCAGTGTTATTCATATTTTGCAAATGCTACAAGTGACTATTTTATGTGCATAGTTTTATCGTCCGTTCGATGCTTGAACCTCTTCTTGTTTTCCGAATTGTACATATTTTATGAGAGTCAAACTAATATAGAAGACATGTAAACTAAACTGATAAGACGCAACTGCTCCATAACCTTGTGTGTATAGTTTCGAAGCAATAACCCGTTAATTAAGTAATAAACAGAATGAAAACGTGTATAACACAGCTACTGAAGCACTTATTCAATCATCCTGTCATCCCTATCTCCAGTATTTAATATTGGATTTCCAGTTGGAGTGTTCCTACAGCAGAACATAATCTTCTGTGCCATGTGTTTACACCGAATGCCTATGTTCTTATTACTAGTAGAAGAAATACTTTATCTCCTTTAAGAGATGGTTAAATATTATAACATATACTGACTTTCCAAAAGGTCCGAACACCCATAAAGCTTGACCAGTTCCAATTAAATTTCTGTACTACTCTGTTTTGTCTCTGATAATGAATGATAACAGAATGGGCAATTAACAGGTGTACACTTTTTTCAATTTTGTTTTATCAAAAAATTATCTCCCTAAATTTTCAAATACTTCAGTTTGAAGCAATATTTCGTGAAAATTTGGGCTCAGTTTAATAGGTCATTATGCCTAGAAGCCGTTTATGAAACGATTTCAGTCATCTAAGTGAATTCGAAAGCGGCGCATTGGTGGTATGCGGGAAGTCGGTTTTTCAATCAGACTTTCCAACCACATAGGACGCAACGTGGCAACAGTGTTACAGTGTTGGCCCAGGTGGTCTGATGACAGCATCCATAACCGTCGTTATGGATCGGAACAACCTCGAGCAACTTCAGCACGGAAGGATCGTCATTTGAGGATTGCGGCTTTACAAGACAAAAGAGTTTCCTCGGCGATCGGTTATAAACGTCTGGTTAGTAGAGTTTTAAACGAAAAGTCTTTATGGCAGAGATTTATCGCAGAACGCGGGCTTTTGGGCTTCGTTCGCATAGACCATTTTTATGTCTCCCACTCACACCTCTACATCATTCTGGTCGATTAGGTAGTGTTCTTCGTTCGTATATACATTTCTGTGTCTCCCACTGACACCTCGACATCGTGCTTGAGTGGTGTAACAGCAGATCAAATTTGTATGATTAATCAAGTCGTGTTTTTTTCACTGACGATCCCGATTCTATTTTTGGGTCCACGATGGTCGCAGAAGAAGACGATTGCGTGGAGAACGCAGAAATTTAGAATTTTCTGTGAAACGGCATATAGTCCTCACACGAGTGGTAATAGTATGGGGTGCCATGACATAGACTGGCAGGTCACCTCTAGTTTTGCTGAGAGAAATTTGAATGCAGATGATTACATACAAAGGGTACTGCAGCCTGTTACACTGCCATATCTACGAGGGTTAATTTAACCCTTTTCCCAACAAGACAACGCGCCTCGTCATACAACAGGGATTACTAGAAGGTTCTTACAAGAAAATAGCCTGACCTTGCTTCCATGGTCTTCTCGCTACCCAGACTAGTCACAAATCGAACATGTGTGGGCTATGATTGCCAACCGACTGGTTAATTTACCCCAACCAAGAAATAACCTAATTGCCCTTCGTCACCAAATTTAAGAACCCTCGGATGACGTTGCTTAAGATACCATAGATCATTCAATTTCAAGCATGCCTCGAAGAGTTGTCGAATGCATAAGAAACCGCGACAGACCCACTCATTGTTAACTAACTTTGTTATTTTTTAAATATTTTAGCCTGAAAATGTAACCATTTTTTTAAGTTTGATTAAGCACAGATTATGTATAAATTTTCTAAAAATCGATGAACACTTACTGGGAGTTCGGAGTTTTTGAAAGTCAGTAGATATATATATATATATATATATATATATATATATATATATATATATATATATATATATATATATATATATATATATATATATATATATACGCAAAATGCTTTCATAACAGATAAATAAAAAGAGAAATATGGAGAATAAATCATTCAGAAAAGCCTGTTGTTTACGATAAAAGAAAGTAAATTCTGACCAAATAGAACTAACAAAAATTATTATTAGCAATGCGATAGCTTAGAAAATAATTAATGGATTTTAGTCAAAATTAGTGGATGCCCTCCTTGTATATACGCTTGGATATCTCTGATAACTAGCCCAACAAGATTGGTGTTACCCACAAGATTGCAGTTTTTCTTTGAAAATATGTTTTGTCTCTAAAAATAAACTTATTTTGGTGAAATTTTATTCACTAGCTGGTTTTATTAAGACCAAAAAATATACCAAATTTCTAGATCTTTGTAGGTACAATTTGGAGAACCCAATTCATGACAAAACAGACTGACGATCATCACAATACAGACTGACGATCGTTTTGCTGGCAGTGTCATCAAAGGGATGAATAAACTGAAAAACAAAAAACCTGTATTATGATGAATTGGGTTCTCCAAATTATACTTAACAGTGCTCATCACAAGTTCCAATATTCACTCATCGAAATCCTAGTTTAAAAAATAATGTTACAAAAATAATTGAATCAGTCGGTGGGCCAAATTAGGCCAGTGCATTAAAAGATCTTGTTTAATAAACAAACTGTATTTTTTATAGTCTATTTATTTCCGTGACTATGGACAATTACCGACACCAAGGAGGAGTGTTACCTCACCATCATGGAAATTTTGCCAAACCCCAGCGTTTCTGTAAGAAGTGTGGGTCTTTGTCTAACATCGTATGGACACGGGACCGACGGTTTTACGCTCCGTCCAAAAGGTGGAACATGGAGATCAATTTGCTCAAATAGAATGCCGCTACCTCGGTTGAAGTTAATTTCACAGTATATACTGAAAAAGTTAAAGGAGAACCCTGCGAATCGAACCCAGTACCCGTGAATTCAGAGGCACACGTTCTTATTACTGGACCACCGAGGCTCTAACAAAATGTATTATATCTTACAGTACAAACAGAAAATATTTTGTGGGCAAAAGTCAGAAAACACAAAAATCTAAGCGCATTGAACGCATATGGCAGCAAGTTTTGATAAGGTGCTTTTCCTACAGAAAAAATATTAGCTAAGTAGTTAATGAAAGCTTTAAAAAACCAGTACGGAATCTAGCCTTAAAGTAAAATTGTAGTATCAAAAAATTTAACATAAATATAGGCAGCCTCGGTGGTCCACTGGTAAACACGTGTGCCTCTGGATCCAAAATTTGTGGGTTCGAATCCAAGTAGAAGCGTAAAATTATTTTTCAGTGCATATCGAGGTTGCGTCAGTGTATTGGATCAAGTTGAAAATCTGCACGTTCCATTTTGTGTTGGGTGCGTAAAGCCATCGGTCGCATGCGATTTTGGACGATTTTGGGCACGTTAAAAATCTCTACGCTTAGAAAGGAAGGGGTTCCGTAAATTTAACATAAATATAGGCAGCCTCGGTGGTCCAGTGGTAAAAACGTGTGCCTATGGATCCAAAAGTCGTGGGTTCGATTCCAAGTAGAAGCGTACAATTATTTTTCAGTCATATCGATGTTGCGTCAGTGTATTGGATCAAGTTGAAAATCTGCACGTTCCATTTTGTGTTGGGTGTGTAATTTTGGACGATTTTGGGCACGTTAAAATCCCTACGCTCAGAAAGGAAGGGGTTCGGTAAATTTTCCAGGACAGTGAGATGATGAAACTGCTTCCTGGCGCCGGTGATTGGCTAAAGGAAATAGCCCGATGGGAAAGCCATAAAATAAGAAATATAAATATAAGAAAATGGATACTGATATTTGCCTTTTAGTTGTCAAATAGTCTGGTTATGTAACTGTGAGTTTGAAGTTATACTTGATACTTGGCAATTATATATGACCAGGGGCTATCCAATATATTACGACTTAGCTTCTCGGTTTTTTTTTTAATGCAAAACCTAATTACAATGCTTTAATTTTTTAGTCCCTAACCGAAACATGCTTTCTACCAAATGAAACTAAATTTAAAAATATTGTAAGGGTAGTTACTTTTCAAAATGGTTTGAGGTGAATAGAAATATTTTTATAACACTTTTATTAGCTGATGTTCTCTGTCCGGGACAAATCTTGCAATCAAGATTTCGACTAGTTCTAATTAAGCTAGAGCTTTGAAATTTGGCAGCCCTGTATAAGTCCAGTCACAATGCAATATAGTATATATATATATATATATATATATATATATATATATATATATATATATATATATATATATATATATATATATATATATATATATATATATAGTATTGTTCTAAATTCAATATGGCGGACGCCCCAAGATGGCGGATTGTTTTTCTCTTCACAATCCTCTTGGCATGGGTATGGAATGAAAGGGTTTGACGAGTAAAATACGATAGACTATGTGATGGGATTTTAAATCTAATATGGCGGACGGCCTCAGAATTATAGTTTTATTCACAACCCCCTTGATATGGATATCAAATGAACGGGTTTGACGAGTAAATTACGATAAACTATACTATTGCATCCTAAATCCTACATAGCGTACGTCCCAAGATGGCGAATTACCTTTTTCTTCACAGCCCCCTTCATATGGGTATCAAATGAAAGCGATCAACGAGTAGAATACGACTAGCTATGCTACGTTATGCAATATCGAATCCCTAGAAGAAATAAATCGGATAAGATATTACAGAGCTCCTCCATAATAATTTGTATCTAAATACAACATTTATTGTTTGAGCTGGACTCATATATATATATATATATATATATATATATATATATATATATATATATATATATATATATATATATATATATATATATATATATATATATATATATATATATATATATATATGTATGTATGTATGTATGTATGTATGTATGTATAATCAAAAATAACTAAAAAGAGTTTACTACAATATATTAAAAAAATTGTACATATACAAAAAAGAAAATAATCATTTTTTTATAAAATATTGTTTCTCCGAAATAACAAATTGATAAAATTTAGCAGATATATTTTTTGTTTACCAATAGGTTAATTAACATGTTTTAAATTCAAAGTTTCGACTGGCTATTTTCCACACACATGGAAACACGCTGTAATTATCATGTTCCTGAAACATGGAAAAAACAAGATGCACCCATTAAGCTATAGGCCTATCAGCTTGCTATGCACTTTAGGCAAGCTTTTAGAAAAACTTATACTGAGGCGACTGAACGAATTTATGGAAGAGCATAATACCCTACCCCCCACACAGTTCGGGTTTAGAAAGAAGCATTCAAGTCTTCATCAACACCTTCGTTTAAATGAAATTATTGTCAAAGGATTCGAAAACAAAAAATATAACACCGTAGCATTTCTTGACGCAACACAAGCTTTTGATAAAATATGGATCGACGGGCTCCTCTTCAAATTAGCTAAAATCCAAGACTTACCCTCCTATCTACTCAAAATCATTGACAGCTTCACACAAAATAGAACATTTGCAGTAAGAATAAACGCTGAATTTTCCACAACTAAAGCAATTCACGCAGGAGTACCTCAAGGTTCCATATTGGGATCTACACTATATAATTTATATGTAAGCGACATACCATGCAAACAAGGCTCCTTATTGGCGATGTATGCGGACGATACAGCGATAGCAACACAACACAAAAGCATAATCGAATCCAGGAACCTTTTAGAAAATTCCTTAAACAAAGTTACAAAATGGTGCAAGAGCTGGGGAATCACTATAAACTCATCAAAGAGTCAAGGTAAAATCTTTACGCTCTTAAGAGGAACAAATCCGCCACCGTTACAAATAGATAACAAAGCAATCCCTGGGAATCACAAACACGAATCCGTCAAATATTTAGGCCTACATTACGATCGTACCTTAACTTGGAGGCATCATATCAAAAACAGATTTCAGCAAGCTTATGGACGTCTAAAAATGCTGTACCCCATTATAAACAGAAAATCATCACTGAAGATTGAATGCGGAACTCTCATCTACAAAATTATTCTTAGACCAGTTCTCACATATGGCTGTCCAATATGGGGAACAGCGTCAAATTCAACAATAAATATGGCACAAACCTTTCAGAACAAGGTGCTACGAATCATCACCGATGCACCGTGGTTCATTAGGAACACGCAAATACATCGCGAATTAAACATACCAGTGATCAGTGACTTCATAAAAACCAGTGCAATCAACTTCCTGAACAACTTAACTGAATGTCTTGGAGCAGTACATTACAATCTTGGTGCAAGACTACAACAAAGAAGACTAAGAAAAAGACTTCCACAAGATGTATTTAATGGTCCATGATCAGAGTTAAAATATAATTTAAGTATGTATGGGTATTTGGACGCATGGGAGTGTGTGTGTGTGTGTGAGTATGGATGTGTACATACGAATGCAAGCCTACCAATGTAATGTTACTAACGTATCAACCAAGCTATTTTTAATTTAATTTATGTTTCTAACTATAGCATCTTATCGTTATAATTTTATATTGTTTCCTATATTAGACAATAGCCCATGGCAGACAAAACAACCATGAATAGCATACATGTTGCTGAACTGGTTTGATCTACAATTAAAAAAAAGTTTCCAAGTCGATAAAGAATTGAAATTTCAAAATGTTTATGAAAGCTTGCTATCATAACGCATTTGCCGTGTCAGGACTTAAATTTCGTGATTTATTAATTATAAAGCTCTATAATGAGCAGATAAAAGTTTCATAGATTTGTAATTACCTAATGATAGATTATTTTGTTATATCAATAGCGTATTTTTTGTCAAAATTCTTTATAAGATATACTCGTAGTATTTATGACCGGCTTACTTGTCTCTATCAATAGACAAACATAGACAATGATTATTTTGCAATAAAATACACACGCGTAGAATATCTCAGGGACTCTATTGTTTTTGTAAGGTATACGTCCAGCAGTTTTCCACTGTAACAACAATAAAACACAGGAAATAGGTTTATCAATAAATAAAAGTATTATTGATCCAGACGCAAAGTACGCATGCTGCGAGCCATTTTAACAGAATTTATTGATGAGAAAGCGATAAGAGAGAACGTCAGGTTACAACGAATATGAAACTTCCACTAAATTGTTTATGGTTGAATTGATCCATTGATCGCCACTATTACTACATGGGCTGGGCAAAGAAATTACGTCAAGCTTTATCTAACGCTCTCGCTTCTAATACCTAAGATGTGCTCGAGCATATATTACCATAAATGATGTTTGTCGTTTCGTATGTTTGTCGAGCATACGTATTAAAATTTCTTTTAGGGTGTTTAGTATCACTTAGTTTTTTCCTGTTACTATACGTATAGACTTCTAAAGTTATTATCGTATGCAATACAAAATATATCCCGACCAGTTTCCGTTGAAAGAATGTCAGAAACGAATTAGAGTAGTCTAGAATCATACTGATAACTGTTTAGGCCAAGATTTATCCATTATCCAGTCTTAATTATTTTTCAATTTAGGATGTTTTCGGTTATACAGAAAGTGGACTGAATGTAATACTGAACAAATATTGTAGCTTGTTTATCGAATAAACCTTGCATTTTTGAGAAAAGTTAAAAAAGTGCTCAAATCAGGATGGTAATTCAATCGTCATCATGAAGTAATTTTTAAACTAAGTATTAAAATCTTAACTAAAAATTTATGTCTATTCAAGTACAGTTCTAAAGTATAAACGAGCAAGTTCACTAAATAGAGTTTGATAAACTAACAAACACTCAACGACAAATCTTGCTTCCATGGCATACTTTTTATTCAGTTCTATCAAATTGGCATGCTGTTATTTGCAATTTATTTTTATTTACTTTGTTTGACTAAATCGTTTAACTAACAGAAAAATTAGAGGAGACAAAAAAGTTTCCAAATGAAATGTACTACTTATTAAAGAATTCTAAGTCATTGGCGTACGCACTTTTTTTAACAAAAAAGGATACAAGGCCGGCAAAAATAAAGCATTCTCTACTTCATTTTTGAGAAACTCAGTGAAATTGTGCAATACCCAAAGAAAAATACCTGTATCAAAATTGAAATCAAAAGGTTATGCCAAATTAGAGTAAAGAAAAAAAAATATTTTTAAAGCCCCCTCTTTAAGAGACTGTAGCTCGGTAGGGCGACACTTTTGGTTATAGGTAAAATAAGTCAGATCATTGTTTTACGCAAGGAGTAAGTGGTAAAGCGTTGTATTTTCCGGAACGCTTGTATATATATATATATATATATATATATATATATATATATATATATATATATATATATATATATATATATATATATATATTAGAATATTGCACTACACTGTAATCACTTTTAAATATACACTTTATTTGTTTGCTGTACGTTTGTGATTTCTTATTGATTAAACATCATTATTGTATTAAACATCATAAAAAAACACAAGACAATATTCAATCAAAAAACAACACATTATTATAACAACAACCCTAAAGCACCACCAATGACAGTAATAATAACAATACACAAAACGGGATACCCAATAAGACCACTCATCAACTTCAAAGATGCACCTTCATACAAAATAGCAAAAGAAATGGACCAAGTACTAAAAAAAGAAATACAACTAGAAAACAAATTTAACATAAAAAACTCCATAGAACTAGTGCATAAACTAGAAAACATAAACATAAACAAAAACACAAGACTTGCCTCATTTGACATAACAAATATGTACACCAATATACCAATTAATAAAACTACAAATATAATTGAAAATAAAAGGCAAAATAACAACAAAAACAACAAATCAGCGAAATATTAAACATCATATTAAAACAAAATTACTTTGAGTTCAACGGAGAATACTACATCCAAGAAGACAGACTACCAAAGAAATCTCCACTATCAAGCAACGTGGCAGAAATATACATACAACAGTTAGAAGATAAAATCAATACCATCATAGAAGAGACAGAGCCAAGCATCAAATGGATAAGGTACGTCGATTATATATTAATAATATACGACAACCAAAAAACCAACATAGACAATATCCTCGAAAAAATAAACCAAATTAACAAAACATAAAATTTACAATAGAAAAAGAATCAAACAACACCATAAACTTCCTAGACTTAACACTAATCAGAAAAGAAAACCAGATTGAATACAAAATATACAGAAAACCCACACAAACAGACATCACTATACCTAAACACTCACTACACCCACACACACAGACAAAATGGCGGCATAGAGATACTTAATAAACAGAATGCACTCCATAACGACGAACGAGAAAAGGAGTACAACATCATAATACAAATAGCAGAAATAAATGGATACAACAAGAAAACAATAGAAAAGCTAGTAAAACAAATCAAAAACAAACAAATCAACAAAACCGAAAACAAAACACCCGAAACAAATACAAAATAAACAACATTCACTTATAACCACTACATCAAAAAAATAACACAAACACTCAAACAATATGACTTAAAAATGAGCTACAAAACCAATAACAAAATAATAAACAAAATAAATAAAAAACAATAACACAACCTACATCAATTAAACGGAATATATCAAATAGAATGTAACACATGCAATAAAAAATATATAGGAATGACAAAAAAATCAAGAGAAATAAGAATCAAGGAACATATAACAGCATTAGATAAAATCCACATACCTAGCTACAAATCAAACGTAACTACACACATTCACAACACAAAACACCAAAAACCAGACATCACCCTATTACAATAAATGAAACATGTTAAAGACCACAAAAAATAGGAACAATACTGGGAACAGTACGGCATTGAACAAACAAACAATAAGAAACATTTAATGCCAGAACGAATTCAAGTACAAACATTTAAACAAAACTTAATAAAGGCCATACAAATAGACAAATTATCAAACTACAGTGATCAAGACAGGAGACCGATACACACGACACAGTCCGAAGGCACAACAAATCAGAGAACAGGAAACCGACCAATAGAAGCTCACGGCGCATGCGCCAGGTACAATCTCAGACGTAGACCACACAGGAGCGATAACAGTCAGTAGCGTGCTGATGATGAACCGGGACGGTTCGAAACTGCAGTCCGCGCAAACCAATAAGAAATCACAAACGTGCTAAAGTATATATATATATATATATATATATATATATATATATATATATATATATATATATATATATATATATATATATATATATATGTGTGTGTGTGTGTGTGTGTGTGTGTGTGTGTGTGTGTGTGTATACAGTGTGGCCCATTTTTATGGAAACACCCCCGTAACTTTTGTATTTATAACTCGATTTTGATGAACAAAAGATCAAAAGACCACACAGGAGCGATAACAGTCAGTAGCGTGCTGATGATGAACCGGGACGGTTCGAAACTGCAGTCCGCGCAAACCAATAAGAAATCACAAACGTGCTAAAGTATATATATATATATATATATATATATATATATATATATATATATATATATATATATATATATATATATATATATATATGTGTGTGTGTGTGTGTGTGTGTGTGTGTGTGTGTGTATACAGTGTGGCCCATTTTTATGGAAACACCCCCGTAACTTTTGTATTTATAACTCGATTTTGATGAACAAAAGATCAAAAGATATGATGAAAAACCCTATTAATGCTGTGAAAATTGTTTTCTATGTCACCTGACAAAGGCCTACTAATGCCATCTTTATATGTCAAAAAAAAATAGGAAAAAAGGTCATGTTAATGTCAAAAATTATAAAAAATCTTTATGGTTGGTTTTAGGGAAAATAAGTACGCTACCTATAACTATTATAACTATTTATAACTCGATTTTGATTAACAAAAGATCAAAAGATATGATGAAAAACCCTATTAATGCTGTGAGATTGTTTTCTATGGCACCTGACAAAGGCCTACTAATGACGTTTTTTATGTCAAAAAATAGGAAAAGGGTCATGTTAATGTCAAAAATTATAAAAAACCTTGATTGTTGGTTTTAGGAAAAAATAAGTGCGCTACCTACCAAATTTCGTAAATTATGAGAAACTATGAAAGTCAACAACATCTCTAAAGTTGAAGAAAAACAGTTTACAAATACTGTGACATATGAAAAGAGTTTTAGTAGACCATGATCGAATGGCATAGAAAACATTTTTTACAGGATCTGTAGGCTTCTTCATTTTCTATCTTTTGAGATCACGTCAAAAAATCGCGTTATAAATACAAAAATTACAGCGGTGTTTCCATATGAGAAGGGTCGCACAAATAAATCTCTCTGAAATGGTTAATAGTTCTTCTTTTCTGATGAAGTTTGGCGTATATCGATTTTAAGTAATGCAGAATGCAGTAGTGTACTTATTTCCTTCCTAAAATGGCCCTAACCCTTCTTCCCATTTTTTGACATAGAAAAACTGCATTAGGAGGCCTTGGTCAGGTCACATCTTATATCTTTTAATTTTTTGTTCATCAAAATCGAGTTATAAATACAAAAGTGCAGGGGTGTTTTCATATTAAATGGGCCACACTGTGTATATATATATATATATATATATATATATATATATATATATATATATATATATATATATATATATATTGTGTGTGTGTGTGTGTGCATGACGCGACAATCACTTAAAAAATAAAATTTTCATGAAATTTGGTATGTACCTTCCCTCTGTGAGTGGCTTGAATAGGTTCGTGAGTCAGAAAAATAGTTTTTCCAAAAAATTCTGTGTTTTCTTACGGAAAACTTTTGTATCTCCGAAAAAAATAAGGCATATGTCAACCAAATTCGGTGCGCACATTAATGTTATAAAAAGTATATTGTGTGCTAAAATTTACATCTCGAAGGTAAAAGCAAAAAAACATTATAAGCATTTAATGCAAAAAAAATTGGTTGCCGCTGGACGTCAGATCACTTCCCGGGACCAAATTATTGCCTGTGACAAACAAAATCTATTGAATATTCCAGTCAAATTTTAATATTTTGACGCATATATAATTTTGGTAAAAAAAATTGTGTAGATCATTTCTATGAAAATTCACCACCATAACGCACTTTATTGAATCTTTATTAAGAAATATTTTTGGAAACGCTACATTTCTTAAAGTATTAGAGTAACTGGAATGAGACTTTACATGTGGCTAGAAATGGTGTAAATAAACCTATGTTGTGAATTTTAAGTAATTTGGTTCACAATATTTAGTTTTTTCCAAATTAAAAATCAAATCTTAAAGACATGCGTTGAAACGACTTAGTGGTTAAAGTCCAATGCCTGACAAGACACAGTAGTTAACTGCCATGTGTAGATTGGTTCATACAACAGGTATAAACTATACATCAACTGTAACCAAACAAAATAAATAACAGACATAAAACATACTGCCCGAACCAACAATCGTGAAATCTCGGCCACAAATATCGCATATGCTAGAAAAAATTGACGACATGAAATTAAAAATTTGTCAGGTGATGTGAAATGTAAGCAAAATCGAGTCAAGTCTCTATAAAAATGACTTTAAGACCAGTTTGTTCTTTATCTTTAAATTTACACATAAAATGTCATCTAAGATCGAAACAGTCGCTGAATGTGTTTTCGGTGACATTTCTATTAATTTTGTATTTAATTATAACGTTTACTTTTAATATAATATTATGTTCTACGAGGTTCTGGATTTGTTGACTAACAAAACACAGATTTTCAAACTACTATTTTATTGTAACCAACTATTTTCCAACACCAGTATCAACTAAAATATTTCTATTTATTACTAAATGCCCATAGAACTATATTCCACTATTGCCTACTATGATCGCTTCTTATACACCAACACTTACTGTTGCCTCGCTTAATACTCTATGATCACTATTCTACACCACACTAATTCAATACTTAACTAACTTACTCTGAGCACCGCTCGTTTATTTATACTGTCCATAGAGATTCTATACCTTCTACACTATTCTACACCTGTCACTTCTGGTCCCTTCTAGAAATACCATTCCCGAGTGTTCGCTCGTACCAACACACTTTATAACCGATATCTGATCATATACGCAGCAAAGTCCATAAACTTATGACAAAAGTGACAATTATATAAAATATCACTAGGCAATCACTGTCCCCCTCTTACATTCGATCCTCCCGGTCGAATTCTGACATTTCTTGAAATGGAGTAAGTCTGTGCATATAGATCACCTTCATCTTGCTCTTCGGATTCCTCTGAATTCGATAGATAACGTCATTGATCCTTTTGACCACCTTATAAGGACCTTTCCATAATTTCTGTAGTTTCGGTGACCGTCCCTTGCGTTGTACTGGATTGTAGAACCACACACGATCTCCTTCTTTAAAACCAGCTGAATTAGCTCGCAAGTCATAACGGGTTTTCATGCGGTCGCTTTCTACTCGTATATGCATTCGGACAGCAAAGTGGATGGTTTTCCTTCTCGTCACAATGTCGGAGCTTTCTTCAAGCAAAGTTAATAGGTGGTACTGGTGTTTCCGTATAGTTGCTGTTGTTATGATGTTTCTACTTGCACAAATATCGGCGGGCCCTATTCATCCTGTGGACATCCACTCTGTTCTAACAAATGGGTTCACTGACCTTTTTCTGGGTTGGCTTCACATTTACATGGTCTTTACACCCTTCGTCTTGTACTTCTCTCATACTTTCTTCTCCACTTGCTTCTGGCTGAGTAACTGGGTCGTCTCTTCCTCTCACAGCTCTCTTCACTGGAATGGCACTTTCACGGCAGGCGTTGCTATTTTCCTCTATGGTGATTTTCCGCACTACCAGATTACTGCCAGGCGACATTATTATTTCTTGACCGCCGATACTCAGGACGTTAGTGCCAAGATCAAGTTTAGCGCACTGACTCTGAAGTATGTCCAAGCCAATTATAATCGGGTCTGATGTGGCGGCGACTATAGCTATCTGCTTTGCCTTCCATGTACTAGTTTGTAGCTCGACGTCAGTTTCGCCAGATACCTGGATCCGATCACCACCGGCTGCATTTACTCTGTACACTCTGTCTGGCTCTCTTACTCGCCATCTTGGAACCATGTCGCGGCGAATAATCGTCCTAGGTGCGCCTGTGTCGACGACCATCTGAGTCTTATTGCCGCTTACGTTTCCGTCTACGACGAGAGCGCTGCCAGAAGCGCTAACCTGAGAAATGGTTACTGGCCTTAGCTTCACTTTTTCCCTTACGCGTGATCTTAGATCCCAAAATTCGCCCCTTATATGTCCCACCTTGCCGCAGTTCCAGCAGCGCAAGGCATTTGCACGGTGAGCTCTTATTGGGTGTCCATGAGACGTCGGCCTTATTTGTTTGGCTATTTTATCGAGTAGCTGCATGACCTTGGATAAACCTGTTTTATTTTCTTCTTGGACTTGGAGACTGCGAACTTTCACGACTTTCCGACGCTTGCTTTACCGCTTCAAACTCCAAGGAATGTGCCAAAGCATCGTTCAAGTTTTTATGTCTAGCCATCCTCAACGCCTGCTGCGTATCGGTATCTCTGATGGCGTCAATGAAGGTTTGCACCGACAGCTGGTTTAAAAACTCCATTGGAGCTATGGGGTAGGCTAATCGCGTCAATTTGGCAACGTCGGCGTGGAGATGTTGGAGACTTTCGCCCGGTTTCTGACAACGATTTTTCAACTGCAATCGATACAACTGTTGTAAATGCTGGTCGCCAAAACTAATTTCTAATTGATGTCTAATGCAGTCAAAACTCAGCGGTTCTTCCCTGGGAATTCCTTGAAGCACGCCGAGGGCATCTCCTCTAAGAGCTACTACTAACGAGATCGCTTTCGCTCTCTCTCTCGCCCCAACCATTTGCTGTAGCGGCGGCTTCGACTGGCGTAGATAAATACCCCATGAGACTGAGCCATCAAATGTGGGAATCTTAATTCTTACGTGGCTATTTTCGAGTATGATGTTTCCCTTGACTAGGGTATCGCACTTATTTTCTAGTGATTGTATTTTCTGGTGCACTTTTTCTTGTATACTCGTCAGTTTGTTATGTGCATCGTCGCTGATACCCCTTACTCAACTTTCTACTTGTTGGAAGATGTCGTCTTTTACCTGTTTCATACGTTCGTCCACATACGAAGTAATATTCTCAATTCTGCTGGATTGTTCTTGCAGAATTTTCTTTGTTTCTTCATATTTTTTCTCATTTCTTCTTTCGTTTCTTCATCTCGTTCTCTCATTTCTTCTTTGGCTTTTTCGTCTCTTTTTCTGGCCTCTTCATCTCTTTTTCTCATTTCTTCTTTGACTTCTTCGTCTCTTTTTCTGGCCTCTTCATCTCTTTTTCTCATTTCTTCTTGGGCTTCTTCGTCTCTTCTTCTGACCTCTTCATCTCTTTTTCTCATTTCTTCTTTCGCCTCTTCGTCTCTTTTTCTCGGCTCTTCTTTAGCCTCTTCATCTCTTTTTCTGGCTTTTTCATCTATTTTTCTGGCTTCTTCATCTCTTTTTCTGGTCTCTTCTTTCATTTCTTTAATTAATCACAATAGCTGGGCGTCCATATTGGCTGTTGAGCTACATGTATTAGGCAAAGACGTACTTAAAGCTGGTACACAGTTTATTCTGTTTCGAAAACACACCCAGTTATGACTTACTGCTGGCACTGATGTTCCAGAGATTCTAGAAATGTTCACGTTTTTCAACGAATATTCTGGAGAATATTTCTGCTAGTAGCTTGAAAATCCACCTCTGACACCAGTTATACGTTCTACGGGGTTCTGGATTTGTTGACTAACAAAACACAGCTTTTCAAACTACTATTTAATTGTAACCAACTATTTTCCAACACCAGTATCAACTAAAATATTTCTCTCTGTTACTAAATGTCCATGGAACTATATTCCACTATCGCCTTCTATGATCGCTTCTTATACACCAACACTTACCGTTGGCTCGCTTAATACTCTATAATCACTCTTCTACACCACACTAATTCAATACTGAACTAACTTACTCTGCGCACCGCTCTTCTATTTATACTGTCCATAGATATTCTAGACCTTCTACACTATTCTACATCTGTCAGTTCTAGTCCCTTCTAGAAATATCATTCCAGAGTGTTCGCTCTTACCAACATCTGATCATAGAAACAACAAAGTCCATAAACTTATGTCTCATAGACAAAAGTGACAATAATATAAAATATCACTAGGCATATATCATGCAAACAAAAACCTACTTAACGTATTTTAGATAGCTCAGGGGTAGGTTGCTTCGCCGAAGGTTTCGAGATCGAGTCCTGTTCGATGAATGTATGTTTTTTTGTTTTACTTTGACATTTAGAGATACAATGGTGTACAGATTTTATACGTTTTGAACAAGATCTCGTTTTGTTTAAAACGCCTGAATAACTTTGACACCTTTGATTCTGTAATTATAATTTTCAGCAGACATTTTATTATTGTTGATGATGAAAAATGCGGTTTGATTAGGTTGACTAAAATGAAATCTTTAAGGGAAAATAACTGTTACGTTTATATTTTCGTAGATACTTTACTTTTCTAAATATGAATTAAATTTCCTTCTGGAAAGCTTTTGTAACTTTAATGAAATTTGTATAAAACTTTCTTTTAAAGAGACTTACTCAATCTATAAATATCACAAAATTTAATTTGAGTTTGGGCATTTTTCTCAAAAGGAGTTAGAACACAAGATTTTTTATGGTAGAGGGATCTCGATGGTATCGAAAGAATTTTTCAGATGTGCACGTACTAACACCTATACAATCGATCTTCAAGGTTTGTGTAAATTTAAAGTATTAATTTTAGTAAGATGCCGTATAATAATTGTGTACAGTTCTTATGAAAATTCACTACTATAACGCACTTGCTGCATCCCAAAATTTTCATATTTAGGGTAGCTATGTATTTACCATTATTTCTTCAGAATTGCAATTTTCTTTTGAAACATGTAGAAATATACATGGTTCGTTAAAAAAATAATTTTTCTGAATTTTATTTAAGTAACTATTTTTGTTTATTTGCTAAATTAATTATATACCGCAGCATATAAATAAGTCGGATACTTGCGGTTGCGCATTGAAAACGAAACAGACCGATTTGTGTCCAGAGATTTTTTTTAAGTAACGCTGAAACACGTAAATTTTAACATTGAGGGGGACATGTTTTGACATAAAACTCAACTTTGTCACATCAACCCCTTAAGAGTGGTGATAACAACCCTTACATTTTAAATAGTCGAGTGTTACATCATTTGAAAGCTCTTTCTTTTTTGAATTCAGTACACTAATTTTTTGGAAGTTTTATTAACTCGTTTAAAAATTATTCACCATTGAACATGCAAAAACGCATTTCACTCATTCCGATAAGAAATGTGCTCATAGACAATGATTTGTCGGTTTGTAAACAAAAAATGAATATCAGAATATTTCTTATCGGAATGAGAGAAATGCGGTTTATTATTTCAGTATATCGGTCGGTTTGGTACTTGATAGTACTATCCAAAATTAATTTCACAATGGTGTATTCTGTAGAAGAAAGAGTTGAAATAATTACTCTTTTTTTTCAAAAACGATGATTGTGCCAAACGTACCGCAAATTTGTTTAATGAACGACATCCGAACAGACATGTTAACAGAAAATACATTTTGGAGTAAGTTGCAAAGTTTTGACAAAGTGGTTCAGTAGCCAACAAAAAACGGGATCCTGAACGTGAATTTCCGGTTAAAAATGAGACTACTGAGATTGAAGTTTTAGGACAAATTGCTGCAGACCCAACTTTGAGCACGAGAACATTGGCCACTGTTTCAAACATAAAGAGAGGAACTATTCAGCGAATATTGAAGCATCATAAATTTCACCCGTATAAAATTCATCTTGTACAACAACGGAATGAAGATGATTTTGATCGGTGGCTGGAGTTTTGTGAAGTTATGACTGCACGAATAGCTGATAACGGGAACTTTCTGTTCAATATCTGTTTTTCAGACGAGTGTGCGTTTTTAACAAACTCTACAGTCAATCGTCATAATTGTCGTTATTGGGCAGATAATAATCCAAGAAATTTTCATAAAATCCACACTCAAACTGCACAGAAATTGAATGTCTGGACTGGCATTTTTGGAGACCGTTTAATCGGACCAATTTTTCTTGATGACAATTTGAGTGGCGAAACGTATTTGGAGTTACTAGAAGATATCATTTTCCCTCTGCTAATTGACATTGTTGAAAATGATGATCGGTATCAAGAAAATCAATTAGTGTTTCAACAAGATGGAGCTCCTCCGCATTTTTCACAACGTGTTAGAAAGTTTTTGAACAGAGAGTTTCCAGAGCAAGGGATTGGGCGTAGATGTGCTATTGAGTGACCCCCTAGATCAAAGGATTTAACTCTTTTAGACTTCTTTCTATGGGGCCATTTAAAGAGTAGAATTTTCGCAACAGAACCGGAGTCTCTGGAAGAATTACGACGACGTACTGTTGAAGAATGCTGTCTAATAACTCCACAAATGCCCCAGAATGTCAGAGCTCGTTTTGGGCAAAATTTGTACTTTTGTATGGAAGCTGAAGCTGAACTTTGAACACCTACTAAATAAACATTTTTGAACGTTTGGTTTTGTTTTTTGTTTTTTTTTTTAGCAAAAAAAAATGACTAATTAGTGCAGTTCTTATCACAATGAATAAACTACGTTCTTGCAACTCGAACTGTGAATAATTTTTAACGAATTGATAGAACTTCCAAAAAAATTTGTGTGTTGAATTCAGAAAAGAAATAGCTTTCAAATGATGTAACACTCGACCCATGTTCCCTATTTAAAATATAAGAGTTGTTATCACCACCCTTAAGGGGTTGATGTGACAAAGTTGAGTTTTATGTCAAAACATGTCCCCCTCAATATTAAAATTAACGTGTTTCAGCGTTTCTTAAAAAAATAATTGTTTGGACGCAAATCGGTCTGTTTTGTTTTCAATGCACCACCCTGTATAATGGAACCATTAATGTAGGTCGTCTGTTTTTACGAATTCAAGTACAGAAGAAATAAGAACATTTTGTGAATTAAGCCGACTTTCCAGTTCCAATAGTGATAAAGTTAGCCAAATAACTTTCGACACTGTGATAAAATAAGCTGAACCACTATCATTTATTTCAAAACCAAATTTTCGATTCGTTAAACAAAACTGTTCCGTGATTTTACAAATTTGTCTCATCATGTTAAATCCGATACGTTTTAAATGTTAAAATTAACCTAACCACACTTATATGATTTTACAAACGTTTCGTAACCAGCGTTTCACTAATTGACTCAAACAAGCTCACATTAAATCGTCATAACGTCCAAAATTGTTTCCCCAGGTTTGCTGTGACCCACGATTCGAAACCCGACATAATTTCATTTATTTCACAAAACGTTTTATAGCTCATATAACGTCGCATTTAATAACGGCCACTTTAATGTCTCCATAACGTATAATAATATCCATACACACGCGCACACACATAAGGGCAGATTATTAAGTTCAGTGTATAGGGTTGTCATTGCGGTATTACCTAACTATGAATTATTAATAAAAAGCCTATAGGATCAAATAGACTTATGCCGGGTTTCAATTCTGTCATGTTTGATTGACCTATATCATAACGCTCGTACGTTAAAACTTAGGTCTACATTTCTGAGGATAAGTTAGCGACATGTTTGGAATTTAAATTGCGGTTAGCGGTTTTAATTTTTACGTTTTAATACTGTTTTGTTTTGCAAATAAAAATGATATAAAAAGTGAAGGGGCGAAGGATCAGAACTAGATAAGTCATGTAGTCATATAGATTAGTTTATGTATAAACCGGCCGAGTTATTGACATCATTTATTATTCTACAGAATCGGGGTGTTTAAGCGGTCAAATGCAAAGTGAAAATAAAGGACTAGAATTTAAAGGTGGCGCACGATTCAATGAAGTTTTCTTCTTAATAGACCTTAATATAAAAATACTTTCTAATGAATCAAGCATGTTTGATGTCTAACGTTTTTGATAAGTTTCAAATTTTCTTTGTCAATGTGGTGATTATTATCCCATATATGTTGTGCCACACATGATTTGTCCACCGTACCATATCGTAACTGTGCGAGATGTACACGAAATCTGGTAGCTATGTTTCTCCTAGTTTGACCCACGTATTTAAGATCTCAATCTTTGTAACTAATCTCATAAATACCGGACATTTCAGTGACTTTGTCTTTCGTATTACACAACAAATTTTTCAAATTACTTTTCGTCGAAAAAGTCAAATGTAAATCGGATTTCTTAAAAATACCTTCCAAACCCTTTGTGATTCGTGGTTCATAAGGTAAACACACAAATTTTTTCTCTATTTTATCTTTCATAAATGTCGTACATTCAGATATCATTTTCTTTGTTCTGTGTTTGTTAACAAATTTGTCTATTAAACCATCCGAGTAACCGTTATATTTCGCCACATTTTTTATGTATTTTAATTCTGTATTAAATCTATTTTTACTTAACGGAAATGTAATCAATATGTTTACTAAGAAATTTAAACTAGCCGTTTTTTGTGCAAACGAATGATGTGAGTCGTTAGGAATATAGCTAATAGTAGCCGTTTCCTTTCTATAGACATCGAATTCAAGCGAATTTCTGTTTCGTTGGTAAATTTTATTGGATCAATTTGACTATTTAGTTTTTCAGTAAATTCTTCAACCTTACATATATTTGTGTCCAACACTGCAAAAATATCGTCGACATAACGAAACCAAACTCTAGGGAAATACCAATTTTTAATTTTTAAATCCGTCTCAAATCTACTCATAAACAAGTCTGCAATAAAAGGATATAATAGATTGCCCATCGCTGTGCCTTCAGTTTGTTCAAAAATTCACATAGTAAATAGAGGTTTTGTTATGTGGAGAAAATTTAAGCAGATACTGTAATAAATCATAAGTATAACCAGTAGGGCTTGTGCCTTAATGCATTGGGGGTGCGCAAGAAAAAAATATGAAGGGCTCCCCTATTTTTTTCCAAAAATGTATTATAAAAAAACCTACTAACTAAATTTAATAATTATTAACTACTTACCAAGTTTTCCTCTAGTTAGTTATGGGTTATAGTAGTTAAAAAGTCATTTCCTTTGATAATTACTAACTAACTATATAATTTTAAATGTGTTGTTTGATATAAAGACATGACAATATGTGATCTTTGTCATTTTATACTTCACGTATCTTTTCAATGTTATTATATTTATTTATATGTTCATTTACTCGTCTATTAATTTATATATTTATAAACAGCTAAGCCTATGTAGGTTAGCATTATATAATTTCAAATGTTTTGTTTGACATAAAAACATGACAATATGTGATCTTTGTCGTTTTATACTGCACGTATCTTTTCAATTTTACTATATATATATATATATATATATATATATATATATATATATATATATATATATATATATATATATATATATATATATATATATACTTATTTTAACTTGAATTTTAAGATTGAATGAATTTTATGATAATACGCCAGAATGCCGTCCTTGATAGACGCACACTTATTACAAATTTTGACTAAATAATTTAATATACTTTAAAATGTCTAAATGTCGCAATATATTGCTGTATACAAATCAATAATAACATTGCTTTAAGAAATATAATACGGTCCTGGCGATAAAATGAGCGATTACGCCTGTCATTCGAGAACAGCATAACTGTATGCGGAGTCCCACCCTGGTCCGTTAAGCTGGAGCGATGTGGGCAAGGTCAAATATTCTATTCTCACAACATCAAAGGGCCGCCCTACAAGATTCAGTGCTGGGTCTTGTTATGCTGTGTTGCAAGTGTGGAATTTTAAGTCGCACAACGGGATTGCTTATTCGGTCGTTTTTGACGAAGATAGTCGATCATTTCGTATTGAAGTTTCTCATTTGGGTAGAGCGCTGAAGAATACACACCGACGCAGGGCTGTGTATATGGATGTATATAAAGTCGGCAACCATCAGCACACTATACTTCTTCTGATTCTCTATTAATGGCTGCCGATTCTGCGATCCTCGATATACTAATTTTGTTTGTGTAGAATGCAGGAGGTAACAAAATAAAAATTTATTAAAATATGGCATAGCAAAAATATTATTTTTCCCCGGCAGGCGGCAGTGCGCGCGCACGGGCGCACTTATTGAGGAGCCGCCCCTGGGTATAACGTAATTTCTTCCTAAGCTGTAAGCAAAGGTATAATTTTGTGTAATTTTTCCGTCAAAGTCTATTTTTATATAAACGTAGACTAGGAATTGCGAAGCCAGAAGAGCGCGCGTCGTGTAGTCGCAAATTTTTTGTACATAGGATATCATTAGAAATTTCAATAAAAAAATTCGATAAACAGAATAAGTGTATCTTTCTTAGAAGGAATATTCAATAGCCACACGCAGTTGTACGAAAACAGGAAATGGAATTTTAATTACAGGGATGTTCGACTAAACAGGGGGAGTTTGTCTGTATCCTTTCATGGACGACGCTGTTCGCAATTATTTGTCGACTAGCACATAAATGGAAGTTCTACTTTTTATTTGCTTAGTTTATTCATCCCTTTTATGACGCTGACTTTGTTTGCGAAACGATTGTCAGGTCCGAAAACTGTATTGTGATGAATTGGCTTCTCCGAATTGTACTTATCTTAAATTCATGTTGCAAATGACGTACATGGGGATTTTCATTCTCCAGGTGTCTCTATTTCTAAATTTGAATACACCCCAGCGAGTAAAGGTAGCTTTATCTGTAAATAATATTTAGTCACAAACCGTGGATCTGCATTCAGTTTGTTTCTGAAGGAATGGTATTGTAGTCAAGTTGGCAATAAATTATGTGCGAGTGTCAACTGATATGGATAAAGGACTTTGCCATGAAACATCTACTGACCGATGATCTACTGACATTATACAGCTGCACTTATTTATTTTTTTGACTATTTTCTCATTACCCGTTACGCTAAGACGTATTCTTGTTTGTGAACAATATTTTTGGACTGCCTAAAATATATCGTTTTGGACAAACGAAGCAATGTTATCTACCCTGTCATACAGGTTTTTGGATAATTTGTGATTCGGCTTTCTTCCGTTGCTCCGACCACCCTTTCAAAGTAGTTCCCAACTTCAATTACTTTAAAGAAAACTTGCCAGATATTAAGATGATAATTTAAAATTTAAGTCAATATTGTGTAGTTTTAAATGAAAGTTAATTCAAGTGGATACTTACTTCTTCTGGGTTGATTTTGACCAGAAGCTTATCTTTTTTAGACCTTTAGTCAAAATTCTGACACTTTAAATCGACTACTATCAATTCGTGTAAGGAATGTATTTTCTAGCCCTGGTCATAATATCATTTTATTATGAAAATAATCTGTACGTATGTAACAGACACGTTCTTGGGTGAATACGTTTCACTAGCCAGAGTATTCCCATTTGATCCAAAGTGTCAAGCGATGAGCGTTTAAAAATTGTTTACTTAAAGATAGACGTGCGGGGTGTGTGTGGTGATAATGTATCCCTCTTAGGCTCAAGAGCCAAGGAACTATTCATTTTATATTCCACTTAGCATCGGTTGAAGTAAAGCATACCTACACATTTGTGCGTTAGCCATGACCTGAGCTGCATTAAAATTTGCTCGATATTAGTGAAATTTACAGTGCACGTTATATACATTCATAAAAGGTGAGTCCTTTCACAGAATGCATAATTGTTTATTGTACAGCTATTCTTTGCCTAATTATAAATTGAAAAGTAATTTCAATAAGTATATGATGTAAGAGTGGTTTTAGGTAATCATTTAATAAATAGCCTTTATGAAACAGTTTGAGAAATAGCTAAGTTTAGATTACGTTTATTATTTATACGAGGCTAAGTCATAAATTGAATAATTATCCTATTCAAATAAAGGGGCTTTATGAAATAATTTGCTAATTAGCTAAGTTGAAATTGAGTTTGTTATTTATACGAGGTTAGGCCAATATTAATAAGTTAATGAATTGTTGCGTGTGTCAGTTTGCAGTAAGCAAATAAAGTAAAGTCTGTTTGTAAGTAAAGTGATGTAGTTTGAAAGGTGTGCGGGACACTTTCGCTGTTTGTTCACCCAGTAGGGTATCATGCTGGTGGGCGTTGGGCTTAGACCCGGGTTACGTAACAGCACCACGGTTGTTGCATTGATAGCCGAAATGGTAGCTAGACCGAGGTCGTTGCCTCATTGCACAGTCAGGACCAGTGTAGGCGTTGTATTTGCCGAAATGGTAGCTAGTCCCAGGTCGTTGCCTCATTGCACAGCCAGGACCAGTGTAGGCGTGGATATTGGAGAGGGTCATAGCGTATCTCAGAAATTTTAAACACCGCGCAACAATAGTTTTGAGTTGTTCATAAAACAGGGAGGACATTAACAGTTAAATGAAATTAGCGATGAAGTAAAATATGCGGACAGCTACTCTTAATATCTAATTATTTTAAGTCGCCAAATGGTGGAAGCGCAAGTTCTATTACCATTTAAAAATATAGGCAAAATACAGGAAATTCGTCAGCCAAGGATGCAATTGCAATGCTCACGTCAAATATTTATAGAGCCCTAGAAAAACACAAATATTGACTCTGCATCTCCGTAGAGCAAAAACATGTTGCAGAGTTTTACGAAAATTCGTTACCTAAAGTTCGCTACTAACATCAGACCCAGGGTAGATCACACATCGAACACCCAGCCAGGAACTGGCTGTGTGAAACGTTGCTTAACTCGAATTAAGTAACCTAGACCTGTATCCGAACAGCGCCGACAATTAGCCACTTATATTTGCATTTTGCGTCAGTCAACTATAAAGGCTGATTTTCGTTAAGTGGAGAATTTTTTTCTGGCAATAATAGATGATGCCAACATGCACATTTAACTAACTAACCGCTAGTAACAGAATATACTGCTGCTGCATTTAAATCTGAGAGTTTAATGAGAATCGTGGCCAGGTGCGGACGTATAGTTTAGCGATCTCGGTAAAGTTATCAAAAGTGACTACGATAATAATATTTTAAGTGATAAATATTTTCACAGAGAATATTTAGAGAGGTAAATAGCAATATTTACTTAAATATATTTGTAAATAAACATTTTATTATAGTAACTAAGATAGTTACATATTAATCAGCGCATAATGGAATATAATTTATTAAAATTATGACAGACAACAGTCATATGGATATATTCGATCCACTAATTCAGATAAATTATCAGCCAACAAGAGATATTAAATCTATAATCAGCAATACCAGCGGCGTAGGAATCATGAGTGTCGACACCAATACCAGCAACCAAATAAATAATGACAAAAATTAATGGCAGCAGGCTCAGTCAAGATATAAAAGAAAAAGAATACAAAGACAAGGAAGTCGGTCATCAGATGAATCTCCAGATTTAGTTAGCAATAGATTTGCACCCCTAACAACGTTAGCTGATAGCGATCTGAGAGATGCGCAGCCAGTAGTAGAAAGAATTCCCAAACCACCCCCAATATATATTCAAGGCGTCATCAAATACCCAGAGATGATTCGTTCACTACAAAATATTGTAGAGGAAGAGCAATACACAACTAAAGCTCTTCGGGATAATACTATAAAACGTAACGCTAACACCCCAGATACTGACCGAAAACTTGTAAGATACATGAAGGAGAATAACATTATTTACCACACATATCAAATGAAAGAAGAAAAGCCATACAGAGTAGTAATACAGTACCTTCACCATACTGTACCCCTAAAAGATATACAAGAGGAGCTAGAAAATAATGGTCACAAAGTCAGAAACCTGATTCATGTTAGACACAGAGTCACCAAAGAACCGTTGCCCCTTTTCTTTGTTGACCTTGAACCAGCTTACAATAACAAAGATGTATATAATCTAAGATACCTTAATAATAAGTCAATAGTAATCCAACCACCGAGAAAAAACAAAGTCATAGTCCAATGTACCAGATGTACAACCACACCAATAAATATTGCAATAGATCATATGCCTGCGTTAGGTGTGAAGGAAGTCATGATTCCAAAGTATGCAACAAAACAAGGGACACGCCAGCAAAGTGCTTTTTGTGTAATGGTCCTCATCCATCCAATTATAAAGGTTGCCAAGTTTATAAAGAACTCCAAGCCAAAAATAAACCAGATCTACAACAGCAACCTCGCAAAATTCGCTTCATACCTCAGCACATGACAATAACCAGCGAAATCATCTTAGTCAGACTAAAGCTTCCGAAAGGTCAGAGATCAATCATTCTTATGCACAAGCGCTCCGTCATGATGAGCACAACAGGCAAAACAACGCTACGTATAATGATATCGAACAGCAAAATGATATAACACTGGTGCAATTTTTGAACGAATTCAAGGCCATGTTCAGTCAGCTCATGCAACAGAATAACATGATTCTAAACATGTTGTCGACTGTCATTAATAGACTGGCTTAACAATGGCTCAGTTTCTTCGAATAGCATTATGAAACGCCAATGGCCTCCAACCCAAAAAACACGAAGTACAGATATTCCTGGTTATGCACAAAATAGACATTCTGCTCGTATCAGAAACACATTTTACGGACAGAACACACTTAAAAATACCACACCATAGTATATACCACACTGAACATCCAGACGCCACAGCTCTTGGTGGAACCGTAATAATAATTAGAAACTCATTACCACATTATGAGATGCCAAAATTCCAAGCATATTTTCTACAAGCTACTACGATTCAAGTTAACAAGCTTCCTAATCCATTAACAGTATCAGCAGTTTATTGTCCGCCAAGACATAGAATTGCAAAAGAAGACCTCCAATCCTTTTTTGTGGGCATTATAACTCAAAACATAGTAGTTGGGGTTCAAGACTGACAACACCGAAAGGTAGGGAACTCTCTAAGCTGATAATAGAAAAGAGGTACAGTACATTATCCACGGGAGAACCAACATTTTGGCCTACAGATCCAAACAAAATTCCCGACTTATTAGACTTCTTTGTAGTCAATGGGTTATCATAAAACTATCTAGAAGCACAATCTTGTCTGGATCTATCATCTGATCACACGCCAGTCGTAGCAACGGTAAGTTCCACAATTATAAGAAAGAAAGCAAAACCAGTCCTACACAACAACAACAAAAAACTGGAATATCTTTAGAGAATACATCAACGACAAACTCCAACCACAAATAAGTATAAAAACACCAGAAGAATTGGAAGAAGCAACAAATCACCTAATATCAACGATACAACATGCTGCATGGTATCCCACACCTATCGTAGAGGATGAAGTCAAGGACTTAGGTAGCATTCCAATGGAGGTGACCGAACTGATTACAGAAAAACGAAGAGCTAGGGCTATATGGCATCAAACACATCACCCGGTAGACAAAACACGCTACAACAATATTGCTAAGAGACTGAAGCGTAAACTACAAAATACTAAAAATGAAACATTCCGTTATTACATACAAAACTCAAACAAAACTCACTCCATATGAAAAGCCACGAGAAGCTATAAGAATCCTCAAAATCATATACCACGCGTTCGGGAAACTGGAGGCACCTGGTCAAGGTCAGACAATGAGAAAGCCGAATTGTTTAGTCAACATTTATCAGAAGTCTTCCAACCTTACTCAGATGAACCTGATTCAGAATTAGAGGAATATCTTAACATACCGCTACAGCTGTCTCCTCCAATCCGTAAATTTGAAATTAGAGAAGTCAAGGAACAAATAAAGAGGCTAAACAAACGTAAAGCACCTTGGACTAGATCTTATTACTGGCACGGTACTAAACGAACTACCAGAGCAAGGGCTCAATTTTATAACTATAATCTCCAATGCGATATTACGGTTAGCCTATTAGCCCAAGCAGCTCAAATTTGCTCAAATATTGATGTTTTTGAAACCAGGAAAGCCTCCCACAGAAGTAAAGTCATATCGACCTATAAGTCTGTTGCCCATATTATCAAAAGTACTTAAGAGGCTCATCCTTGATCGCTTACTAAGAGAACTGGATGAAGAGAACTGGATTCCTGAACACCAGTTTGGATTTAGAAAACAGCACTCAACAGTTCAACAATGCCATAGACTCGTAAACATAATACAAAAAACCCTAGAATCAAAAAAATACTGTTCCTCAGTTTTCCTAGATGTAAGACAAGCTTTTGACAGAGTATGGCATAAAGGACTCCTGTACAAAATCAAGAAATCCTTCCCTTATCAATATTACCTCATCTTTAAATCGTATCTATCAGATCGATACTTCAAAATTAAACAAGGCGATATCAGACCAATCCAATCAGGGGTAGCTCAAGGTAGCGTGCTCGGTCCGATTCTATATCTACTATACACCTCAGATATACCGACTACCCAAGAAACTGAAATGTCCACATTCGCAGACGACACAGCCATACAGTCTGTAAATGACGACACTGAAGCAGCCACCTATCATATACAAAATCACCTTTCATTGCTACAAAGATGGTTAAACAAATGGAAGATAAAGATCAATGAAGCAAAGTCATCGCATGTCACATTCACTCTGAACCGCCAGACTTGTCCACCTGTCCACATCAACAACACAGAAATTCCTCAGGCTGATCATGCTAGATATCTGGGGCTACATCTAGACAAACGACTCACATGGAGTACCCACATTAAAAAGAAGCGTAAAGAGATGGATCTGAGAATAAAGAAACTGTACTGGCTAATAGGTAAAAAATCTCCAATTGCCATAGAAAACAAAGTCCTGGTTTATAAGGCTATAATCAAGCCAATCTGGACATATGGCCTAGAATTATGGGGATCCTCCAAAGTATCCAACACTAACCTAGTTCAACGCTTTCAGTCCAAAGCCCTCCGCATCATAACAGATGCTCCTTGGTATGTAAGCAACCACACCCTTCACAGAGATCTAAATATACCCTTCGTATCAGAAGAAATCACTAAAAGAGCAAACAAACACCTTTAAAAACTAGAAGCACATCCAAATGATGCCGTTGAAAACCAAACAAGACGACTGAAAAGAAAGTGGCCATCAGATCTATGGAGGCAGGTATGAAATAAAATCACGATTGCCGGATAGCACCAATGGGTGTAATTCCTTCATGTCAATTTCTCGTCAGCAGATTTACCTATAGAACTCAATGTATATACATATTAGTTAATGTATATAATATATGGTTCTGATTGTAAATAGTAGTGTACAATAAAAAAAAATCTGACGTTCAGATAATTACAAAATAAAATCATAGTAGCGCAAAAAAAGCTATTGTATGCAAACAAATGTCTAAGTATGTATTACTATTTATGAGATAGCCAAAAAATATCGATTATCTAAACATTTAGATGATGATGGCAGACTGTGAGTTCAATAGTGTTGGTAATTATCGTTACAGATTTAAACAATAGAAACACAATTGTCAACGATTTTAGATTTTTGATTTTTAGAAGCATTTTTCTACTTGAAAATATACGCAAATATTAGACTAGTTTTTATAATTATATTTACGACTCATATATTCATGTTTATTCAAATTTAGATAATACATATATTGTTAGTATTGCTTGTAAAAAAAATCAACTTTTTAATACTACTGAACTGAATAGATGATTTTAAGAAATTGAATATTTTATTTATTGAAGATTGAAATCTCTTCTATCAATAAATAGGCATAAAGTTATAGTGCGGTTTGGCTAGTTAATGTAAACAAACGTTATTCAAATGAAATTCATCGTGATTTTGGGCAGGTGAATGACACCATAGAAACCAAGATTATCGAAAAATTTTTGAAAGTCGAAAGATTTATTGCAGTTGTTGAAAACATACACACCGGCGTCTAGTAACTTTATGTCAAAAATCTTAGAAATCTTGAAATCCTGTATCTTATTACATAATTGATCAATGTAATAAATGAATTTTAGAAAACCATAAACTTTGTTTATATAAACTTTTACTAATGATTTGTTCACTTCATCACTTTTTTCCTACCTTTCCGTTTTTTTGTATATCGTATGTTAAATAATTTTAGCCAATGACAAGTAAAAATGACTAACAAAAAACAGCATTTTATTTTAGCTTATGAATGTAATAAAACTTTACATGGACTGATTTTCAAAAACATCCAAACACCTAGTAAGATTTGATTAAGTTGAGTAAAATGTATACATAATGTGTGCCTAATGAAACTAATTTTCAAACTAAAATATTGAAAAATAAGGGGTTTCTTATGGGTTTGATAAATCTTGGAATCACGCTTGAAATTAAATGATTTATGGTGTCCTGAGGAATGTTATCCCAGTATTCTTGAATTCAGTGACGAAGGTCAGCTAGGTTATCTGGTGATTGTGGTAAATTACCCAGTCGATTTCCAATCATATCCAACATATATTCGATTGGTGACAACTCTAGGTCACAAGAAGGCCATGGAAAAAAGGTCACGTTATTTTCTTCTACGAACCGTGGAGTAAGCCTTGCTTTCTGTATGATGACGTGCGTTGTTTTGTTGGAAACGAAGTAGAATTAACCCTCGTAAGTCTGGCAGTGCGACAAGCTGCAGTACGTTTCGTTCAAATTTCTGCCAACAAAAACTAAAGGTGATATGTTACCGTATGTTATCGCACCCCATTCCATCATACCCCGTGTAAGCACCGTATGACGTTCCACAGCAAATTCTAAATGTTTACGTTCTCCCCGTAATCGTCTTCCTCTTCTGCTACTATAGTGGACTCAAAGACAATATTGGAACTCGTCAGAGAACACAACGCAATTCCATTCACCATCCCAATTTGATCTGCGGTAACACCACTCAAACCAAACAGCATGATATTGAAGTGTCAGTGTGTGACAGAAAAATGGTCTATGGGAACGAAGCCCAAAAGCGCGTGTTCTACGATATATCGTTGCCATATAGGCTCTTTGTTATCAAACTTCTAACCAAGCATGTCCAATCGTCCGTGTTTTGGAAAGTCTATCTTGTAAAGCCTCGGTCCTGAAATGACGATCTTTTCGTACTGAAGTTGCTCGAGATCGTCTGGAAACATGACGACAGTTATAGATTCATTCTTCAGACCACCTGGACCAACACTGTAACACTGTGGACGCCCTGAGTCCTATGCAGTCAGAAATTGGTGTGGCTAAAGAATTAAAGAACCGGCTTCCCGCCTACCAACAATGTGCCCCTTTCGAATTCAGTTAAATGATTATCATTGTTCCGTAAACGGCGTCTAGGCATAATGACTTAATAAATTGAGCACAAAACGCTACAAAATATTGTTTGAAACGGAAGGAAACGCAACTTTGAAGAAACAGTTTTTTGATTAAACAAAATTAACAAAGTGTACACCCAGAACATTGTCAAATCTACGACAGGGTCGCCATATCGGTACGGACCAGGTAGTATGTTGTCACGACAGCTCCAACTAACACAAAATCTTAGAAAATAGAGACTGTGTACAACCAGCTATTTTGTACATTGTCAGCCCTGGCCCATTTCTTCCCTAATATAGCGACAATGTATGTAAGATGAATTCTCACCATAATTAGAACCGCAAACCGGTCTGTGATTCTTATTATAGTGAGAATACATCTCGCCTTACAAAGTGTACACCTGTAAAAATGTTTTGTCCATATTGTTATCATTTCTTGTCATAGACAGTAGTATACTTAGGTTCTTTGTAATGGTCGATTCTTACTGGATGTTCGCATTTTTTGAAAAGTTTCCTAAAGTGTATTTCTTTTAATTTCAATAATAAACCAATAACTGCAGCTACGTATTTTTTTAAATACTATTAAGGTTAGCAGTGGACTATTATGGTTACAAAGAATCTTTACTTGCAGTTTAATATATACGAGCAACATAATATTTGATTTCGCAGATTTTCCTATGTGTAGTGTTAATCGATTGCCTCATCAACTTCTGTTGGCAATTTAATGAAAATACCTTTTAAGTTTGATTAATATCTCTGACAAATTAAAGGAAATCACATATAACAATATTTATATCACGAATATGTACATGCATGCATGATAAAGGACTATTTATAGGCCCAATAAATCACCTTGTAAAGTGTTATTTATTCAGGAGCAAGAAACAACCCGGAAATCGTGCTACCGTGTTAAGTTTTACCTATTTATTAATCTGAACGTTTTTATATTTCCGCAAACCTACATCATCTAAATAAATTATTTGTTAGTAAAAGAACAAGTGGCTTTTCTCACAGGTAAACGTGGGTTGCTTTTATTAAATAATATAATAATAGGACAAAGTTTGTACTGTAATTATTATAAATAAGATTTATAATGTGAGGGGACAGAAAATTGAGTTGATCCTAAACATTTAGTTTTTTTCTTTAACGTCGGTCTTTTTTTTTGGGGTGCAGGAGGGAGAAATGCTTATGCAGACCCCATTCACGGCCTCGTAGGGTCCGTGAGATATCGAGGTACTGTGAGACTGTACTCACTAAAACCCCCTCCCTGGGAGTAACGGACCTTAATCCATACCTCCGTCGGAAAGAATTACACACAATGACTTTTTGGGTATGAATGTTTCCATTCTGTTTTTGCTGCGGGGGCGTTAGAGAGTAAGTATAAGCTTTGGACGCTTATGCTTGTGTGGAAGTTACTCGTAGTAGTCGGTGGCACTACGGATAAGAGCATTTGGATGAGAGGCGGCTTTTGCGAACTGGATTGTGGATAGTTGAGTTATAAACTCAAGTATCGAAGGCTTTTCCAGATCAGAGTGAATCTGACTGTTTCGGACAAACCATGGCGCTCAGGTAACCATTCTCAGAATTTTGTTCTGGATGATTTGAAGGGTCTTGATGTGTGTTGCCGCCGCGGTGGCCCATGCAGAGGATGCATAGGTCAAGACTAGCCGTATAATGACTTTGTACATGAGCAACTTATTGTTCATGGACAATTTGGAATTTATATTTAGAAGTGGGAACAGCTTCGAGATGAACATCGAGGCTTTTTTTTCGAGCGTGATCGACATGGGGGCGCCATGTTAAGTGTTTGTCGAGGAAAACCCCGAGGTATTTGGTGGAATCTTGCCAGGGGATTAGACGGTTGTTTAATGAAACGTGTTCGTGAGGTGTGTGTCTCCTCTTGGAAAATAGGACCGCTGAACATTTATCGGGGTTTATGGCCGGAAGGGATTTCCTATACCATGATTGCAGCTCAACTACGGCGGTCTGAAGTCGTTCGGTTATTATCCTCGGCTGAGTGGAGCTGCTGAGGATGGTAGTGTCGTCTGCGTACAGTGCGTATGTCACGTTTAGGAGGGCTGTCGGAATGTATGCGACAAATATATTGTACAGCAGAGGGGAGATAGCAGAACCCTGCGGGAGACCAGCCGTGGCTGGATATGTTCTAGATCTGGCTCCCAGATGTTTGACCTGGTACTTCCTCTGTTGCAGGTATGACCTGATTAGCAGAATCAGAGGAAGAGGATAATTAAATAATAGAAGTTTGTTTAGGAGGCCCGCATGCCAAACCCCATCGAAGGGTTGAGCAATGTCAAGAAAGATTGCACCAGTTGACTTGTTTATATTAAATCCTTTGGTGATGTTTTCTACCACACGAATAACTTGGTCAGTGGTGGAGTGCTGGTGTCTGAAGCCGAATTGCTCATCCTGGAGGATATGATTTTCTGAGGTGAAAGAAGCTAGCCTTTTCTACATCAGTTTTTTGGTGATTTTGCCGATGACTGATAGTAGGCTAATGGGTCTGTAGTTCTGAGGGAACGGCGGATATTTGCTGGGTTTCGGGATGTTGATAATGTCGGCAAGTTTTCACATGGAAGGAAAATGTTGAAATCGCAGCATGGCATTCATAATAGTAACTAGGAAGACCAGGGCTTTGCGGGGAAGGTTTTTCAGGGCTACGTTGGAGATTCCATCGTATCCTGGAGCTTTCCTACTTTTTAATGCTTTGATTATTTGGGAAACTTCTTCGAAAGTTGTGGGCTCGATAGTTGTGTCTGGGGTGGCGCGAAGCGCACTCCTGGCGTAGCGGTGCGTTCTTGCTACATGCGACAGATCAACGTTGTTATAATTCGGGCTGAATTGCAACTCCAGATGATCTGCGAATGCAGTAGCTTTCTCCGCATCCGTGTATACGACACCGTTACGGCCGTGAAGCGGGGATATCGGAAGTTTTTGGGAGCGAGGGGCTTTTGCCATTTGTCAGACGGAATTGTCTTGGGTAGACAGGGTTTGCAGGCGCTCCTCCCAACGATTGTTGCAGAGTTCTTATTGGGCGGATCGTACTTGTTTGATGAGTCTGTTAGCGTCTCGTTTGTCGGTGGGGTTTCCGGTGCGTTGAGCTAGTCTACGGACGCGGTTCGTTTCGAGTATCATTTCCCTGATACTGGACGGAAAAGAACGTCGGTCTATTTCCGCGACTATGGCAAATATCCGACGTTAGGGAGCAGTTTCAAGTTACTATCCTAAAATTTTGCCAAACCCCTGTCTATCGTTAAGAAGGGTAGGTATCTTTAACGTGCCCAATATCGCATGGACCTGAGGCCGACGGCTTTACGGAGGGCGAAACGTGAAGACATTCAACTTGCCATTCAAATACAATGCCACAACCTCGGTTGATGCTAATTTTACAGTATGTACTAGAAAAGTGAAAGAAGAACCCTTGGAATTAAAATCAGTACCCTTGGGTTCAGAGGCACACGTTCTTACTAATGGTCCACCGGGGCTCTTGCAGTCCGAAGTTAGTTGGTTTCAATTGGGATCTAACAATAATCATAATTAAAACCGTTATTAATAATCGTTTATTGTGATAAAAAGCCTCTATAGATTTTGGCCAGTTTTAGCAAAAAAAATAATTAAGTACACTTTAGTTTCCACGAAAAATTAAAAAAATCCAAAAAAGGCGCTAAAAAATCCGCAAAAATTTTTTAGCACGAAGATTCTACTAAAATGTATGCAAAAAAAATCGAAAAATATTTTTCACGAAAATTTTTTAAAGCACTTTTTTTGAACGGATATCCATTAAAACATTATTTTTACGAAAATAGCTAAAAACATGTTTCATCAAAACGTCGCTAAATATTTATTCACACAAAAATAAATTAGAAACAAATTGCTCTTTCAAGAACATTAAAAACAAATTTTTCTTCCAAGATTCGCAAAAATTTCCGAAAGAAAATTCGCTATTACAAGATCATTTTGTATATAAAGATTAGCTGATAAAATAAATTAAGAGTTATACGATCTGATCTAAATATAGACGTAGAGACTTTTTCTGTGGCTTTACAGACATTTTTTTTTTCATTGGCGATAGCGCAAAATGTGAAATCTTGCAAAGAAGACACCAAGAAAATGACCATGTCTGAATGAGTTCTCCTCGGGGCCGGAGAACACAAAAAAAGACACCAAGAACTTCTGAAGGCACAAAAACAAGTATCTGCGTCTGTATTAACTATAGAACGGTTTTTAGGGCAACAACAAACAATCCGATCTGCTATAAAAAGTCTGGGAAACCTCGTCTCCTCATTAATGATCTTTTTTACCAAAATTGGCTAAAAAGTCCATTGGAATTACAAAATCTAACATTTATATTGATTAAGAGACTAGAAAAATGTCTTCGTTTAACCACTTAGATTTACACCAGCGTTAGAAAACGATTATTTGCTGATATACTAGTCGCCTTTACCACTCGAACATCAACATTAATAGGATTAAAAAAGTTTGATCAAAAGTAAAATGGTAACGTCATAATGGATAAGTCTGGACGCAGCCAGTGTCATCAGAGGATGAAAACTTCCGAATTTTTCATACTCTGATGACGCTAACTTTGTTAGTGAAATGATTGTCAGGTCTTTAAAAAGATGTTTTGTGGTGATTTGGGTTCTCCAGAAGTACTTGTTAGTGCTCATCAAAGGTTCCAATCTTCACTTAGTATATACAGGCTGGCCCACCACATACGCCAGGGGCTCTCACGTCTATATTTTTCGTTATTTCGAATTTATTTCAAACGAAGATTGTGTAGGCTGGAAAGGACTACAATCTAAAATTATCTTAAAATATACAGATATAAATATAGAAATATATCCAAAAAGTGTGACACTTCAAAGTTATGTTTTTCTTATAGAACACCCGGTATTTGACAACGTTTTTGAATTCTATGGGAAAAATAAGGTTCACTTACTCCAAGGATCCCTATACCTAGCTATTACGATTTCCCAGATATCTTGATTTTTTTTTAAGAATGTGAGGTTTTGAAAAAAATCTTATCTCTATTGTCAGATGATATCGTAAAAAACTCACCAGCCTTTGATGGTGGATTTGGTACTTCATCAATTACTCCAGTCAATATTTCGCAATACTCTACGGGGCGTTCAAAAGTTGAAGTTTTATTATCGACACATTCTAAGCAGATTATTTCATTTATTTCAAATGGAACACCCTATATTTTCTGCTGCATTTCATAAAAAATAATTCCCTTTCATATGATACTAGGGTTTCCTATACCTGAGTGCAGCGGTTCTGGCGATATTCACACTTTTATTATTGTTTTTGTATAAATAATAATTTTTCATTTTTAACAACAAATTTAACCTGCTTTGTTTGAAATTCAATCTGAAAACTAATCTAAGGTAAACAAACGATAAAAAGAAGAAGATAAGAACCAAGAATAATTATAATAAACATAGGTCTACAAATGTTCAACCTGATGTGTGTGAGATTGAGCAACATTTGCGGCGATATTGTATTCAAACCATTCCGTATGCGTTGTTTTATGTCGTCTTGTGTGGTCGGAGGCATTTCATATACGATATGCCTAACATGTCCCCACAAGAAAAAATCAAGGCATGTTAGATCTGGCGATCTGGCTGGCTAGTTTTGTGGACCTCCTCGTCCTAACCATTTATTGGGAAAATGTCTACTAAGTTCTTGCCGCACACTAATTTGAAAATGTGCCGGAGCACCGTCCAGTTAGAGCCACATCCGCCTTATTATAGATAGTGGGACGTCTTCAAAAAGTTCAGGCGAACTTTGACGCAGAAACCTATAAAACGTATATCCATTTAGGTGTACATTGAAAAAGTAAGGACCTATTACTCTTGACCCTAATATTCCACCCCACACATTAATAGACGGTTAATACTGCGGCAAAAATGTGGACATTCATCAGCGTAGTAATGAAAATTATGTCTGTTTACCAAGCCGGAGCTGTTTACCAAACTTGGAAAAAGTGTTCATCCTCACCCAACATCTCTAATGCCCACATACAGAAATCAAGTCGTTGATTGAAGTTATCATCTGGAAGTTCTTGATATAATTAAATATGGTGGGGATGGAATTTGTGTTTTCTAATTATTCTGCCAATGTTCAGTTTTACTATGATCATCGTGACATCTCTATTAGTAATTTTTTCTAATGGAAATTCACTAAAAAACGTGTTCAACAAACGTATACATCAAACACTTTTCTCAAACGTCTCTCATGGAATTTTATTTAATAGGACTTAAAACGCGTATGTGATTGACCTGAAATCTTGGAAAAGCACCCCAGTCTAGTCATGAGTTTTCTTACACCTATATCCACGGCAGTTTCAAACAGCTGTATTAGATAACGCCTACAGACGACGCCTTTCTACATTTAAAAGCATCGTTATTTGAAAAGGTCGCTCAAGAGTTTATATTTATGTGACTATGCATATCTAAGGCGATAAAACTACTTAAAGAAATTGATTTCCTCCGGAATACTTCTACTCAGCTTGTCACTAAGAAAACTGATAACTTCAATGGAATTGCGTGAATAAACGCGATAGCCAGTTTACGAGGCATAAGAAATTATAAATGGATTGGCTGTAATTCGAAAAGTGGATATTGTTATATCTATTTGATTTTGTCAAAAAGATGTTTTCAAGTCGTCTTAGCAAAAAAATGTAGGCACAGAATTCCTTTTCAGAACGTTCTCAACATAAATATCGGACAAAAAAATTAGATGTATGTGTGTGTGTGTGATGGTTTTTGTGTGTTGTGTGTAGAAAGACACGTCACTAACTTTAAAAAGACTCGAGTTAATGACTTAATTTTTTGTATATGAGTTCTTTGAAAGCGTGAGATAAGGTGGTTAGAAAACCAATAACAGATCGAGATAGCGCTAGATGCTTTTTTGTTTTTTCAAAATAATAAAATGTACATTAATTGTTTGTGCCCTTGCTTGGTGAAACCATTCCATACTTAATAAAGGCATGGAGACTTCTTCTCTGGCTTCACATGTGTCACTTTTTGTCTCTGTGACCGGTTTTGCTGCTTGACAGCATCATGAGACACAAAACAATGAATTCATTTATACATGTAATCTATAGATAGTTCATGCATCGATAACATCTGCTGATGAAATTGGTATACGAATTTGGACTTTAGAGGGGATAGTAATACGATTGTCTACTTTAAGAAGACGAAAATTTTATAAATGTATTTTATTTTAAGCGATTATCGGAATCAAATTCAATACTGAGAAAGTCTAAATATTTATTTGTTTACTATCATTAATGACCTATAATTTTAATAGAAATTGTCACAAGTTGTTAACTTCATCAAGAATATAGATAGTTTTAAAGGGGGTAGAGCAATAAAATTAAGGTCATTTCGGGCAGGACTGTTTAAATTAGTTGAACTATTTGCCCTTCTAATAAATGATTCATATTTTTATTAATAAATAAAGCTAGCAATAATTGTCCAATTAAAATAGTGATCATTAATAGAGTATAATCATGAAAAATAAAATTCCAACGCACCAACTGTGTTATGGTAGCGAATTTTCGTACAAAGATTTTTTATGTCAACTATGTGTTGTTTTTAAACGGACATTTTGTTGGTTGGTATAACCTATATAGTAGTAACAATGTACCGCACTTCATTAAACTAGCTTTGTTGTATCAAAAAGTACAAAAATTTTTCGAAAATTAACTTAAAAAGTTCCACAAAAAACTGGTCCGATTTTCCTGGCCAACGAACCTCTTCAAGCTGTTTACACACCTGCCAAGATATAATTATTGACAAACAGCTTTATGACCCAAGTAGACTTAAATGAAATTTTACAAAAATTTCTTTTACAAAAATTCACCATTTTTTTCTTTTTTGCAGAAATTGCCTTCAGTAAGGTTACACTATATTATATTTTTCACAATAATTCGACAACTTTTATTTACAATAACTTACTAAACATTTATTATTAATTACCAACATTTCACAAAAATGCTACAAAAAATAATTTCTACGGAACAATAAAAACAATTCTGCGAAAACTTTTAAAATTCAGTCACTATTTGAGAGTGCCTGTATAAGGCAGCTCTATTTTTTTCCACAAATAATACAAACAAAAACTCTCTGATGTGTCATTTCCATAGGGCTCAGCTCTCTATTCGTACAAACGCCTTTTTACAATTGATGATACATGTTTGTGCAATCTGCCGAAAACGTGACAAGTTGCAAAACGATTGAAATAACTCAAAAACGATGAAACGATTTTTTTCCTTACAAACATGCATTATAATTATATGGAAAATGCAAACATGAAATAACATAAGGGGTGTTATATTAAAAAAAAGTGTGTATTACCAACGACTCGAATGAGATCAAGTGTTAAAATAGAGGCAATTAACATTTACGACCTTAACATAAACATTCCCGCATATGGATCCTCCTCAGCGTTCCTATTGTAGTGGCACGTTCGGAGATAAATAAGAATTCATCTCAACAGAATACGCAATCTGTGACAGTTCATTCTGCTTCTACATACATACTACTACACTACAGATTCTAAGGATTTTTAGAAGTTTATTTTCGTTGTGATTTCTGGTATATAATGATAATAATATATTTATTCGCACCATCAATACATAAAAAATGTGTAGAACACGTCAACATAAAAGCCTGGACGCAGCAAGTGCGTTATGGTAGTGAATTTTCATAGAAATGATCTGGCACAAAATATTTTATAACTTTTTTTTCTTGTAACATAGAAATCTAAATTTTGGTGTATAGTTTACTTTTTATATCGTAAACCTACCTACCAAATTTGGTTATCATAGATTTTTTATTTTTTAAGATAAATTTTTTTTCAAATGAAAACTTCAAATTTTCCCGGAAAACCTAGTTTTTTGATTAACGAACTTGTCAAAGCCATATACAAAAGGAAGGTACTTGCCAAATTTTATCAAAATCGGCCTATTATTCTTTGAGATAAAAATTTTTTTCGAAAGAAAACTCAAAATTTTCCCGGAAAATCTCGTCCGATTTTCCTGACTAACAAACTTGTCAAAGCTATTTACAAAAGAAAGGTACATGCCAAATTTTATTCAAATCGGCTAATTACTTTTTGAGATAAGAATTTTTTTTGAATGAAAACTCAAAATTTTCCCGGAAAACCTCGTCCGATTTTCCTGACTAACGAACTTATCCAAGCTATTTACAAAAGAAAAGTACGTGCCAAATTTTGTCAAAATCGGCCCATTATTTTTTGAGTTATCGGTGTGATACATATATATATATATATATATATATATATATATATATATATATATATATATATATATATATATATATATATATATATATATATATATATATATATATATATATATATATATATATATATATATATATATATATATATATATATATATATATATATATATATAAACATATAAAAATTGAAACTGACCTCGGATATGGGTTCTAGGGGTCCTAGATCGCGCTCATTTGAAGAAATTTTTTCAAAATTCAAAAGTCGAGATCTCCTCATTAGTGAATTTTTTCTAAGAAAATTCACTAAAAACACAGGAATTACAATTTAAAAAAAAACTATACATCTATCACGATATTGATTACCAACAGCTACAACTTGTCAGCTAAAAAATCCTCAACATTATAATAGCCGCCAGAATATTCTTCAGTGTTTTTCTCATCTTTGCAGGTGGAAGCTCCTTTATCTGCACCGCCAGTTTATTGTACACCTTTAGGGACTGCACCACAGCACTATTGTAAACAATACTTTTTTGTAGTTTGTGGCGCAATTAACTGATCCCTTAAACGTGCTCTAGTGTTTTATTGATGCTGTTCTTCACAATCTGATAACAAACTCCGGTTTTCCCTAACAAAACACGCACACTCCAATATATACAAACTTGGCAAGGTAAGTATTCTGTTGTCGAGGAATGTTTTCCTACACGAACCCCTATAATTCAGATTAAATATGCTGCGGATACATGCCTTTTGGAGCCTAAAGATTCTACCGGCTTCTATGGAATTCCCCCAGAACATTAGTCCATATCGACGCCTTGAGTTCACATATGCGTAGTACGCCTCGAGGCCAGCACTAATACTACTAGAATCGGACAGAACACACAGAGCATAACTAAAAGCTGACAGTTTACCTGCCAGATAGCCAACATGAGCCCTCCGGTTCAACTGAGAATCAAGCTTCAAGCCCAAAAACTTAACATCATCTTGCGTGCTCATCGATTCTGGGTTGAATTTCAGCGATAACTGGTTACCCCTAAAATAGTTAAATGAGATTATATTTGTTTTGGTCACATTCAATTGTAAGTCCATTCTATTGTACCACTGTTCCAGAATTCTCAGTGATTGTGATGCCTCATAAATTAGATCACTATCTGAAGGAGCTCGCAAAACCAAAGATGTATCGTCAGCAAACAGGGTTGTCTTTTGGGGCAATACTTTAGACAGTTCGTTGATATAAAGTAAGAATAAATCTGGCCCAATGATTGAGCCCTGAGGCACACCTCGTTCTATAATCTTCCACTCAAATGCCAGAAATACCTCTGTCCTATAATCATTAAAAGCCACACATTGTTTCCTGCCTAATAGGTATGACTTCATTAAATTCAGCGAGACTCCCCTGAAACCTGGCAATTCCAACTTAACTAACAGTGTGTTGTGGGACACGCTATCAAAAGCTTTAGATAAATCCAGCACCATACACATTGTGCTTTCACGCTTATTTAGTCCCTGTGTAATTTCCTTGATAACTTGAAATATTGCCCTGTTAGTTGACCTTTTCTTAATATAGCCATTTTGATTCTCACTAAATATTTTGTGTTTCTCTAAAAAAGCCACTATTCGCTTACATAGAATTTTTTCTATTATTTTTGCTATATTCGAAATTAGTGAGATAGGTCTATAATTGGTAAGTAGAGATATGTCCCCACTCTTATGTATCAGAATCACTAGTGAGTTTTTCAGGTTATGCGGAAACAATCCCTGAGCCAGGCATAAGTTAATGATATGTGCTAATTACTTGACTAAAACATCAGCACATTCTTTCAGCAGCCTTACTGTAATCTCGTCCAAACCTACTGAATTGGTGTTTTTAAGTTCAAAAATTGTATTGTACACTTCACTTTCATGGGTGGGGTAAAAAATATTGTGTCATTAACATATTTAATTTTATCTGTTGCTGGAGCATTGTTGGTGTTGATGTTTTTACACACGTTGATCAGATATGTATTTATGTAATTTAACCGCTCCTTATCCGTATCTCCATCCATATTGAATGTTTTTAGGTCAAATCTCTGGCCTTCTGAGCATCCAGTCACCTGCCTTACTACTTGCCACGTAGCTTTAGTCTTGTTTGTCGCTCTCTTTATGAAGTTGGTATTGTATGCTTGTTTAGCTTGCCTGCAATCACTCTTCAAATCCCTAGCAAAGTTGTTGTATATAAAGTAAGTATAATAAACAGACCCCTACTTAGGGGGTCGTTGGTTTTTATTAGGGATATTTTTTATATTTGTGCGAGAGGAAACTAAAAAATAAAAATTTAGATCGAGTCCTGAGTTGTAATTTTGATCAATTTCTAAGCACGGATAATCCGCAATCCGAATAATCTGCAGACGACTAATCGAGAGTATACTAGTTTAAAAAACTCAAATATAACTTCTCCTGTGATTTCTTTCTAAACGCACTCATTTCAATATAGCGGCCATTTTTTTTAATACCGCCGCTGTTATTAGTGAATTTTTATTTAAAAAAATTCACTAATAGAGAGGTATCGATGGTGAGACTTTTTTCAAATGAGCGCGAACTAGGACCCCTAGAACCCATATCCGGGGTCAGTTTAAATTTTTATATGTTTATATATATATATATATATATATATATATATATATATATATATATATATATATATATATATATATATATATGTGTGTGTGTGTGTGTGTGTGTGCGTGTGTGTGTGTGTATGTATCCGTCTGATAACTCAAAAAATAATTAACCGATTTCAATGAAACTCGCCAAGTGCCTTTCTTTTATTAATGATTTGGATGAGTTTGTTATCCAAGAAAATTGGACGAGGTTTTCTGGAAAAATTTTGAGTTTTCTTTCAAAAAAAAATTTTTTCACCGAAAATAATAAAGCTGCTTTCATGAAATTTACTATATATGTTGCCTTGGGAAAGACCTTACTATTTACTAAAAATCGACTTTCTAGGTTTATAGAAAATTGAGTTACTCAAATTTTAAATTTTCTTTCGAAAAATTTTTTTTCGCCGAAAATTACAAAGTTATTTGAATGAAATTTGGTGGATATTTCACCCTAAGATAGACCTTACTACATAACAAAATTTAACCTCCTAAATTTATAGAAAATTGAGTTATTCAAATTTGAAGCATTTAATAAAAATTCACTACCATAACGCACTTGCTGCGTCCCGAGATTTTTTGATTAAATGGAAAGATGAAAAGTAATTCTAAAGAGGCTTCACAAATGTTAAATTTGTAGTCTTTATTCATCTTTTTCGCTAAGTTTAAACATTTCAAAATAGCGGCCAATGTGTTTGTATCTAAAATAATTTAGTAAACATGAAAATTTCAGAAAGCCTTGAGCTAACGCTTGCAATGTTTTGGCACATACAATATTTGTAGCTGTGTTCTACCCTCTGTGCTAACTGAGACGGCCTATGTCAATTTTAGTATATAATATAAATGTCCACAGCTGCAAGAAAGTAAATTTTGTGTATCAGTAAACAATTCATAAGCGTTGTGTTTGTGCTTTCCCTGCATTTAATATTAATTCGTGTCGGCTCATCGTCAGATATCAAAATAAATATTTGATTTGCTTTGATATTTTCCCCAAAAGCGAAATAATATTTGGTGGAAAACATTAATACTCTGTTTAAATTTGCGTTGTAATAACAAATCAAATCAGTTTTCAGATAATTTCTGCGTTTATACTGAGAAAATGCGCGATCCCCTAAAGCACACACTTGTTTCAATTAAGTATTAGAAATATCCCTTGGACATATATTTCGATCCCTGCTTACCGACGGATTTCATTCATATTATGTGCATCCTTGCTATTAAATGGAAACCACTGTCATTGCAGGCCTTAATTTTTATATTAAATAAGCAAATAAAGCTTGATACTTGCATATTTTTCCTGTATTAAAAGACAAGAGAGGAAAGCAACTCTGTTCTTAATAATTATTAAACTAAAAAATAAAAACTACTGAGGAGAGGCCTCGTGTATTACCAAGCTAAATACCTCTTCGGATTTTGAAAGGTGCCGTTAATCCCACGGTCACCGCGATGTTGCGCATGTAAAAAATTCCTACGCTGCATAGAAAAAAGTCTGAAAGTAGCCAACGCGTTAGGGTAACGAATTTGACATAAAGCTCAACTTTGTCACATAAACCTCTTATGGGTGGTGATAAAAACCCTTATATTTTAAATAGGGAACATGGGTCGAGGGTTACATCGTGTGAAAGCTCTTTCTTTTCTGAATTCATCACACTATTTTTTTTTTGAAGTTTTATCAACTCTTTTAAAGATTATTCACAGTTGAAGATCCAAAAACGCATTTCACTCATTCCGATAAGAAATGTGATGATAGTCAATGTTTTGTTGGTTTGAAAACAAAAAATTTACTATAAGAACATTTCTTATCGGAATGAGAGATATGCGGTTTATTATTTCAGTTTATCGGTCGGTTTGATACTTGATAGTACTACCGAAAATTAATTTTTCAATGGTGTATTATGTAGAAGAAAGAGTTGAAATACTTACTCTTTTATTAAAAAAGGATGACTGTGTCAAGGGTATCGCAAATTTGTTTAATGAACGACATCCGAATAGACATGTTTAGAGAAAATACATTTTGGAGTTAGTTGCAAAGTTTCCACAAAGTGGTTCAGTAGCCAACAAAAAACGGGATTCTGAACCTGAATTTCAGGTTAGAAATGAGACTACTGAGATTGAAGTTTTAGGACAAATTGCTACAGACCCAACTTTGAGCACGAAAAAATTGGCCACTGTTTCAAACATCAAAAGAAGAACTATTCAGCGAATATTGAAGCATCATAAATTACACCCGTATAAAATTAATCTTGTACAACAACTGAATGAAGATGATTTTGATCGACGGCTGGAGTTTTGTGAAGTTATGACTGCACGAATAGCTGATAACGGGAACTTTCTGTTCAATATCTGTTTTTCAGACGTGTGTACGTTTTTATTAAACTCTACAGTCAATCGTTATAATTGTGGTTATTGGGCAGATAATAATCCAATAAATTTTCACGAAGCCCACACTCAAACTCCACAGAAATTGAATGTCTGGACTGGCATTTTTGGAGACCGTTTAATCAGACCAATTTTTCTTGATGGCAATTTGAGTGGTGAAACGTATTTGGAGTTACTAGAAGATATCTTTTACCCTCTACTAATTGACATTGTTGAAAACGATGATCGCTATCAAGAAAATCAATTAGTGTTTCAACAAGGTGGAGCTCCTCCGCATTTTTCAGGACGTGCTAGGGAGTTTTCGAACAGAGAGTTTCCAGGACAATGGATTGGGCGTAGCGGTGCTATTGAGTGGCCCCCTAGATCACCGGATTTAACTCATTTAGACTTATTTTTATTGGGCCATTTAAAGGGTAGAATTTACGCAATAGAACTGGAGTCTCTGGAAGAATTACGACGACGCATTGTTGAAGAATTCCGTCTAATAACTCCACAAATGCTCCAGCATGTCAGAGCTCGTTTTTAACAAAACTTGTACTTTTGTATGGGAGCTGGTGGTCAACAATTTGAACACTTACTTAACTGAATAAACATTTTTGAACGTTTGGTTTTGTTTTTTAGTTTTTTTAACAAAAAAAAAGACTAATTAGTGCATGTCTTATCACAATTAATGAAATACGTTCTGGCAACTCCAACTGTGAATAATTTTTAAACGAGTTGATAGAACTTCGAAAAAAAATAGTGTGCTGAATTCAGAAAAGAAAGAGATTTCAAATGGTGTAACACTCGACCTATGTTCCCTATTTAAAATATAAGGATTGTTATCACCACCCTTGAGAGGTTGATGTGACAAAGTTGAGTTTTATGTAAAAACATGTCCCCCTCAATATTAAAATTGACGTGTTTCAGCGTTTCTTCAAAAAAATTTCTCTGGGCGCAAATCGGTTTGTTTCGTTTTCAATGCGCCACCCTGTATAGGTTATACCGGTAACCAACTCTGATGCCTGCTTTCATTTAAAACACATATTTGCTATTGAAATTTTTATAAAAATTCACTTCCATAACGCACTTGTTGCGTTCAGACTTTTTTGTTAAGTTCTGATAGGATTTTTAAATATTTGTTTGCTAATAAACTTTCTTAAATGCCTGCTAAAACTTTTCGCATACACGATTTCAACGTGAAAATATCGTTTTACCCAGCGGTGTTATTATTATTATTTATTTCCCGACCATTTAATTAACAGGACAAACAATGTTGCAATAATTAACAACTAAATTAAAATACACAAAGGTGTATACAAATAGGAAAGAAAATGTTAACCTATATAGAATTCATACCAAAGCAACCCCTCAAAAAATATAATACTGGTACCATTGCAATAAACCAGCAGCAGTCCTAAGCATCTTTCCAAGACTATCAAAGTTCAAATCACAAGCATAAAAGGCATCATTCAAATAATATTGCAAAAATAAGGCTGTTGAACTGTAAATTCGTTCATACACTGTCAAGATGAAAGGTTATGTGTTTTTTGGAGTTTAGTCCTGGCCCATTAAATTTAAGCTGTTATAGTGGTTGGGGACAGTCAGCCAAACCATCAAACAATTTGTGCACAAATTCTGTTGATGACTATTGTCCTCTTACTTACAGTGTATGTAGGTTTAATCCCTTTAGCAATCGTGTATTAATGTATCCCTCGCAATGATATACTCCATTAGTCTTGACCTGAAGAAATTTAGACATCTCCGATGCACACTTTTCAAATGTTATTTAAATATCGCAACAGGGATACACAATGATGGACCATATTTCAGTCTTGAATGTGCATATGCACCTTGGGTTATTGTAGGTTAGATAACTGTTTACATTCATTATTCTTAGAGTTAAGGTCATTTTAGTAGCAGTGTTGACAGTCAGTTAGATATGCAAATGCTCATGAGCCATGATCTTTGGTAGAATATATGCGCGAGAGTTTTGTGGAATTAATTTGTTTGTTTATTTATTTACTTATTTATTTATTTATTTATTTATTTGTTTGTTTGTTTATTTATTTATTTATTTATTTATTTATTTATTTATTTATTTATTTATTTATTTATTTATTTATTTATTTATTTATTTATTTATTTACAACCATCCTACTGAAAATCTAGTTACAGGATGGGATACAAAACAAAAAACCAATAAGAAATTTTCTAGGCAGACTTTAAATGCTGGTAACACACTATTTTAAAGTCCGTAAAAAAGGAACATGAAAATATATCCACCTAAATACTCAATTAATTATATAGCTTAGACATATTATAAAATAATACAGGCAATAGAATTTGTTTCTGCATTAAACTACAGGAGTTTTTTTTTCTGATACATAGGTTCAGAATTACGTAATGAATGTAAAAATCTCTGGACGCAGCAAGTGCGTTATGGTAGCGAATTTTCTTTAAAATATTTTTAATAGCAAATGTCTTTCTTTGATGAAAGCAGGCATCAAACTTGGTTGCCTATATAGTAGAAACAATGTACCATATTTCATTGAAATAAATTTATTGTTTGAAAATATGTAAACATTTTTCAAAAGTCTAGATGCAGCAAATCTGTTATGGAAGTGAATTTCCATAAAAATCTTTTTAGTAGCAAATGTGAGCAGGCATCAATCTGATTACCGGTATAGCCTATGTGGTAGAAACAATGTACTATATTTTAACAAAATTACTTACGGTTCGAAAATATACAAAAATTTTCCGAAAATAAACTTAACTGTTGGCAGGTTTCTGAAAACAGTTTTTTGAAAAAGGTTTGGGAGCTAAACTGCAAATTTACCGAAAATTCGCTACCAAAACGCACTTACTGTGTCCAGTTTTTTCCTACAAACGCATCATATTTCGATAAAAAATGCAAAAATGCATTAACGAATTTGTTCTACGAAAATTAGTTAAACAAAAATTATACACCCCTACTTACTCCTGGTCCCGTAACTTCCTTGGGGAGTGTGAACAAGAAATTTTCCTTGGGGTTTGAGGATCCAGGAGGGTGGGGGCCTAGGCAGGTTTCTGAAAGCAGTTTTTTGAAAAGCGTTCGGGAGCTAAACTGCAAATTTACCGAAAATTTGCTACCAAAACGCACTTACTGCGTTCAGATTTTTTTCTTACAAACGCATCATATTTTGACAAAAAATGCAAAAATGCATTAACGAATTTGTTCTATGAAATTTAGCTAAAAACAGATTATGCACCCCTACTCATTCCTGGTCCCGTAACTTCCTTGGGGGGTGTGAACAAGAAATTTTTCTTGGGGTTTGTGGATTCAGGGGGGCCCTAGGCAGGTTTCTGAAAACAGTTTTTTGAAAGGAGTTCGGGAGCTAAACTGCAAATTTACCGAAAATTCGCTACCAAAACGCACTTACTGCGCCCAGTTTTTTTTTTTCTTACAAACGCATCATATTTCGATAAAAAATGCAAAAATGCATTAACGAATTTGTTCTACAAAAATTAGCTAAAAAAATTATGCACCCCTACTCACCCCTGGTCCCGTGACTTCCTTGGGGAGTGTGAACAAAAATTTTTTTGGGGGTTTATGGATCCAGGGGGGGGGGGGGCTAGGCATGTTTCTTAAAACAGTGTTTTGAAAAGCGTTCGAGAATTAAACTGCAAATTTACCGAAAATTCGCTACCAAAACGCACTTACTGCGTCCAGATTTTTTTCTTATAAACGCATCATATTTCGATAAAAAATGCAAAAATGCATTAATAAATTTGTTCTACGATAATTAGCTAAAAAAAATTATAGACCGTTAAACCATAAACTTCACTAACCCTACAAATAAATATCCAAAAAGCCACCAAACTTAACTAAACTGACAGCTAAAGCATCAGAGAAAGGGTCTATTTGAAATGGATATTCTGTAAATATTTTAGTAAAATGAAGGGCAATGACGGTTGAATCTGAAACTTAAGGGTTTGCAGAACATTTTTCTTGCAACATTTTCTTTTCACAAACGGTATTTGTTTCACATTCTTTGCTTAAACATTGCCAATTTTGACGTTTAAAATTGCGAGTTTGACGTTTTGCGGAAAACCCCAAAAATTTGTTACTTTAACTGCCCATAACTTATTTGTCTTTAGAGCTAGGGACCTAAATTTTGGTACAGAGTTGACTCTTTATAATACAAATACGCGTACCAAATTTGGTTGCCCTTACTTTGTTATTTCCGGAGATATGAATTTTTTTATAAAGAAAATACAAAATTTTCCGGGAAAACCTGGTCCGATTTTCCTGGCTAACGAACTTATCCAAGCCACTTGCAAAAGGAAGGTACTCTGCAAATTTTATCAAGATCGGTCCATTATTTTTTGAGTTATCGGTCGGATATATATATATATATATATATATATATATATATATATATATATATATATATATATATATATATATATATATATATATATATATAAACACAGATCTCCCCATAAGCGAATTTTTTTTTAAAAAAATTCGTTAAAACACAAAATCCTTACAAATTAGGAGGGCGGAAGTGCCGCCATTTTGAGAAAAACCGTTTTGGCGTATATCTCCGTTACCGTGCACTTTAGGCCAAAATGGGAATGACCTTTATTGTAGATAATTGCATTTCTCATCTTTTTCATTCAATTTTTTTTCTATCACTCACCGTTTACAGCTTATGCGACTATTAGGATTCATTTATTGACTTTTGTACCTATATCTTTGTTAATAATTGTTTAAACAATAAAATGCTTATGACTTAACTTTTCAACCAACAAGTTTCCTACAACTTTTACTGAAAACTTTTTTTTCTCAAATCAACATTTTTTAAGTTATAACGCGTTAATTTCAAGAATTCTGTGCCTAGACGGTTGACGCCAGTCTGGGCATGAAAACTGAGTCATCCAACATCTGGCCATATATATATATATATATATATATATATATATATATATATATATATATATATATATATATATATATATATATATATATATATATATATATATATATATATATATATATATATATATATATATATATATATATATATATATATTAAACAGACCCTTCTTATAGAAGGGTCTCCAACGGTTAATGTATATTTAAAATTTTCTCTAAATTTGCATTTGGGTTTTCTCAAATAACAAGGACAAAAAGAATGATTCAATGCAGAAAGTGTTACTTAATGGTTTTTGAGCATTGGAAGTAAATGCACAGAGTGGGGTTGTTGACGATAAAGAGATTTGTTAAGGAAGCAAAATTAACTATTTGGTATGTCGAAATTTTAGTAGTCAATGTCATCTTTATAAGTTTTGATTACTCTATTTGGAAAAACCTATCAAAATTGTGACTTGGACCAGCACTTGTCTTATTAAATTAATTTCCCCTTTTCTTTGTCGTTTATTACTTTATGCCATCAGTATATAATTGATTATTTGATAAAAATCGAGGGGCATTTCGAAGTAGAGTACTATTTATTGTATAAAATATTATATAAATAATTTTAAAAAATTCAACGGGTACTTGCTGTTTTTTCAGGTAAGAAGGCAAATTATTTATTAGTGCAAGATTTACCGCGTTATAACATTGAAATTATTAATTAGAGATGAAACAAGTTTTAAGTAGAAGTTGTAGGAAATTTGTCGATTGAAAAGTGCAACATTTATGTGCGACGCGTTGTAACTTTGAAAATATTGATTTTAGGAGAAAAAAGTTTTAAGTAAAAGTTGTAGAAAATTTTTCGATTGAAAAGTTAAGTTATAAGCATTTTATTGTTTAAACAACAATAACAAAGATATAGGTACAAAAGTCAATAAATGAATCCTAATAGTCGCATAAGCTGTAAACGGTGAGTGATACAAAAAAAAATTAAACAAAAAAGATGAGAAATGCAATTATCTACAATAAAGTTCATTACTATTTTTGGCCTAAAGTGCACGGTTATGGAGATATAGGCCGAAACGGTTTTCCCCAAAATGGCGACACTTCCGCCCTCCTAAGTTGTAAGGATTTTGTGTTTTTACATTCAGAACGTCATTCTGAACCTATGTATTGAAACAAAAAACTCCTGTAGTATAGTGCATTATGGACAAGAGTAACGGGCTCTTCTATTGCCTGTACTAAGAGAGAAAACTGCAGCAAATTAGTGCGAGGTCGAGCCATCCAAAATAAACCCACCCCAAGGGTACTTAACGTAGGAACGTGGAAATATAAAGCAGAGAGAATCACAGGAGAGTCGACAACGTTGTTTAGCAGTTTATAAAGGAAGAGCAGCGTGTATTGGCTGCGTCTGGCAGCTAGCAAGCAATAACCTGTCACCGACAACAAGACACCATGAGGATAGCCAACCATCATATTTGTTTATACATGAGGTACTTTTAAACTATTCGCTATTAGAAAGCCAGCGGCTGTAATAAACACAGCACTTATCTACATCGAGGCTTAAACAATTATAAGAAGACCGATCAAAAATTTGACATAGATTTCTTTGAAAACAAATACAGTGATCTACAGAATGATTGGATAAGCAAATCTTCAAGTCATCAGCGTAAAGAAGACATGGGACATCAATCAACTGCACAGTGTCATTAATAAAAATGTTGAAAAAGACGGGCCCAAGGACCGAACACTGAGGCACGCTAGAACTGATGAAAAAGTGATTTGACCTAAAACCATGGCACTCTACAAAAGCTGCGCTATCAGAAAAATGAGCTTAAGTAGGAGAATGCCATGAGGTATAGTACCAAAGGCCTTGATAAAATCAAGATATATTACATCAGCTTATTTTAGTCGCATCAAAAGTACCCGACAAGTATTGAGTAATACACAGCAGATTGGTGACAGTTGACCTACCATCCAGAACCCCATGTTTATTATCAGGGATGAGGTGTTTCATGTGTGCCTGAAAATGAGGAAGTAAGACCAGTGCAAACGCATTTGAAAAATTAGAACTGATCTGGAGGTCTCTAGTTTTCTATATTAGCTCAGTCCCCATCCTTGAACACGGATACAGAGCATGAGAACTTTCAAAGGCTAAAGATTATTAATGATATATTTATATTGGACGTAGTTGACTTTTATTGTAATTGTTGTTATTTTAAATTTATATCCATACGTACCAAGTTGTTGAGCTACCACCAGCTCTGTAACCCGTTCAAATAATTTTGTAAAACTACGCATCCATATTCAGACACGCTTGTAAAAATCTTTAGTTCGTAAACAAAAAATAAGATGTTTATACGTTACTACAGAGCTAATCGCGTTTAGGAACATGACAAAGGATAGAAGCCCCAAACTGGAACCCTGAGGAGCCCAGAAAGTGTATAAAACTTTGCCGACTCATATCCACTGAAGCTTACAAAATGATGTAATGATACTCATCAGTTAGATATGATGAGGAAAAATTCCAAAAAGTCATGTCTAGGCCCCATGTGGCCAGTTTTTTCATAATAATGGCATGATTCACCCAATCAGAAGCACGGAAGAAATCAGTATAGACAACATTTGTTTGTGCACTCGATTCAATGTATGATACACAAATTTTGTAAAACAAGACAGACTAGTCCAAATGAAACACTTTACAATAAGACCATGTTGATATCGTCAAAGAATATGTTTAAGTACTTGTGTGATGTATTCCCAAAGACACATTTCAAAACGTTTTGCAAAACACGAAAGAATTCTTGTTGGTCGATAATTATTCGACTTTCTGGAATCTACAATCTTAAAGATGGGACAAACGCCAACCGTCTTCCACGGAGTCGGAGAAATGTACGCCCCCAAAGATAAGTTGAGAAGAAGAGACAATGGACATGCAAGGGCTCCTATACAGTCTTTCACAATAAAAGGTGGTAGCCTGTCAAAGCTACTGAAGAGCTTACCTTAAGTCTGTTGGCTGATCTAAGTATATCAGGCTTAGAAATGGATCACGGATGGTTTATTTTGATCTAACTGAATATTTTTTGTTTTAACAACTACTTGCGAATGGTTTAAACTAAACCGCAGAAAAAAAGGCTGACAACAAATTCGCGGTAAAGCTTTTGTATTTGTGTATTTGTGTAGCAAATGGCGACAGCGCAGGGATCGTAATTTTCATTTAGCATAACCCATCCTAACTTTTTGGAGTATCGTATAAATTCATTTATTTCGAGAAAAAAAACAAATATCAAGTGAAAAGTCATTGTACCCAATTTATATTTAAAATGAAGTGAGCATGTGCTGTGAGTTTTCTGTATCATTTCTGTCATAAACGCTTACCAGGCTATAACTAATACACATTTGTTAAGCATCGTGTACATTTTTATATTGTTTGAATGTGTATAAAGTGTATTTAACATTGTTTGTAGCGTGTAGCGTTCAGAGAGCTTTCATCAAAATGGATTCCGGAATGCTAGAATGCTGAGCAGGAGCGCGCTCATTTGAGAACGTCGATGGAAATGTGACACCGAAGATTCCTAAAACTTTTGTGTCACTTTGTCACTATGGGCGAAGCACGGTTCCATCCCTGTGACTAAAGAATAACATAAAAATGAAAGCATGCCGGTTCTCCACACCCAAAAAATCTGTGTTCAAAAGTCGGCTGTGAAAGTTGAGGTAACTTTGCTAATATTTTTGAATCAGGGTACAAATATCACGGGAGCATAATATAGTGAGTTTCTAAGCAACTTAGGGAAAAAATTGGGAGAAGCACCGTAAAAAACTGATATTCTTTTTTTGCAAGACGACGCTCCTGCTCACAAGTTATTGATTGCACTGTAAACAATTGCTACAATTGGTCTAAAATTGGTCAAACATCCACTGTGATCTTCACTATTATTTACTCTAAAAGCAAAAAAAACATTTAAAATATAAACAATTTTCGACAGGCAACAAAGTCATATGTACCGTTGAGGAGTCATTTGACGATCAAAATAAAAACCATTTTTAAAAGGGTTTATAATTGTTTTATGAGCGTTTTGTTAAGTGCCTAAATCATAGATGAGGTTATGTTAAATAAATTATTATTGTTTTGACAAATTATTATCTTCTCTATTGTAGGCTGAGTACCTGCAACATATTACTGCTTCGAATCGCGTACTTAGCCACAAATTACGCAGATAAAGCGACCACTTTTTACCTTGACCAGAGGGGGGGGGAGTCACACACGCAATTAATACTTAACCATTGCCAATACAACAGCTGCCAAAGCTTTACCCCACACTAAATACCACGACAATAATAGAGGGGTTTTCATTAATTTCTGAACCCCACGTGACCGCTTAAGTTAGGCAACCCGGCATACACGGTTGTACAACCTGAATTAATGAAATCCCTAAGATGCCAGTATTGTCTCATATTTCCTTTGGGGTTTTATAAAAAAATATAAAAATTATAATAAGGTGAAACAGTAAATGTCTTAAATGTATTTATTATTTAGTATTTTTAACAGCAAGTCTCTTCATGTATGGTTTACATAATAAAATATTACTTTTATTTTGTATAGATATCAAAATTTTGTTATGTACGTAAACAAATTAAGGTCCGATTATTTAAACTTCTAATTTACGGTTTTAGGAATGTATATTGAGTAATATTGAACAAATATGTACCTGTTTGGGCAGATTACCGACAGATTTGGTAAGGCTTCGTTCCATGCGATGTTGAATATCGTCAATAACATAACCTTAACATACCTACACTTTTAATTTACGTAAAAACGGAATGAAAATGCTAAGTTTTGATAAAAACTGTTTATTTTTATTGTCCAACAGATAGAAAATTATTTGAAGAAGGTAAACACTGGTCGAACTTGGAAAATGCACAATATACATACAAAATAGCCGTCAAAAGGAATCGAGCGCCAATGGACTGAACTGTCAATTGTCAATTGATTTAGTAACTTTAGGGTCCCTAGTCTAGTGGTTTTTTTGGTTACTCTTTGGACTGCCAACTCATAAAATCATATTCCACTAAGAGAGAGAGACAGAATCCGGTCACGTGGGGTTCGGGAATTAATGAAAGTCCTGTACAATAGATATATAGATTCTAACTCATATGTTTTATGTGCGACACAGATCAAGAAAACAAAACTTACATAAGAGTGGGTGGCAAAATTACACAACATTTAAACTGCAACTGTAACATGAACCAATTATTAGAAACTTGTATTGTATTTAAATAATTTGTTTACATTGTACTTTTCAATTCTTCAAGTAAAGAATAATATGGTTTAATGACACTGTATACAAAATATATTTTAAATAGAGCTGATCTATGACGCGGAACTGTAAACATGTGCTTTAATCTTACATTCTCTTGAATGAATTTTAGATCGCGGAACAAATTTATTCCAATGAGTGAAGTTTGGAACCTGTGATAAGTACAGTTTTAGACCTGGCGATCGTTGCGCTAACAAAATTAGCGTCATCAGAGCGATGAATAAACTAAACGAATAAAAACTAGAGGTACTATTTATGTGTTAGTTGCCAAGCAGTTGCGAACAGCGCCCTCTTGGAAGGTATACATACAAACCCCCACTGTTGACTCTTAAATACGTGCAATTAAAATTGCATAGCTACTTTTGTAAAACTGTGTATCGTTAACAAATATTCTTTCTGAGAAGGACATACTGATTATTAACAACAATGGATTACACAGAACCGGACATACTCTATTCATCGAAACATTTTTGTTCAACTTTCTAATGATATATATAATTTCGTAAGCATCTAACTGTAGCGACTGACATTCTTTATTAACTTTAGATTTTCTATATCTACATTATAAAGATTATCCCAATAATGCTGAGCAATACATGTTTTATCATTAGTGACATCTCAATTGCGCTAAAAGTTCTTCAAATTTAGTTTCAATAGTTATTTTAGTTTGCCCAACATATGATGACTTTATTGCCAAATTAAACAGTAAATTTGACTTATTAAATTTACCCATGAAATATAAATTAATAAAAAAAAATCCTTTTCTTGATGTATTAGTCATAGAAAATAGAGACGCTTTAGAATTTTAGAATGAAATCACAAGCATGAGAGGCATAATTCAAATGAGATTGCAAAGATAAGGCTGTTGAACTGTAAATTGGTTCTTACACTGTCAAGATGAAAGGTTATGTGTTGTCTGTAGTTTAGTCCTGGCCCATTAAATTTAAGCTGTTAAAGTGGTTGGGGACAGTCAGCCAAATCATTAAACAATTTGTGCACAAATTCTGTTGATCACTATTGTCCCCTTACTTACAGTATATGTAGGTTTAATCCATTTAGCAATCGTGTATGCAATACATGGTTTATCATTAGTGACATCTCAGTTGCGTTAAAAGTTCTTTAAATTTAGTTTCAATAGTTATTTTAGTTTGCCTAATATATGATACCTTTATTGCCAAATTAAACAGTAAATTTGACTTATTAAATTTACCCATGAAATAGAAATTAATAAAAAATTACCTTTTCTTGATGTATTAGTCATAGAAAATAGAGACGCTTTAGAATTTTAGAATCCACAGAAAGGAAACCACTACTGTGAGGTACATTTAGATTGACTAACATCATATACAAAACAACTAGGTTGAATTTTCTTGTTCATAGATTGATACAGTTTCTCTTAAATAAAGAAAGATACAACAGAGAATTTAAGTATATTAAAAATGTAGCTCAGTATAATGGTTACTCTGCCTGCTTAGTGGAAGAATTAGTTAATAAACACAAAACAAAGAAAATGTTAGCGGAATCTACGACTTTCAGAAAACATAAAATAGACAAAACCGTTGTCTGTTTACCATTTGAACTGCGAATCACGCGAGGTTTTAATAACATTTTTAAGAAATCCAATTTACAGGTATCATTTTCTATTAAAAACACAATTTGCTAGGTAACCCAAAGAATAAAAATAAAACCACAGAAGTGTCGGGAATATATGAAATAGGTTGCAAGGATTGTGAACTTATAAATATGTTGGGCAAACTGAAAGAACTATTTAAACTAGATTTAAAGAACATCTAGCACAATTGAGATATTGCACTATTGGTTAATTATGTATTACTCAGCATATTAGGGAAAATAGTCATCATGTAGATAGAGAAAATCTAAAGTTAATGAAAAATTTCAGGCAGTCGCGACAGGTAGATGCTTACTAAAGTATATGTATATGTATATGTATATATATATATATATATATATATATATATATATATATATATATATATATATATATATACATATACATATACATATACTTTAGTAAGCATCTACCTGTCGCGACTGCCTGAAATTTTTCATTAACTTTAGATTTTCTCTATCTATATGATGACTATTTTCCCTAATATGCTGAGTAATACATATATATATATATATATATATATATATATATATATATATATATATATATATATATATATATATATAGGGTGATTCATAAGTACTGACCAAAAATGAAACCCCATGTTCTTTGAACAATTTTAGGGAGGGTATGTCCTATAAAAAAATTTCCTATAATGCTTCATTAAAAAGATACAGGGTGTTGAAGTTGAATTTCAAAAAATAAAAATTCCCTATTTTTTAAAAAGCAGGACATATATTTTGCTGAAACTTCGCATGTGTAGGCTGCTATGTAAGGCGCGTATTCTACCATAAAAATTGAATCGGCTAATCCAGCAGCGGCGCGTGTACCCACATGTCATTGGTTATCCCTCAAGAAAAAAACGGGTAAGCCAATGATTTTTTTTCATTTTTTGAATCTTGCTTTCATTCGTGAACAAAATGACTATCTTGATCATTTTCTGTACGACGCTTATTTGACGAGTAAGCAATGAATCAGGTAAGTGTTTTAGAGCACAGTTCATGATTTTTAACCAGTGGTTGTTTGGTATAAAATCGCAATAATACACTTTTATCAGGCTTATAGTAATTTATTTATTACAATAAATGTTCAAAAATTCCTCCATTGACCTGAATACACGCACGACATATTTTTAATATGGAAAATTTAATGTCTTGAGGATTCATTGTTGCTTGAATATGACGAAAAGCATTATTTATCAGTTGTTGTAGCTGCTCTGGTGTATTTATTTTTTCACTGTAGACCAGTCGCTTAAAATCACCCCAAAGATAAAAGTTAAGTGGGTTTAAGTCCGGTGATCTTGCAGGCCAATGTATTGGTCCAGTTCTGCCAATCCATCTTTCATTATAATGTTCATGTAGCCATGTAACAACGTTTAGACTATGATGCGATGGTGCACTGTCATGCTGGTACCACATTATACATCCTGTTACTAGTGGAATGTCATCTAGAATGTTTTCTACACGGTTTTCTAGGAGCGCTAAGTACGAAGATCCATTTAAACGTTGTGGCAGGACTTCCATGAACAGTGAGCCGTTAAAAATACCACACCATAAATTAATGGAAAATCTGTGTTGAAATGTGCGAGTCCTTGTTGCATGTGGATTTTCCAATGACCAGACATGCTCATTATGAGAATTATAAATACCATTTATTGTAAATGTTGATTCGTCAGACCAGAAGATTAGATTAGAGAATAATATATTTTGATTGTTCATTTCCAACATCCATTCACAAAAGACTCGTCGATGCACATTATCTCCAGGTAGAAGGCAATGAACATTCTGTCGATGATATGGATGCAAGGCTTCTCGATTTAAAGTTCTCCAAACAAAGCTTTGAGAATATTGTAACTGCGTGGCAATCCTCCGAGTACTTGTAGAAGGTTGATCCATCACTGCATCCACCACTCTCTCTTCGTCTTCAAGTTGATGTTGTTTTCTACCATTAGCTCTAGCGTCAGGACGTTGTCCAATACCGCACTGCCGAAGTCTTGAAAACGAACGAGAAAAAACGTTTGGTGTAGGTTGACGGCGAGTGGGAAACCTACGTTGATATTCCCGACAAGCAGCTAGAGCATTTCCATCAGCATATCCGTAGATAAAAATTATATCTGCATACTCTTCTGAGGTGTACTCCATTATAAGAAGTAAAAGAGTAGAAAATTTTGCAATTTTATAAAGTTTACCACTTACACCTATTCAAAATAATAACTTGTTAACCTAAACGTCAAGTGACACTTAATGACAACTTTGGCAAACCAGACTACTAGTTACTAAAATACAACAAAGATAATCGTCGTACAAAAAATTATCAAGACATTAAATTTTCCATATCAAAAAGATGTCGTGCGTGTATTCAGGCCAATGGAGGCATAAATGTGTATCATTGCGATTTTCTACCAAACAAAGACTGGTTAAAAATCATGAACTGTGCTCTAAAACACTTACCTGATTCATTGCTTACTCGTAAAATAAGCGTCGTACAGAAAATTATCAAGACAGTCATTTTGTTCACGAATGAAAGTATGATTCAAAAAATGCAAAATAAAAAAATATATCATTGGGTTACCCGTTTTTTTCTTGAGGGGGAACCAATGACATGTGAGTACGCGCGCCACTGCTGGATTAGCCGATTCAATTGTTATGGTAGAATACGCGCCTTACATAGCAGCCTACACATGCGAAGTTTCAGCAAAATATATGTGCTACTTTTTAAAAAATTGGGAAACTTCATTTTTTGAAATTCAACTTCAACACCCTGTATCTTTTTAATGAAGCATTATAGAAAAAAATATATAGGACATACTCTCTCTACAATTGTTCAAAGAACATGGAGTTTCATTTTTGGTCACAACTTATGAATCACCCTGTATATAGAAATTTGAATAAAAGCATTTCGATAAATATAGTAGGTTCGGTTCTGTGTAGTCCATTGTTCGAACTGTTATCTTAATAATCAGAGTGCCCTTAGAAAGAATATTTGATAACGACACACAGTTTTGCAAAAGCAGGTATGCAATTCTAATTACAGGTATTTAAGACTCAACAGTGGGGGTTTGTCTGTGTACCTTTCCAGAGGACGCTGTTGGAAACTGCTTGGCAACTAACGCATAAATAGTAGTTCTAATTTTTATTCGCTTAGTTTATTCATCCCTCTGGTGATGCTAACCCTGTTAACGAAACGATTGTCAGGTCCACAAACTCTATTGTATTGAATTGCAATCTTCAAATTGTACTTTACAAATCATTTTAAAGAGACATGACGAAGTATTTGTGAATGTTAATAAGAAATGACTGTCAATAGAGGAGCTGTTAATAAAATCACAATAATTAAGGAAACTTAATACCAGAGCATCACAAAGAAATCTTCTTGAATGAAATTCTAAAACGTATCTAGAATTATATAATAATATCAAGAGTGTGTAGAATTTTTTCCATTAGATTCTTCACATGATCGTAAACCACAAGTCAGAATCAAACACAACACCAAGATTCCCCGCAGATTGTACAGAAGATAAAGGTGTACCGGCAATTTTAATATTTAAATTATTTTTACATGTTTATAAACTGTTTTTAGTTCCGAACAACATGTGAGTAAATTTGCCAGTATTTAAATGTAGATTATGCTCCATTGACATTTTTCTCAAAAACTCCAACTTCACCGTTGACGAAACCAGCAGCATGGGAGCAATCCCGAGGACCAAACTTATAAAGTATTTGCGTATCGTGAGCATATGCTTGAACCTCACCAATATTGATGGATTTTAACATGCTGGAAGTGGAAATAATAAAAAAAGTGACTCTAAAATTGAACCCTGAGGCACAACTGACCCAAAATCTAAAAAATTTGATATTCCATTATGACAACGTATGGCTTGTTTTCTCTCGGGCAGGTACGACTTTAAAAGAGTATAAACCTCCCCACCAAAACCAACATATTTTAATTTATCACAAAATAAATCATGGTTTATTGTATAGAAAGCCTTCAGTCAGTCAAGGAGCACAAGCAGACCCATAAAACCCTTATCTACAGCAGAAATAATGTCATCTACAATACAAGCACGGGCAGTAGCCGTGGAAAATTGCCGCCTAAATCCACACTGACTGTCCGGTAACAAATTGTTGAGATTGAAATAATTATACATTTGGTCATACAGGTTTTTGTCGAATAGTTTCGACAATATCATAAGAGCACTGACTACTTTTTATCAGAAAATGCCAAAGGGTCGTTTTTCATATGCAAGGGAGTATCCACCACCACCTTCCACGCTTTAGGAAAATAACTTCTCAGTGCAGCTATTGATAATATAAAAGATACAGATAATACATTATATATATATATATATATATATATATATATATATATATATATATATATATAATACATAAAAGGGCTGCAATATTTTAGCAAAGAGAGACGTTCTCAATACCACACGCATTTTATTTCATTTTATTTAGGATGGCATTAACCTCATCAACTGTAAAGAGAGTAAATTGAAAATCAGTACCGGCCTGGCATACATGCTGTCAAAATGTATCATTTCTTTACAATCGGTTAAAGAATTCTGTTGAAAAGTTGAAAAAAATATATTTATGAGCGAATCAGCCAGGCTATTAGGTATTGTAGATTGTTTGTGTCACTTGAATATTAGGCTCACGCAGAGATGACCATTTATCGCGTGCATTATCATTTTTACAAACGTGATCAAAATATGCTTTTTTCACTCTTGACCCAAGAAACGTTAAAGTTAGGAAGCCGTTTATATGCGTTCCAATCAAAAGCGAATGGGGCATATACTGAACCACGAACGTGTGATTCAGACTTACCGCAAGTGTCTGTTTTAAGCCCCTTGTTATTTAATATGTATACACAGGACTTCCACAGCCGTTTAATGACCGCGCGGAGTTAATCCAATATGCAGGTGACTTCTGCATATACACTGAACAAAACTCATACAGTCTATGTATTAACCAGTTAAATTACACCATTTATAAAATCAAGACCTACTTATTCCAAAACAACTTTACCATGTCTGTCGATAAATATTAAGTCGTTTTTTAACGTCGGTCTATTTCCGCGACTATGGCCAATCACCGACGCCAGGGAGCAGTTTCACCTCACCATCCTAGAAATTTTGCCGAACCCCTGCCTTTCTGTAAGGAGGGTAGGGATATTTAACGTGTCCAACATCGCATGGACACGGGACCGACGGCTTTACGCCCCCTCCGAAGGACTGAACGTGTAGACATTCAACTTGCTCAAATACAATGCCAGAACCTCGGTTGATGTTAATGTTACAGTTTGTACTGAAAAAGTGAAAGGAGAACCCTGGGATCGAACCCCGTACCCTTCGGTTCAGAGGCACACGTTCTTACCTCTGATTCACCGAGGCGCTAAATATACAAGACATAAAATACCAATTACACCATTACTTACGATTGCTGAATAAAATATTTCATACCGCAAAATATACAAATACTTAGGTGTAATAATCGATTAAAAACTGTTTGTAGAAGAAACATGTTGGTCATTGTATTAGCAAGGGCAAAAGGAATCTGAATATATTAAAATATACATGCAAAAGAAATATGGTGCAGATCCCAAGACAGCAATGAAATTTATAGGTCATACACTAGATCGATCATAGACTACGGCTTAATTTTCTATGGGTCTGCCGCGCAAATACACTTAACAAAAATTGACAGAATACAATATAAAGCTTTAATATTAGTATATGGGCTAATAAAATGAACCCCCGCGGAATCAATTCTAGTCTTGGCCAACGATCCACCTCTCAAAGTAAGACGGGAATATCTCTGAAGCGAATTCCCAATAAAACAACCGTTGCAAGGAAAAATCAGCACCCAAACTAACACCATTTTGTCGCATAATCAAAATTACACATACTGGCGACATAAAAACGGACAATCGTAACGCCAACCATACTGTATGATTCAGAAATGTTTAGGTTATCATATAAAATTTTACTATGGAAACCAATTGTTGTTTTACCATATTGAAGACATAGATGTTCAAAGCTATTACCGTAAAAATATACAGAAGTTTCCAGGATCTGCCTTAATATTAACCGATGGATCCAAAACATCTGATTCCGTAGGGTGTATAGCATATATTGTGAATCGACGGCATTATTACTCTTGGGTCTGAAGGAGTCTTCTAATGTATTCAAGGACCCATTTATGAGCATTATTAGATCCAAGTACATGAATTTAGCAAGGTCAGGAGAAACGGCTATATTTATGTGGATAAAAGCACATGCTCATGTCAAGAGCATTGAAGAAGCAGATAAATTGGCAAAAATGCAACAAGAACAGGAGAGACTTGCCATATCCTCTTAACGAGAGATCTTTTTCCTGCCTGTAAACGCCCAGGATGAAATAATGGTCAGAACAATGAAACAAAGTAAATTAGAGCCAATATTTCTTACTTTGCCTTCTAAATCAATCTCAGAGATAGTTGCAATTAGCAAAGTAATTTATATAACACTTGCCGGAATCATCGAGGGCATGGTGCCACCAAAATGTAAAAATGGGGTTGGCAGAGAATCTACTGTGTCGTTATAATGGAACCAGTGTGTGTGTGATATTTAGTCAAATATTTTTAACTGTAAAAAATACATCCACGCATGTAACGATCTAGTTAAAAAATGTATGGATCAAGGAGCTTCACTACCACTGAATATAACATATTTGTTGCATGTAGCGTTTTATGTTAAAAAAGAATTGTTGGACATAATTTGAAACTTTATTAAGTATAATAAAATATATGTGGTAATTTAGTACAATTTAAAAAAAGTCTGGACGCAGCAAGTGCGTTATGGTAGCGAATTTTCTTTAAAATGTTTTTAATAGCAAATGTGTTTCTTTGATGAAAGCAGGCATCAAACTTGGTTGTCTATATAGTAGAAACAATGTACCATATGTCATCCAAATAACTTTATTATTTGAAAATATATAAACATTTTCCAAATGTCTGGATGCAGCAAGTGTGTTATGGAAGTGAATTTCCATAAAAATATTTTTAATAGCAAATGCGAGCAGGCTTCAATCTGATTACCGGTATAGCCTATATAGTAGAAACAATGTACTGTATTTTATCAAAATTACTTATGGTTTGTAAATATACAAACATTTTCCAAAAATAAACTTAAATGTTGGTTTCTTAACCAACAAAGCTTACGTTAATAGCAAATTAAGTTATTGAAATTTGAAGGATTTAATGAAAATTCACTACCAAACCGCACTTACTGCGTCCAGATTTTTTTCTTTTAAACGCATCATATTTTGATAAAAAACGCAAAAATGCATTAACGAATTTGTTCTACGAAAATTAGCTAAAAATTATAGACCGGTGAACCATAACTTCACTAAACCTACAGCGAAAGCATCAACTTAACTAAAATTATAGACCGTTAAACCATAAGCTTCACTAAACCTACAGCGAAAGCATCAACTTAACTAAACCAACAGCCAAAGCATCAGAGAAATGGTCTATTTGAAATGATTTTTTTGTAAATATTTTAGTATGATGAAGGGCAATGACGATTAAATCTGAAATTAAGGGTTGGCAGAACACTCTTCTTGCAACATTTTCTTTTCACAATTCGTATTTTTTTCACGTTCTTTGCCTAAACATTGCCAATTTTTACGTTTCAAATTACGAGTTTGACGTTTTGAAGAAAACTCCAAAATTTGTTTCTTTAACTGCCCATAACTTCTTTGTTTTTAAAGCTACAGACCTAAATTTGGTACAAGGTTCACTCTTTATAATACAAATGCGCGTACCAAATTTGGTTGCGTTTACTTTGTTATTTCCAGAGATAAACATTTTTTAGAAAGAAAACACAAAATTTTCCTGGGAAACCTGGTCCGATTTTGAGTTATCGGTCGGATATATATATATATATATATATATATATATATATATATATATATATATATATATATATATATATATATATATATATATATATATATATATATATTCGTGGAAACTTCTCCATTTTTGGACAAAAATTAAAGATTAGAAATTAAAACTAACTATAGCAACTAAGGTATATTTTCTTGCAAGTACAACTGAGTGATGGTGTAACATACTGGTAAGATATAAATCTAAATAATTTGTAGAAAAACATAGACTGCAATGATTTAAAGAGAACCTACTATCTAAAAATGCCTTTTTCAATGTTTACAGCTCTCAACCGTAAAAGTGCAATGTTAATAAATTAATATAAAATTAAATAAATAAATAAAAAACGTCGTTAAATCAAAAACTCACATGTTGTTCTAATTTTTGTTCAAAAATGAAGAAGTTTCCACGAATTTAAACCCAATAAATTATAACAAAACTCTTCACGAAGAAAACGAACCACGAGTATATATATATATATATATATATATATATATATATATATATATATATATATATATATATATACACACACACAGATCTCCTCGTTAGCGATTTTTTTTTAATTCGCTAAAAGGGAAAAATATATTTTAAGTAGTATTGTTTCAGCAATTGGCATTATTTTTAATAGTCATATAGTTATAGTTTCCTGTTGTCTGTCCTTATGTCTAACCCATCTTTATCCTAGTTCAGTCTAGTGTGTCTGAAATAAAGTCGCCTTGGTGGACCCCTAGGGGTGAAGTGTGTGATCCGATGTCTTTTATTCCTTAGTTATAAGCCTAATTAAGAAGACCTAAACATAGACACCTTACCAAAAAAAATTAAGTATGATGGGCGTTCTCTTTTATTTATTATTATTGTTATTAATATGGAATAAAGAAAATTGGAGGATTTGCTTGCTGAGCTTGGTAGATGATATTACAGACAATTGTTTTTTCTTAGTGTAAAACATCGTGATTTAGTAAGAAGTTGAAGCACTAGTTGTTGATCTAGAGTGACCATGGCTAAAAGAGCTTTGCTCGAGGCCAAAACAAGTTTAAATAAAATCATTATCGGATCTTGTCTGCTTAAAGGCCAATTACAGTAAGTGTGTTGTAATTTTAGTTAAGCGATCATGTTTACCTTATTGTTTTAAATCAACGTAATCATTTGGACAGTGATCTTTCTTAATTACAATAAGGCCCTGAAGGACACCTGTGCAAGAAAAGTGTCACTGTTCCTCCTTCTAAGCTTAAATGCACCAATGTAAATAATAGCTTTAGTTTAATTATAACTTCTAATTTCTTATTTAATTTTATAGAACTAACAATGTTGATGTCACCAATCGCCTTTCATGCGACGATTAACTATCAAGTTCATATTATCCTCGTTGTCTATTACTGACACTATTGTAAAAATTAATATACCAGTGTTTCATTGCAGAACTCAGAAGTCTGTCGCCAATGAATCTCATGTTCAAGGCCAATTAACCAAAACCAAACCAACCGTATCAAGAAACGTTTTATATTTTTCAGGTGAATGTACGATACGGCATTTTGATACAAGAGAAAAACAATTACCAAAGCTGTGGTAGCTTTTTTGCTAAGTTTAAGGCATTTGTGAATTAAAAAATAATCTTTTGTTGTCTATGGTGAACTGACAAATGGTCAGCGATTGCTTGATCTAAATCAAATTTTTAGGTTCACGTTATAAATAAATAATGAAGTTACAAGAAACGAAAGCTGTGTAAAATTTTTGGGCATAGATGTTGACAGTAGGATGACATTTAGCTACCATATAGACAACTTATGTAAGAAACTCAATGGGGCCTTTTATGTAATTATTAATCTTAAAAACAGCCTTAACACCACAAACATATTAAATATATATTATGCAATGGTGTATTCTCGTCTCTCTTACAACATAGTGGTCTGGGGCCAGGCAACAGAGATACATAGAGTCTTCGTTATTCAGAAGCGGATTTTGAGAGTAATATTTAATCTGCCATACGGCCAGTCATGTGATATTTTTAAAAAGAATGGCATTCTGACTGTGGCATCTATATACTTGCTACGTTTACTAACGTACATACATACAAACAGAGACTCGTATATAAAAAATTATAATGTGCATCACTATCACACTAGGAGAGAAAGGACGTTTCACTTAAAACTTCCTAGGCATGAATTTTACAAGAAGTCACCAGTTTACTCTGGCTGTTATCTTTATAACAGATTACCAGAAAATCTTAAAGGGGACTCGTCAGATTGATTTATAAAAAATTTGAAGAGCTATCTACTAAAGCATTGTTTTTATAGCATCGGTGAATTTTTATCCATGACAAACTGCAAAAAAAATTTAATCTGTATTTATGTGATGTTTGTTTCTGGCGGTGTGATTTGTTTTTTTTTACATTTATTTTATACTTATATTAATTGTGTATATATGTGTGGCTATTTTTAAGTTCTTGTTTAATTGTATTTTAGATTTTTTAGAGTATATCCCTAAGATAATTCGAGTAGTTTATTTTATAATTATATGAACCGGAACTTTTTAAATTCGATTTTAGAGTGTTTTAGGTTTATGAAAAGATTGTTGTTAGATGATTGGAAATTTTGGACATTTTAAGATTATGGTCTTTATTTTTGTAGAGGAAGATGTCTGTTGCCTGTAATATCTGTGTTTGTTTTTCTTATATTCTTGTATTTTTATCTAATCCTGACATGTCTTATCTACTGGATTTTGTAGCAAAAAGATATAAAATGGGAACGACTGAAACAAGTATATAACACGTATTTATCATTGCAATAAAAAAGTGGCATATTGCAATAAAAAAAGTGGCATATTACAAAAAAATCTGCACGCAGCAACTGCGTTATGGTAGTACATGTTAATTATTGCTTCAAATTTTAATACGTAACGCAGTTTGCCATTATCCTAAAACCTTTAATTTCACATAATAAAGTCCCTATTAACACAAACTGTGTGCAATATTTCGTTTGAATAACTTTCTTATTTCCGAAGATACAGAAATTTTTTGAAGAAAAATTGTAAAACTTGTCCGAGTAGACTGGATAACAAACTACTCCAAGCTATAAACAAAAGAAAGACATAAGCTCAGTTTTATGAAAATCGGCTAATTGAATTTTAAGTTATAGATACCTCTTTGTTAGGGAATTTTCTTTATAAAAATTTGCTTAAAATGATAATAATGTTTTAGGCGCATCATTTAAAAAACATACATATAGTCTGTATCTTCAAAACACGGTAACCAACAGTTTTTCAGAAACGGGAATTAAACACAAAAAGAAATTCACTACAATTTTTTATTTGCAATCGTTTTCTAGACCAAAAAGTAAAAAGTGTGGGGGAGTAAATGAGAATCACCTGTGCATAGAATCAAAGAAGACACAAGGCTCAAACACCTTATTTTTCATACGTTTTTTGTTAGATGAATTATTTCGATTTAGCTGGTCTTATTTATTCTAACAACAAATTAAGTGTCCTATTTGTATATTGTTAAAAAATACTTGTTTCTTGATTTAAAAGAGCATAATTTTTGTATGTTTTTATTTACTCGAAAAACAATTTAAAGTGTTCCAGATGTCCTATTTGTATATTTTTAGAAAAAAATATTTGTTTTATTAACGAAAAAAGCGTAATTTTTGTATGTCACACATAAAAAATATATGCTAGTCTTAAGGGAATGCAATAAAACACAAAATTTCTACTTTTAAGCGTTCTGGGGTGATAAAGCAATATAATAATAAAGTAAAATTGTGTGTATTGACAGTTTTGAGATGCTACTTAAACAATATCGCTGTATGTCGACTAGTTTTATTTTCACTTAATTTTTAAAGTTTTAAAAACTTGGATATACTCAAACGCGATTTATTTTAAATGTTTAATAAACTGGAATGGCTTTTTTACTAGCTCCAATAAACACTCAAAATAATTTATACGCGAAAGGGCCAAATCCAACCCAAATAAACAATTTCAAACTTTCTTTTCACTAACAAACTTTTCTAAACAACACCAAATCTACATTTACCATATCATATTTAAGTCTCCACGATTATATTTGGGTGTTTCTATGATATTTTCCACACTAAGAGAAGTTAAAGATGATCAAATTGTCCGCAAGTTATGTTGAAGAAGTCGCGCGTTTTCAAGGGGTGACAGACAGCGCAGTCAGAACGTTGCGATCGCGCTCTTCGTGACGACTAACCAGTAACCGACATCGCGATGGCCATGATGCTCTCCCGCTTACACCTAGGCCTTTTGGATGAAGGAAGCATCGATCGGGGAATGCAAGGGGCGTGACATTTCCACTCACACACTGTTCTGGTGCTGATGACGACGGCATCGCCGTGGCACGATACGAGACCAGGGGGACCTACCACATAAAGCATTTGATAAGGGACGCAATGTTGAAGTGGTAATAAAATAGCTGATGTTACCAGAAAAGTTGATGTGGTAGGTTTGCAACGAGATCTTGTATAGATCTTAAATCGGTGTTAAATAAAATATTCGGGTGCATTTGGTGATGCCAAATGCTGAATATCTGTTTATATGCTGCATGGTGATTGTGGCCTAACAATATACAGTGTCGTTTATGAAGTTGTTACCAAATAGGAAATTTGTTTATTATCAATTTTCAGAAAAAAATTGATAGGGTTAGTTTGTGCATCGATCATATGAATAACAATGCAACCGCAGCTGGTTGGTAGCTTAGAATTTGGCGAGAAATCCGAAAATTCAGAATTTACGAAACAAAATTTTTCCTGTATTCTGAAGTTTATCGACTTTTTCTACTAGAATTAAAATTTTCTATACTACTCTGTTTAGTCTATGATAAGAAATGATAATAATATAGACAACAAATTTTAACGGGTGTACCATTTTTTAATTTTGTTTTATAAAAAAAATATGTCTTTAAATTTGCGTTTCCTTCAGTTTGAAGCAATATTTCGTAGCGATTTGTGCTCAGTTTATAAATTCATTATGCCTAGGCGCCGGTTTACTAAACAATTACAATCATTGATGTCAATTCGACAGGGGGGGGGCATTGTTGATATCCGGGAAGCCGGTTTTTCAATCAGACAAATTTTATGACCGCATAGGACGCAGTGTCAAGAATATTACAGTGTGGATCCAGGTAGTCTGAAAAAGGAATCCATAACCGTCGTCATGGATTCGGACGACTTCGAGCAACTTCAGCACGGGAAGATCGTCATTTGAAGATTACGGCTTTACAAGAAGAGTTTCCACAACACAGTCGATATAATGCTTGGCTGTGAGTTTGGCAACCATATGTCGCAGAATAGGCGCTTTTGGGCTTCGTTCGTATAGACCATTTTTATGTCTCCCACTGACACCTCGACATCGTGCTGCTTAGCTTGAGTGGTGTAACGGCAGATGCTTCGGCGATGGTCGCAGAAGAGTAAGATGATTACGTGGAGAAGGCAGAAATTTATAATATCCTCTGGAACGGCATACGGCCCTAACACGGGTGGAGACAGTATGAGGTGTGATAACATGCGGTAGCAGATACTTCTAGTTTTTATTGACAGAAATGTGAATGCAAATGATTACATACGTAACGTACAGCAGGGTTACTTCAACCGCTTTTCCAACAAAACAACGCACGACCTCGTACAACAAAGGTTACTATGAGGTGCTTACAAGAAAATAGCGTTACTTTACCCTGCTTCCACCGCCCTCTCGCTTCCCAGACTTGTGGCCAATCGAACATGTGTAATTTGCCCCAACCATCAAATTACCTATTTGACTCTCGTTATGGAGTTCAAGAAGCCTGTGATAACATTCCTGGTGATACCATAAAGCATGCCTCGAAGAGTTATCTAATGCATAAGAAACCGCGGGGGATCCACTCATTATTGATAACGTTCTTATTTTTAGTGAATTTTCTTAGAAAAAATTCACTAATGAGGAGATCTCGACTTTTGAATTTTGAAAAAATTTCTTCAAATGAGCGCGATCTAGGACCCCTAGAACCCATATCCGGGGTCAGTTTCAATTTTTATATGTTTATATATATATATATATATATATATATATATATATATATATATATATATATATATATATATATATATATATATATATGTGTGTGTGTGTGTGTGTGTGTGTGTGTGTGTGTGTGTGTGTGTGTGTGTATCACACCGATAACTCAAAGAATAAGGGGCCGATTTTGATAAAATTTAGCATGTACCTTTCTTTTGTAAATGGCTTGGATAAGTTCGTTAGTCAGGAAAATTGAACGAGGTTTTCCGGGAAAATTTTGAGTTTTCATTCGAAAAAAATTCTTATCTCAAAAAATAATAAGCCTATTTTAATAAAATTTGACATGTACCTTCCTTTTGTAAATGGCTTTGTCCAGTTTTTATTCAGGAAAATCGGACGAGGTTTTCCGAGAAAATTTTGAGTTTTTATTCAAAATAAAATTTTATCTCAAAGAATGATGGGCCGATGTTGATAAAATTTGGCATGTACCTTCCCTTTGTAAATGACTTTAATAAGTTCCTTAATCGAAAAAATCGGACGAGGTTTTCCGGAAAAATTTTGAGTTTTCATTTGAAAAAAATTTTTATCTTAAAAAATAAAAAAATTATGATAACCAAATTTGGTAGGTAGGTTTACGATATAAAAAGTAAACTATACACCAAAATTTAGATTTCTTTGTTACAAGAAAAAAAGTTATAATAAAATATTTTGTGCCAGATCATTTCTATGAAAATTCACTACCATAACGCACTTGCTGCGTCCAGGCTTTTTACTATTTTAGTTTGAAAATTTAATCATTTTTAGCGAATTTTTCGTAGAAACACCTTTCTTTTGTAAACGGCTTAGATAGGTTCATTGGCCAGGAAACTCTATCAAGTTTTTCTTTCGGAAAAATTTTGAATCTCCGACAATAACAAAGCTTTGGCAACCAATTTTAGTATTCAGGTTAACACCTTACCCTACGCGCTAAAATTCAGATCTTGAAGTTAAAAGGAAAACGAATTATAGACCTTTAAAGAAAAGATATTGGATGCCGCTGATGACCAGAGAAACGCACAATACCAATATATTTTGTGTGGATAACAAAATCTATTGTATATTACAGACATAGATTGGATTTTCTTGGCGCAAAAACGTCAAGAAATAACAGAAAAATTACTTTGAAAATTTTATAGTTTTTCTTCTTACGTCAAAGTCAAGATTTGAAATGTTGGGATGAATTGAGGGCTTGTATCTCGAAGTTTTCCATGAAAATGTTAGCCAATGCAGGAGAGAGTGGTGAACCCATTGGAGCACCTCGAACTTATTTCCTTTTTCAAAACAAATTTTACAAACAAGTTCGAGGTGCTTTAATGGGTTCACCACTATCTCCTTCATTGGCTAACATTTTCATGCAAAACTTCGAGGCACAAGCCCTCAATTCATCCCAACTTAAACCAACCTGTTGGTTAATATACGTTGACGACATTTTCGCTGTCTGGCCACACGGTAAAGAATCTCTAGACGAATTCCTTTCTTACCTAAATAACGTCAACCCCCAAATCCAGTTCACCATGGAAATATGAAATAATTTTTCTTTGCTTTTCTTAGATGTACGCATCACTAAAAACCCAGTCAGAGGATTTTCTTACACTGTCTACCGAAAACCAACCCACACTAATCGTTATCTTAACGCCCAATCTCACCATCATCCATCGCAACTAAATTCCGTGGTTCGGACACTAGTAACACGATCCCTTAGACTAACAGACAACAACAACAAACAGACAGAATTAAACTTTTTAAGACAGACATTGCTAGAAAATGGATACGACAACAATCACATACTACGAAACATTAGAAACGTACAACAACAAACCACTACACCACAACAAGAACAAACAGAGTCCACACAACAACACACAGCGGTTTTACCATACATTAAGGGTGTCACCGACAAAATCAGCCAAATTTTTAGAACCCATAGTATCAAAACCGTATTCACAACAGAGCAAAAACTGTCAAATCTAATAAAAACCCCCAAGGATACGATTCCAAACGAATCCCACGGAGTTGCGAAATTCCTTGTTCCGACTGTTCCCGAACTTATGTAGGACAAACAAATAGACAAAAATCCACAAGAGAATACATGAGCACACCCTCACAGTTAGAAACTCCGGCCCCTCATCGGCACTTGCCATGCATCATATTCATACAGGACACAAAATAGACTTCGATAATGCCAAAACAATAGCACCGGTTTACAACTTCAAAACGAGAATTAAAAACGTCCCGATTGTTTAAATAAGAGAGATGATGGTCTTCGCCTTCCGACTACTTGGAAACCTGTTATATCTCCATTACAACACACACAAAAAGAAAATAAATTCCACCGACAATGTTATTGCCCCAGTATCTGTCTCAACAAATGCCGGTGACTCTCTTAATCCTCCTCATCCTCTAAGTACCGTGACCAAAGCCCCCTACTTAATTGACCGTGACCCTACTACTTTCACTGATAGCGAAGCAGGTAGACGGAACGACATATATAAGACAAGACTTGCAACGAACTGCCAGAAATATCTGAGGCCTAGGGTTGAACCCACTGAGACCTCACAGACGATCTCCGTCGAGATTTAGGGAGTAGGCAGATTGAGGCCCCGTAATCGAGCTACAACAACCCAACCCATCTTTGTTCACCGCTCTAAGAAGTAGGCAGATTGAGGCCTTAGAGTGTCCTTACATATTTCCTTTACCTACCTTTGTCCACCACTCTAAGGAGTAGGCAGATTGAGGTCTTAGAGTGTCCTTACATATTTCCTTTGCCTTTTGTAAATGGCTCCAAAACAGGAGCCGAAACGTCTCGGTTTCATAAATTCTGGACGCGGTTCAACCGGAGAACCAAGTATGTTTATATATATATATATATATATATATATATATATATATATATATATATATATATATATATATATATATATAAAGAACCTTGGTGGTTCAGGGGTAAGAACGTGTGCCTCTGAACCTAAAGGTACTGGGTTCGATCCCAGGGTACTCCTTTCACTTTTTCAGTACAAACTGTAACATTAACACCAACCGAGGTTCTGGCATTGTATTTGAGCAAGTTGAATGTCTGCACGTTCCGCCCTTCGGAGGGGGCGTAAAGCCGTCGGTCCCGTGTCCATGCGATATTGGGCACGTTAAAGATCCCTACCCGCCTTACAGAAAGGCAGGGGTTTGGAAAAATTTCCAGGATAGTGAGATGAAACTGCTCTCTGCCGTCGGTGATTGGCCATAGTTGCGCAAATAAAACGCACACGGAAATAAAACACACACACACACACACACACACACACACACACACACATATATATATATATATATATATATATATATATATATATATATATATATATATATATATATATATATATATATATATATATATATATATATATAAACATAGAAAAATTGAAACTGGCCCTGGATATGGGTTCTAGGGGTCCTAGTTAGCGCTCATTTACAAAAAATTTTGGAAAGTCTCACCATCGATACCTCTCTACTAGTGAATTTTTTTAATAAAAATTCACTAAAAGTTATCTTTTTGTTTTTTTTTTTCAGTTCATTACAAAACCTATAAAAACACATCTAAATAATAAGAAGAAATGACAAAGATGACTTCTCTAAAATGTCTATATTCATTTTTTTTAATGTTTTATCAAAACGCCACAACGTCGCAACGGCATTTTATTTATCGTTGTCATGAGCACGTATACCTAAATACATTCATTTTTCTCCTTGTCTTATGATGCCGTAAAACAGCGAAACCTGTTACAGAGAAGAAAACGAACACTTGTGAAGCCAGGCAAATATGATCTACATCTCTGTGTGTGGTGTTATGCTGCCATTGAAATTATTTTTCATTAGCCAATCTACATCTGTTTATAGTATGTAACGGTTTCACCAAGTAAGGACAACAACAATTAATCAGCATTGTTTGAAGGACCCATACTTGAAAAGAGGGAAGAGGTATGCCAGGAGGAAAATTTATGGAAAACCTAACTGTAAGTCAAGCATAAGAAGGCTACAGTATAATTATTAAACCGGCTGCTGAAAACAGAGCGTCATCATTGCGACGACAAGGCGACGTCGCCCTTAGACTGTGATGATTATTATTTTGGCATATTGGTTTAGTACTTTTTCTTGCAAAAATGATAAGAATAACTGTAGTGTTTTTTTATCACTACTAAGCAATCGGATGAAATGCAGATACCAACAAGGAGGAAGAAGTACGAAGGACCATTTAAGAATTTCTGTGTTCTCGACTAAAGAACAGCCTCGTTGATTACAATACTTTTTGTTTCAAAACTGTTATTAAGTTTACTTTTGTTTCTATATTCCTGACAATATAATATGCCAAAGTCCATCTCTTAATTATAAAACATGTCCCTCCTTGATCAAACTATGATTTGCCCGATTCAAAACCACCTTAATTAATGGACGCACACAGAGATAAAGCTCTGATCGATTGTGTCATATTGAATTTCACACTAACGATCATGTGTATTGTTACGTGGATTAATTGGGTGTTAGCCTCTTGTTTGTTGTTGTTGCTGTAACATTCAGCTTTTGATTCTACACGCCTGGTAATTATTGGAGACTTTTTGATCGGTTCAGACTTGACATTTAACTGAAAGTCATGGCTTTTTTTTTCACAGTAGGTATAAATCTTTATACAGTCAGTGTAAGATAAACTAGCGATACAGGAGCTTTTAGTGCATTTTCATTAAAAAATGCACTAATGACCCGACTTTTTAATTTTTATATGTTTATATATATATATATATATATATATATATATATATATATATATATATATATATATATATATATATATATATAAACATATAAAAAAATTAAAACTGACCCCTCATGTGAGTTCTAAAAAAACAGAAAGTGTTTTTTTAGCAAAATAAAAAACAGGTCATTTTTTTAGATGGCCCACATGTTGTCATACTACTCAATTATACAGAGTGACACGCTAAAGAATGGTGACGTCATTTTTTTTTCAAATATTAATACCTCATTCAATTGCCAACACAATGATATAATTTTTGTTACCTTACATAAGGAAAATTTCCAAAAAATATTTTTGAAATCGGAAATGTGAACAATCCTGCCAATTTTGATCGATAAACAATAATCACCTCAATATAATTATTAGTGAATTTTTATTTTAAAAAATTCACTAACAGAGAGGTGTTGATGGTGAGACTTTGCAAAAAAATTTTCAAATAAGCGCAAGCTAGGACCCCTAGAACCCATATCCGGGGTCAGTTTAAATTTTTATATGTTTATATATATATATATATATATATATATATATATATATATATATATATATATATATATATATATATATATATATATATATATATATATATATATATATATATATATATATATATATGTGTGTGTGTGTGTGTGTGTGTGTGTGTGTGTGTGTGTGTGTGTGTGTCTCCAACCGATAACTCAAAAAATAATTAACCTATTTTGATGAAACTCGGCAAGTACCTTTCTTTTATTAATGGCTTGGATGAGTTCGTTAGCCAGGAAAATCCGGCAAGGTTTTCCGGGAAAATTTTGAGTTTTCTTTCAAAAAAAAGATTTCTTCGAAAATTACAAAGTTATTTTAATGATATTTGACGGATATATTGCCTTGTGAAAGACCTTCCTAGGCACCCAAATTCAACTTTCTAAGTTTATAAAAACTCTGGACGCAGCAAGTGCGTTATGGTAGTGAATTTTCATAAAAATGTTTTTATTTCAAATATGTGTGTTTTCTTTTTAAGAAAGCAGGCATCAATTCTGGTTACCAGTATAACCTATATAGTAAAAAGAATGTGCCATGTTTCATAAAAATAACTTTGTGTGAAAATGTACAAAAATTTCCAAAAGTAAACTTAAAGTGTTCCCGGAAAAACTCATTTCTTGGTCAACCTTATAAGTAAAGAGTAAATTGGGCTATTCAAATATGAAGCATTTGATCAAAATTCGCTACTATAACGCACTTGCTGCATCCAGAATTACTTTTCTTACAAACATGCATTACATTTCGATGGAAAATGCAAAAATGCAATAACATAAGGCGTGTTTGATTAAAAAAAAATTGTATCACCAACGACTTATGGGCCAGCCTGTGATTGTAGAAATATTTTTTAAGATGTAGCTCAAGACACCCTATAATTAATATATACAAATTTTTTTCATATCTTGTATAATAACGGATATATTGAGCTTTATTGATTTTTTACAAAAATTCGACAAAAGTTTTATACCATTAAACGATAAACTCTATAGCTAAGACTACTGCCAAGCATCAGAGAAAGGGTCTATTTGAAATGAATTTTCTGGAAACATTTTAGTAAAATGAAGGACAATGGTGGTTAAAACTAAGACCACGGGGTTTGTAAAACATCCTTCTGGAGACATTTGATTTCCATAGCCCGTATTAGATTCAAGTTATTTGCCTAAATGTTGGTGATTTTGACATTTTAAATCGCAACTTTGACGTTTTGAGGAAAACCCCAATTTATTTTTCTTTAAATGCCTATAACTTTTTTCTCTTTTAACCTACGTAGCTAAGTTTTGGTAGGTAACTTACCTATAAGGATATAAACCCGCGTACCGGTTGCCCTTACTTTGTTAATTCCGGAGATATAAATTTTTTTAGAAAGAAAACACAAAATTTTCCGGGAAAACCTGGACAGATTTTCCTGGCTAACGAGCTTATCCAAGCCATTTGCAAAAGCAATTTATTCACCGAATTTAATCAAAATCGGCCCATCATTTTTTGAGTTATCGGTGTAATACATATATATATATATATATATATATATATATATATATATATATATATATATATATATATATATATATATATATATATATATATATATATATATAAACATATAAAAATTGAAACTGACCCCGGATATCTGTTCTGGGGGGCCTAATTAGCGCTCATTTGAAGAAATTTTTTCAAAATTCAAAAGTCGGGATCTCCTCATTTTTTTTAGAAAAAAAATTTATATCAGTCAGAGTTCTGTATTAAGAACCTTGAAGGAACAGAGGTGGCACCCCTACAAACCTTCATTGCTAGAGGCCCTCAATGAAGATGATCCAGATAGAAGAATCGAATTTTTGGAAATGATCACAAAATCCAACACTCCTCAACAATATTCTGTTCTGATGATGCAACTTTTTATCTGGACGGCACTATCAATAGGCAAAATTGCACATACCGGGAGCCACAAAGTATGCACTGGTTTCGTGGGCAGAAAACATAGTGCGCCCCAGAAAGTCAATGTCTGGACTAGAATTGTTGGCAATCAAGTCATAGGGCCGTACTTTTTGGAGGGCACATTGACAGGAGAGGTGTATCTTCATTTTTGGTAAAATTAATTTATATATATATATATATATATATATATATATATATATATATATATATATATATATATATATATATATATAGGAACAATTGACAATAGAAAATTATATTGTCTAAGAAAAAAAATGTTTCAGACGCCGCGGCATTATTTCAGAATTATTAGTAATTTATTTTTCCACCGTTCACTAGATTAATTGTTTTTTGTTGTTGTTATATATATATATATATATATATATATATATATATATATATATAAGATTTTTTACGCGGCAAATTATATATATTAACCTGTGTGTGTGTGTGTGTGTTTGTGTGTGTCTGTCATTACGATAACTCAAAAAATAATAAACTGATTTCTTAAACTTAGCACGCGTGTTCTTGTACTAAATGGCTTTGATAAGTTTGTTACCCAGAAAAATCAGACGAAAGTTTCTCTTGGAAAGTTAGGGTTCACCTTCGGAAAATTTTTAACAAAACAACAAAGTTGTTGTAACCAAATTTGGTACACAAGTTCCTCCTATATAATGTACAGTAAATGCCAAATTTCACACCTCTACGGCAAAAAAAAGTTATAAGCATTAAAAAATATTTTTTGTTGGCACTGCGGGTCAAAGGAGGGCACAAGGAATAAATAGTGTGTGTAAAGAAACAAAATTAATTAAATATTAACACAGATAAAGTTTCGTTGGCGTAAAAAAGGCAAGGATTCAGTCACTATGTGAAGATTGGAACCTGCGATGAGCATTAATAAGGAGAACCCAAATCACTCCAACACATTTTTAAAGACCTCACGATCGTTTCTCTAACAATGTTAGCGTCGTGAGAGGATAAACCATTCTGAGGAGCACCAAAAAACGTTAAATTGAAAATTTTATGGTTTATTTTTCTTCAAATAGAGTCACAATGACGATTTCAAACGTCAAATTGGTGATTTTTAAACGAAGATTCTGAAACGAATACAGGTGATAGAAAATAAATATTGAAAGAAGTGTATTTTAAAAGGTATTAAATTTATGTTTGAACAGCTATCGTTTTTTATTTGGCTGAAATACTTCCATAAAATGTATTTGAAATAGACCCTTTCTGGCGATATTATGAAAGTGTTAGGTATATTTATTTATTTGGAAAAATACATTTGAAAGAAGTCCCTCTACACTCAAGATGAAATCAGAACCCTGTAGTAAAGGTCCGGGCACAGAAAGTGCATTGTGGCAGCGCATTTTCATAAAGGAAAATTCACATATATTTTAATTACCTACATTTCTATTAGCCTAGAATCTTGAATTTTGGTATGTAACAAAGTATTTATAAAGGCGACTTGTGTATTAACTTTCATCAAAGAACCTCGGTGGTTCAGGGGTAAGAACGTGTGCCTCTGAACCGAAGGGTACTGGGTTCGTTCCCAGCATATTACTTTCACTTTTTCAGTACATACTGTAACATTAACATCAACCGAGGTTTTGGCATTGTATTTGAGCAAGTTGAATGTCTGCACGTTCCGCCCTTCGAAGGGGGCGTAAAGCCGTCGGTCCCGTGTCCATGTTGGGCACGTTAAAGATCCCTACCCTCCTTACATAAAGGCAGGGGTTCGGCAAAATTTCCAGGATAGTGAGGTGAAACTGCTCCCTGGAGTCGGTGATTGGCCATAGTCGCGGAAATAGGCCGACCTTAAAGAAACAAAAAAAACAAACAAAAAACTTTCATCAAACCAACTTCATTGTTTTTGGGTACAACTTATTGCTTATTTTACTTTTTTGGAATTTTTCGAGATGTGAAAGATTGTTATGAAAATTCTCAACCGTAACACACATGCCGAGTCTAGACTTTTTTCATTCTTGGTCTTAAGTTATCTTACTAACGAGTAGGTACCTCTGTTTTGTAACAGCTTGTATATAATAAAATATATAATTATCTATCTAGGTATCAATACACGAGATGAGCTATTGATAAAGTTCTAAGAAGCCGCCAATATTATCTAATGACCGGAAAATAACTTTTTGTTAAGCTAGATGATCTGTAATAAATAGTTTGTGAAAATTTTTAAAAAATGTGTGAACTTATTCCATATTAAATCTATATTTTGTGAAAAACAGCCTGACTTCTTTGTTGAATCACGTATTTCCTAATTAGCATTCGAAGTGTTTATGTGGCAACGTTGCACTTATCAAGAAGTATTATTCCTCAAACAAGTCATGCGGGTTAAGAACTTGCTGTGATTGTCAAATCCAAAAACCATAAATTAACTTTGTTTAAATTGCTTACATTATTTGGCCGACTAATATTTCGTAAAAAAATAAATCGGTCTCAGCCTGGAATAAACAAAGAACCTGTTTAATAAAATAGTTTTAATGTAAGAGAGACTAAAGTTAGATCATAACAAAATATCGATGCATACATTTTTTTTCTTCGCTTTTACAATTATGACATCTTGCATCTTGATACATATGTGTTTCTCCTAAACTGCTTTCACTACAATCACTATCGATTTACCGCATCATACATACTATAGACGACAAATAGGTTAAAAAGGAATCAACAGCAGAATAAGGCAAAAAAATTCGCGACGCAGCAAGTGCGTTATGGTAGCGAATTTTCATTAAATGCTTCAAATTTGCATAACCCAATTTTCTATATTTGAGTTTTCGTAGGTAGTGAGGTATTGAGGAGCGCAACATACCAACCAAATTTCACCAAAGTAACTTTGTTATTTTTTTGAGACACAAATCTTGTTTCGGAGAAATTAAATTTTTTGTTTGAAAAACTGGTTCAGTAGGGCTGGCTAACGAACTTCTCCAAGCAATTTATAAAAGAAAGATTCTTGCCAAGTTTCACCAAGATGGGTTAATAACTTTTTGAGTTATCGTTATATATATATATATATATATATATATATATATATATATATATATATATATATATATATATATATATATATGTATATATATATGTGTATATATATATATATATATATATATATATATATATATATATATATATATATATATATATATATATATAAACATATAAAAATTCAAAGGGACCTTGGTTTCGGTTTCTAGAGGCCCAAACATTTTTTGACATAACAATGCAGTGCTGGTGCCTAGTGAACTCGCCAAATAATAACCCTAATGGGATCTATTAGGGTCCTACCTTACAGAAAATCAGGGATTCCGCAAAATTTCCAGGATAGTGAGGTGAAACTGCTCTCTGGCTCCCTGGCTTCCTGACGTCGGTGATTGGCCATAGTTGCAGTTGCATACAATATACAATAACCCTAACTAATTATTGTGACTCCTACATTAAAGACAAAGTTCGGGACGCAGCAAATGCGTTATGGTAGTGAATTTTTATTAAATGCTTCAAATTTGAATAACCCAATTTTCTATACACTTAGAAGGTTTGATTTTGATATGTAGTAAGGTCTTTGCTAAGGCAAGATACCCAGCAAATTTCATTAAAATAGCTTTGTAATTTCCAGAGACAAAAATTTTTTTCAAAAGAAAACTCAAAATTTAAATAACTCAATTTTCTATAAACTTAGAAAGTTTCATTTTCTTACGTAGTAAGGACTTGCCCAAGGCAACATATCCATTAAATTTCATCAAAACAGCTTTGTAATTTTTGCAGAAAATAATTTTTTTTGAAGGAAAACTCAAAACCCTGTCCGATTTTCCTGGCTAACGAACTCATCCAAGCCATTAATAAAAGAAAGGCACTTGCCGAGTTTCATCGAAATCGGTTAATTATTTTTTTAGTTATCAGATATATATATATATATATATATATATATATATATATATATATATATATATATATATATATATATATATATATATATATATATATATACATTTCATCGAAATCGGTTAATTATTTTTTTAGTTGTCAGATATATATATATATATATATATATATATATATATATATATATATATATATATATATATATATATATATATATATATATATATATATATATATATATATATATAAACATATAAAAATTGAAACTGACCCCGGATATGGGTTCTAGGGGTCCTAGTTCGCGCTCATTTGAACAAATTTTTGCAAAGTCTCACCATCGATACCTCTCTATTAGTGAAATTTTTTAATAAAAATTCACTCAAAATAAAATGTGTATAGCCGGCTTTGACATTGTTTTCTGATAACATTTGGTGACAAATGACAACATATTTAGCTATAAGTGAACTTAAATTCATACTTTTTTGTAGACTTTATATTAACTACTTTAATTTTTAATTATGTTAGTGGAAAGTTTTCAATGATTATGGGATTCATTTTAAATCGCATCATTAACAATCGTACTAGTTTTAGCCATAGCAAATACCGCCTAACCTAAGTTTGTTGTTTGTTGACATATAAAACTTACTTTTAAAGTGCCCGTTGTGTTATGTATTATTACATTATACTTTAAACATTAGGAATTATCTTTAATATAACTTACCATTTATTTTTAAACTCAACATGACACAAAAACACTATTAATTAAACACAGTTAAATAAACACACCCGCAACGCTTATTTCCCGATTAAAAAGGAATTTCCTTTTCCTCAGGTGCCTACTTGTCTACCAGAAACAAATGAAATTTGAATCGCAGTGTATGCCGAGCGTCTTTAAGGGGAAACTATTTAAAATATTAATCTGTTACCTATATCGACCAAATTTGCAAATATGTTACCAATAAGAACAGTTTACTTTATATAATATTCACAATATTTCAAACTACCTTTATCAATTAATACCTTGCGCCACAAAATATTCCAAGTTTTTAAATGTTTTTCGTTGAAAATTACGTCGTTTGCTGTTTCTCCTGAACGTTAAGCGCGCCTAAATTTAAAATGCATTTTGATGACAATTACCAATAAAAGATAATTCCACATTCATTGACTATTAGACCCTTCTACTGACTAACTTATTCTTAGAAAATCCGTCTAAAGAAAAGTAATCAATGCCATCAAATTCAATGAGGACAAAAAACATTTTATTAGAATGCAAGTTTAAGTTAATTTTACCAAAACATAGGTACCTACATATTTACAACAGATTTTATATCGTCCTTTTTAGTTTTCTCGTTCAGTTTAAAAAAATTATTGACTATATTTGGTATCATTTATATATATATATATATATATATATATATATATATATATATATATATATATATATATATATATATATATATATATATATATATATATATATATATATATATATATATATATATATATATATATATATATATATATATATATATATATATATATATATATATATATATAAATACAGGGTGTTCAAATAAAGGCACGGACCGGCTATATTTCGAAAACCGTCACAGCTACAGCTTTTGGAAAAAAATTAGCAGAAGTAAAGTGGCCATGAGAAAATGCTGAAAATTATTTTCAGCTTTCTAAATCTGCCGCTAGGTGGTGAAAATTGATTGGCTTACCTAAAATCTTTAATTTCTCGAAAATCTTGCTGCATAACATAAGCTGGTTTTAGGTAATTTGTAATCAACGTTGACTTATCTACAACTTTTGTTTAAAAAAATCCTTATGGACCAGTGTCGGAGGTATGGGGCGTGGATTTTTGTTATAAACAAATGCCTATAACTTGATAACTACCTAGTGGACATAATTTCAAGAATTTTGGCTTGTTGGAAAGGAATTTCATAAGAAATTCGACGTATTAGTATTTTAAATCCACAGTCACACATGCACAAAATACAGAGGGCGTTAGAGTAGAGGAGTCTAGTTTATGAAAATGTTCAAATAGCAACATAGTATTATAATATAACTTTCAAAAAGTGGATGAAGTAAAATGAACCCAGTGAAAACCCAAAACGAATATGTTTTTCCGTTTCAGGGAAAACTGAAATTTTATGTATTTTGATGCTTATTATGCCATTTCTCAGAATTAGATATGAATATAGCAAAATCTCTATAGAATATTTGTTTTCAGGCATCGCCATACAAATTAACATAGTTACTAATATCAATTAATCACTTTAATATGAAATAAATGTATTACCCTCTCATAAAACTAAGATACAAGAGCCAAGAATCGAATTTAAGGTTGTATTCGTATATTGAGTGATTATATTATGAAAACGAAACTATATGAATGTAAAAAACCTAAAATGTAACTAACACTTTATAATTTACAAATGTTCAAACTGCTGTAAGTTTTTATGTATACATTTAACGAATCTCTGACGAGTAGAGGCTACCGCCGTTTGAACTTCAGCCGGCGATATGCTATTAACATGAACTTGTATCCTTTCCATCATATTTTCTCTAGTCGTTGGTCGAGTTTCGTATACCAAATCTTTCACTCTTCCCCATAAATAAAAATCTAAGCACATCGAATCAGGTGGTCTGGGTGGCCATGGAAATAATCTTTCTCTTCCTATCCACCGACTTGGAAATTGAACATTAAGATATTCGCGTACACTTTGCGCGAAGCGTGGTGGACACCCGTCATGTTGCAACCACATTATTGATCTTGTTTCTAGGGAATTGTCTTCCAATGAAATGTTTAAGCTTTGATTTAAAAAATTTAAATACAGATCTCCGTTAGGTGGTCCGTCAAAGAAATATGGTCCAATTTTCCCTTCAGCTATACCGCATCATACGTTTGGAGTCCATCGATTTTGCCGATCTAATTCTCTCATCCAATGGGGATTACTGTCCGACCAATAGTGCATATTATGGAGATTTACTTTCCCACAATTTGAAAATGTTACTTCATCTGTCCGATGGTATTTGTGATAGAAATCGTGCTGTTTCTTCCAGCATGCTCAGCATCCAATGGCAGTAATTCAGTCTGTGGTCACAATCAGCTTCATTTAATCTGTGTGTCGGTATGGGCGAGTCGCAGTTACGCGATTTAGTCCAATCACAATCACTGACAAGGTAACTGTGACGTTCGACAGTGTAAATATTTCTTATTCACGCATTAACCATACACAGTTTATTTTCAAATTGCCTCTACTTGTCAGAGATTAATTAAATATATAAATAACAAAGGACAGCAGTTTGAACATTTGTAAATAATTATATGTTAGTTAAATTTTAGGTTTTTTTACATTCTTATAGTTTCGTTTTCATAATGTAATCACTTAATTTACGAATACAACCTTAAATTCGATTCTTGGCTCTTGTAACTTAGTTTTATGATAAGGTATTAAACTTATATCATATTAAAGTGATTAATTATTATTGGTAACTATGTTAATTTGTATAACGATGCCTGAAAACAAATATTCTATAGCCAATTCTGAGAAATGGCATAATAAGCACCAAAATACATAAAATTCGAGTTTTCTCTGAAGCGGAAAAACATATTCGTTTTGGGTTTTCACAGAGTTCTTTCTAACTTCATCCATTTTTTATAGTTATATTATAATATTATGCTGCTATTTGAAAATTTTCATAAAATTTAATAAAACTAGACTTCCCTACTCTATAACCCCCTCTGTATTTATGCATGTTTGACTGTGGATTTAAAATACTAATACATCGAATGTCTTATGAAATCCCTTTCCAAGCTAAAATTCTTGAAATTATATCTACTGGTTATCCAAGTTATAGGCATTTGTTTATTAAAAAATCCTCGCTCTCTACCTCCGCCACTGGTCCATAAGGATTTTTTTTACAAAACTTCTAGATAAGTGAACGTTGATTACAAATTACCTAAAACCAGCTTGTCTTATGCATCAAGATTTTCGAGAAATTAAAGATTTTAGGTAAGCCATGGCATTTTCGCAACCTAGCGGCAGATTTAGAAAGCTGAAAATAATTTCCAGCATTTTCTCATGGCCACTTTACTTATGCAAATTTTTTTCCGAAAGCTGCAGCTGTGACAGTTTTCGAGATATAACCGGTCCGTGCCCTTATTTGAACATTCTGTATATATATATATATATATATATATATATATATATATATATATATATATATATATATATATATATATATATATATATATATATATATATATATATATATATATAATTTTATTTTAGCATTTCTATGCAAAACATTTTAAACGAATTTAGGACAAATTAGTTTTTTTTGTAAAAAAAATATTTTGTTACTTAACTAGTCCCCCCCTCCTACATATTTTTATGATCAAATTACTGAAAAGTATTCTGTTCGGGTCTACCGAACTCTCTTTATATACTCTCATACATCACATTGTTTAGCCAAGCAGGAGACCAGATTATTCTGTATAGAAGCAGGTAATAAATTAGCGATGTTTACAACAAAGGAATTATGCTTTGAATCCTTTTTAATTAGAGTATATCGGGTAACTAAAGGTGTGATCCAGCGCCTGAAAGTGTTTCGCAAACAAAGTAAACATACGAGCTCAATGCTTTTAATGTTATGGAAGTATTTGTGACCACTTTAAAAGTAACAGGTCTTGATATGATCTTAATATTTCAAATATGTTTATTTTATAAAGTAAAAAGTTCGGGACGCAGCAAGTGCGTTATGATAGTGAATTTTCATTAAATGCTTCAAATTTGAATAACTCAATTTCCTAAAAACTTACAAAGTTGAATTTTGGTGTGTAGTAAAGTCTTTCCCAAGGAAACATATCCAGCAAATTTCATTAAAATAGCTTTGTAATTTTCGGAGAAAAAAGTTTTAAAAAAACTCAAAATTTTTCCGGAAAACCTTGTCCGATTTTCCTGGCTAACGAACTCATCCAAGCCATTGCTAAAGTAAAGGTACTTTCCAAATTTCATCCAAATCGGTTAATTATTTTTTGAGTTATCGTTGGATACATATACATACATACACACACACACACACACATATATATATATATATATATATATATATATATATATATATATATATATATATATATATATATATATATATATATATATATATATATAAACATATAAAAATTGAAACTGACCAAAGATATGGGTTCTAGGGGTCCTAGTTCGCGCTTATTTGAAAAAAAAATTGCAGTCTCACCAACAATACCTCTCTAATTGTGATTTTTTTAAAATAAAAATTCACTAAAAACGTAAAAGTCATAAAATTTCAACGTAATTTATATCGGCACAATGTTTCCGAGTTCCTTAAACCTTGAATTCGCAGGTAGGTAAATCTAATAAAAATTGTAACCAAGTTATATTGGAAACTATGAAAGTGTTTGCTTTTGTATGGAAATAAAGAGGGATAAAAGAAATGATCTAATGTGGTTTAAATGGTACAATTAGCTACCTCGGTAGTCTAGTGGTAAGAAAGGTGAAGCCAATGGTGGTGAGTTCGTTACCCTGTAGAATCCCCATATTATTTTCCATTGCACACTGTAAAATTAACATCAACCGAAATTGTGGCATTAAATGTCCCCACGTTCCAACTATGCAGAGGGGACGTACAGTCGTTAGTTTTGTGTACCATAATGACTTTGAATACGTTAAAGACCCCTACCATCCTACCATTCTTACCAGGATGGGATTCAGCAAATTTATAGAATAGTGTGGTGAGACGGCTCCATATCGCATCGGTCATTGCCCATAATGGCGGAAATAGAGCAACCTTAAAGTAACAAAATCCAACGCAATACAAAAAGGTAGAATTAAAATTGTTTAGAAACAAATATATTTCATTATATACTATTATGGTTCGCGGTTGTCGTTCCGAGTGAGTGTATATGTGTGCCGGCAGCCAATAATCGTTTTGCTTGCTGATAACTGACTGCAAAATAATACACTGAAATCAAGTAAGAATATTAATTTATTTCTACGGCAGAATTAATATATTGTATTAAATTAATCGAAGCACCCCTAATAACTGACTGTTGATTAACAAGGAGCTATATACTCCCAAACCAACAAAAATCATCACATAAAATATCTACAGATGTAAGAATGCGCCCTACTTAAACATCACAAAATACCGCAACCAATCATACACCAGTGTTAACGATTAGCAGTGAAAACTCGCACAAGGTATTGATGATCACAATATGATCGACCAAAGAGACAGCTCTCCTCCATCAACCCATTCGTGGCAAGAAGTCAAAAAAAGAAAAACTCCAAAAAGACCATCATTTCCAAAAACTTTTAACAGATTCTCATCTCTAGCTACAGCAGATGAAATTAACATTAATAACTAAGACTCTACAGAAACGTTAGTACAGTCCAAACATTCACCTATTCTTAGCCATGGAGTGACAGAGTCTGATAAGATGAGTAACTTTCTAGCCGTCATTATAGCAGAAGAACGATATTACTCAAAGACACTAACAAACAACACTGTCAAAATAAATGTTCATACATATGAAAAATATATAGAAGACTTGTGAGATATCTGAGAAACGAGGATATCGTATTCCATACTTACCAGCACAAAGAAGAAAGGGCATATAGTAGTAGTAAGATACTTACACCACACGACTCCAATTAACGAAATAAAGTTAGATATCCAAAAAACTGGCCACAGAGTGAGAAATATTGTGAACATTAAGCAGAATAATATTTCCAAAGATCTATTACCTTTTTTTGTAGATCTAGAGCCACAAGATAATAATAAAAGTATATATGGTTTGCAATCCATATCTAACACAAAAGTCGGTATAGAAACTCCAAGGAAAAGACGCGAAATAGTTCAATGTGCGTGTTGCCAAGAGTACGGCCATTCGAAGAGCTACTGTAACAAACCATTCATTTGTGTAAAGTGTGGCGAAGAACACGACAGCAAAATGTGCACGAAAAATATAGAAACTCCAGGAAAATGTGCTCTATGTGAGGTAGGCATCCAGCAAATTACAAAAGTTTCATCGTATACAGGGACCTCATAAAAACCAAAAACCCTAATCTGACTAGGAGATGCCACCAAAAGCAACAGAATCTAATACAAGACCACCAAAACATACACGTTGCAGCTAACATAGAGACAGAAGTACCTAGCGACTACACTGAACCCCACCCAAGCAGACCGCTATATAATCAAGTACTTAAACAAAGGCAACCTGTTTACACAGATGAGCTTCAAAATACCCTTGAAAAACGTTTACTACTATCCTGGGCGAATTAAAATCCCCTTTCCCACAACTGATGAATCAAAACCAGATTATGCTTAATCTGTCATCAAGACTTGTTAGTAATTTCAAGTGAAATGGCAAAGTTCATTCGCACTGCAACATGGAATGCCAACGGACTAACTAATCGCAAACAAGAACTAATAACATTTGTGAACATTAATAAAATAGATATAATGCTGGTCTCTGAAACCTACTTCACAAATAAGTCGTATTCCACATACCGCTCTTCTCTAGATACGATACGAATCACCCAGATGGCACCGCACACGGAGGTACTGCATTTCTCGTCAGAAACAACATTAAACATGACGTCCTACCCCCGTACGTAACTACTGAAATTCAAGCAACAACTATTAAGGTGTATACATAAACCTGGAATTTTGATGCATCGGCACTATATTCTCCACCAAGACACACACTAAGTGAAGAACAATACAAAGATTTTTTCCAAACCCTCGACCCTAAATTTATTGTTGGAGGGGACTGGAATGCGAAGCACACTTACTGGGGCTCTAGACTAATAACACCTAAAGGTTGCAATCTATTAAAAGCAATAATCGTTAAAAATTACAATGTGGTATCAACGGCCAAGCCTACATATTGGCCAACAAATACAAACATAATACCTTATGTACTCGACTTTTTTGTGACAAATGGAATTGCAAACAGTTATATAAGCGTAGAAAGACCTCCAGATTCATCATCTGATAATGCACCAGTGGTAGCCACTTTAAGCACTACTGTGATAAAGAAGGAAAGGAATGCTACATTAACGACATCTAGACCTAACTGGGAATCATACCAGCGATATATTGAAAATAACATAAAGTTATTTCTGTCTATAAAGCAGCCGAATGAACTTGATGATACCGTAAACTATTTTACTGAGCTGATCAAAGAAACAGCCTGGAAAAGCACCCCGTCAGTTACAGACAATAACTTATCAGTGACCCAGACACCTCTGCAAGTGCGACAACTGATAGCAGAAAAACGTCAAGCTAGAGGAAGATGGCAACGGACACGTAATCCTACTGACAAATTATATATTATAACTGATTAGCCCGAAAACTTCAGAAGACCCTTCAAAATCTTATAAACTCAAATTTCAGTCAATATATTCAAGATATCAACAATAGCGATGATCATGCCATCTGGAAAGCTACAAAGAACTTCAATAGGCCTCTAGTGTCTCTTATAAAAAAGTCGAACGGAGAATGGGCGTTCTCAATGCTCAAGTCAGGATAAAGCGAACGCTTTCGCAGATCACCTGACTGAAGTTTTCAAACCAAATGAAAACGATCCAACAATATGTTACAGAGAAATAGAGTCCTTCTTTGACGTACCGTGTCAGATGTCACTTCCAGTTAAGCTATTTACGAAGAAAGAAATAATATCCGAAATCAAGCCACTAAAGGCCGAAAAAGCTCCAGGTTACGACCTGATCACAGTAAAACTTCTTCATAATCTTCCTGAAATAGCAATTTCTTTGCTGATCACAATCTACAATCGTATGATGAAGCTATCCTATTTCCCATCCTTATGGAAATACACCTTGATTATTATGATAGCTAAGCAATGCAAACCTGAACATGAGGTTGCATCTTATAGACCTATAAGCTTCCTATCCATACTAGGCAAAATAGCTGGAAGGCTATTGCTGAAGAGGCTAAGAAAAGATGTTAACCTGCATAATATAATACCAAGACACGAACTATGCTTTAGAGAGTCAGTAGCTCATGAGTTTAATTTTAATTGATGTTACCTGCAGTAGTGGTGGACTTTAACCAATAGCATTTCATGGTTAACGTCGACCACACAAAAGGGTATGCACTTTCTAATTTATTATATTATTGTCGCAATATTTGTTTCGTTTTTATATACATATACCTATGTTAGCGCAAAAGATTTATGTACCTACATACTAATACAAAACATAAATGTTATATATTCACATTAAACAACTTGTTTTCAAATGAAGTTGCATCATCACCTACAGCCGCCAGCCTGGCTTCGGGTGACATCACAATGTTTTTTTGTTGATGACTTTAGAGATGATGAAATTATTACAGCTGCTAAGAGAATTAAGGCTAACATATCCTGTGGACCTGATCTAGTTCCTGGCTTCTTGGTGCGCGACTGCTTATATGCTTTCCTGACTTCACTTAAGAAAATTTTTAGGCTGATTCTTAAATCTGGAACATTCCCCGCGATTTGGAAGCTGTCACGGGTTTTCCCTGTCTTCAAGGCGGGGGATAGTGGTGATCCATCAAACTATCGACCAATAGCCATACTATGTGTCTTCTGTAAGATTTTCGAGGCCTGCCTTTTTCGGCGAATACTGTTTCACATCAAAAACAGACTCTCTATTTCTCAGCATGGTTTGATTCCAGGGAGATCGACTGTAACAAATTTCGTTGACGTTACACAGTTCATTGCGTCCGCTCTCGACCGCTCTTCACAGGTTGATGTTGCATATACTGATCTATGTAAGGCCTTCGATTGTCTAAATCACTGTTCTGATTGACAGGATGAGGGCTATCGGATTCTCCGAGGACTTACTTGGCTTATTCAGATCTGACCTGGATGGAAGGAGGCAATTTGTTGAGGTTGGGGGCTTCAAATCTTACACCTATCACGTAACTTCGGGAGTGCCTCAGGGTTCCATACTCGGTCCATTACTGTTTAATATATTCATTGACCCAGTTAAACAAGTTTTACATGTTCCTTTTTTAATGTATGAACTGTCTTCAGATCCTTGATGAATGGTGTTGTCGGAGTGGTCTTTCTATGAATGTTTCCACGTGTTGTGTGATGTCCTTTACTCGAAATAAGCACGCAGTTACTTTCGGGTACAGTATAAGAGGGCTTCCACTTGATCGCCCCGGGACAGTTAAGGACCTTGGAAATGTTTTTGATGGTACCCTATCTTTTAAACCAGACTATGAGCAGACTGTCAGTTCCGCTTACAAAACTCTTGGGTTTCTGATAACAAACAGCAAAAATTTCTCACAGCCTCCTCCTGCTCTTTAGTTGTTTGGTTAGGTCCCGACTTGAATATGGCTCAGTTGTGTGGGCTCCTACTTATGAGATACATGTGGCAAGTCTAGAATCAGTGCAAAGGAAATTTCTAAAGTTTCTTAGCTTTCGTGAGGATGGTCGATATCCGTCTATTGGTTTTCCTCAGGAAAGTTTACTTCTTCGCTTTAGTCTGCAGAGTCTGTCGATGCGCAGGCAGTGCAATTTCATTATATTTTTATACAAACTGGTTAATTCTGTGTTCGATTGCCCTAATCTGCTTCAGCAACTTAATTTCAATGTGCCTCGTATTGCAGCACGTTTTCCAGGCACATTCTATCTCCCGACTGCTCATACGCGATTGCTGCGATCGTCTCCAATTTACCAGATGTGCAATGATTACTCTGTACTGCAAGACCGCCTAGATATCTTCTCATGTAATATATCAGAGATAAAAATGTTTTTCAAAGCGATCTAATTTGTGACTCTCTTTTGTATAGTTTGTTTGATTATTGTTTGTTATTATGTTTTGTGTATTGGCCCATTCTTAATTTGGCTTTTAAGCTTTTGGATGGTGAATGAATAAATAAATAAATAAATAAATAAATAAATAAATGAATAAATAAATAAATAAATAAATAAATAAATAAATAAATAAATAAATAAATAAATAAATAAATAAATAAATAAATAAATAAATAAATAAATAAATAAATAAATAAATAAATAAATAAATAAATAAATAAATAAATAAATAAATAAATAAATAAATAAATAAATAAATAAATAAATAAAAAGCCTGGACGCAGCAAGTGCGTTATGGTAGTGAATTTTCATAGAAATGATCTGGCACAAAATATTTTATTATAACTTTTTTTTCTTGTAACATAGAAATCTAAATTTTGGTGTATAGTTTACTTTTTATATCGTTAACCTACCTACCAAATTTGGTTATCATAGATTTCTTATTTTTTAAGATAATTTTTTTTTTCAAATTAAAACTCAAATTTTTCCCGGAAAACCTCGTCCGATTTTTTTGATTAACAAACTTGTCAAAGTCATTTACAAAAGGAAGGTACATGCCAAATTTTATCAAAATCGGCTTATTATTCTTTGAGATAAAAATTTTTTTCGAATGAAAACTCAAAATTTTTACGGAAAACCTCGTCCGATTTTCTTGACTAACAAATTTGTCAAAGCCATTTACAAAAGAAAGGTACATGCCAAATTTTATTAAAATCGGCTTATTACTTTTTGAGATAAGAATTTTTTTCGAATGAAAACTCAAAATTTTCCCGGAAAACCTCGTCCGATTTTCCTGGCTAACGAACTTATCCAAGCCATTTACAAAAGAAAGGTACATGCCAAATTTTATCAAAATCGGCCCATTATTTTTTGAGTTATCGGTGTGATACACACACATATATATATATATATATATATATATATATATATATATATATATATATATATATATATATATATATATATATATATATATATATATATATATATATATATATATATATATATATATATATATATATATATATATATATATATATATATATATATATATATATATATATAAACATATAAAAATTGAAACTGACCCCAGATATGGGTTCTAGGGGTCCTAGAACGCGCTCATTTGAAGAAATTTTTTCAAAATTCAAAAGTCGAGATCTCCTCATAAGTGAATTTTTTCTAAGAAAATTCACTAATAAATGATCGATATTCGACCACCTTCACTTATCTGTTTTTATAGCTGTGGCATCTTATTTGAGCATTAGCACAATATTTCCAGACTTTATCATTTCCTCAAATTTCTCGCTGGACCGCCTAGCAGTCGAACACGAGACTCCTCACTTTGCAGGCTAACACCTAGCAACCTGCGCCACTAGGGCGCCGCCTTTATTAAATAAACATCAAAGAAAAATTGAAACAAAAGTTTAAAGTGGAGGTGACGTGGCTCTGTGGGCTAACATGAGATTGTCAACTTTGCCAAGTCTGTTCCAAGGTGAGTTTGCTTTTCCCAGGCAGAGCACAATAAATGTGCTGTCTTTTAGAACAAATTCTGGCTATCTGTCTGTTGTGGAAACGCAGCAAGTCATTAGCGCAGTTTAGCCGTGGTTGCCGACTTCAGGTCTATGGCAACTCAAAATAGAGAATGTCAAAATTTTAGAATCTTTAATTTTCTAAACACTAAGCTATCTTATGATCCGAAGAAATCCTGATTGGAGACTTTGTGTGCTTATTCATTGAAAATAAATTATCTTGTTTGTAAGTCTACTCTTATAATAGTATAATAGAGTAGTGCTAATTGTATAGTAGGCTTGTCAATTCAATGAATTTGAAATCCTGGGGGAAATCCAGAAATCACTATTATTGTTACTGTCTGAATTAACTTTATAGTTTACTTCAGTCTTTGTGTAATTGTGAATTGGTGTATTATTGTACAATTATTGATTAAAATAATGAGTAAACCAAAAAAGGACACTATATGGCAAAATTTTGAGCCCATTATCAAGGTTTTGAAAAACAAACAAGCCATTTGCAAAAAATGTGGAAAAGTTTTGCAAGCGATGGTAAACAGGACGAAACTTAACAGAAGTGTGCAAAAAATACATTACATCCAGAACTAGAAGATGTAACTGAATCCAATGAAAATATTAGCTTGGGTACATTGAGACAAAAAATTGAAGCTTGACCACATGTCTACAAGGAAACGTAAAGTCTGGTATGTTGTTTGTATCTTTATTGTATTAAGACGGCGGACGAGTTCGTAAATCAGCTATAACGGACATTTTTTCCCCCAAAAATACACAAAAATATTTTGAAAACGCTATATTTTTTAATGTATTAGAGTAACTAGAATGAGACTTTACATGTGGCTAGAAATAGCGTAAATAAACATATGTTGTGAATTTTAAGTAATTTGGTTCACAAAATTTAGAGTTTTTCCAAATTAAAAATAAAATCTGCAAGACATGTGTTCAAACGACCTAGTGGTTAAAGCCCAATCCCTGGCAGACAGAGTAGTTTACTGCCATGCGTACATTGACTAATACAACAGGCATAAATCATACATCAGCGGTAACCAAACAATATAAATAACAGTCATAAAACATACTACCCGAAACCACAATCGGGAAATCTAGTCCACAAATATCCCAAATGGCAGAAGACATGAAATTAAAAATTTGCCAAGTGATCGTTTTTTAATTGGGGGATTCAATCAATTTTTAAAATACACTATATTTGTTGCTTGATGAACGGCCCCAATTATAGTTCTGGGCTTAAAGTGTAGCGTGGCATATCGTTGGACCAACAGTTCTTTCGACCGACAGATCGTTTAGTCGACACTACAACAGAGCGGTGATTCGAGCGAGAATACCGCTTTTTTTAGTATTTGTCTGGCTGACTGGGTGAAACGTTGTTTTGGTTGTATATAACCTAATACTGATCTCTGCTTCATATTTAGTTGCAAAACATCACATATAAGTGAAACTGAAATAAAAATGCCAATTTATATGCGGGGCAATACACACTCTTTATATGTTTAAAATGGCTTACCTAATTGCATAGCAATAATTTGAGATTTAGTTTGATTTTGATTTTTGTTTTGCTTTAATATAACATATTGTAAAAAAAAGATGTTTAAGTTATTAGATACAAATAAACATACTTATGCGTAATTAATTATTATATATGTAAATATGTATGAAAAACAATCCTGACTCACCTTAATGAAAAGGTCATTTTGTAATTAAAAAAAGATCGATTGATATAAGATTTATTCTATATTTTAATTACAAAAATGTGAAGCCACATATTATTAAGCATTTATTTTCTTATTTTCAAGAAAGTTATCTTTGATGGCATCTACCTTTTCACGTTTTATAATGCATAGTTGCACAATTGTTTGAAAATTTATGGTTGAGGGCAGAAGGTTAAGTACTTCTTTTTTTATAAATGTGTATAGGCAATGAAGAAAAAATCATTGGAAATAGAATATGTGGTCATGTCATCAAAGTTATTTGCTATTTGTGTAAAAAAAATATGTCGAGTTAGATATAAATAAATATACTTATGGATAAATCGTTGTTTTTGAAGAAGATATAAATAGTCGTGAGTCAGAATTACAATGTCCACACTCAAAGAAAGTATGGAGAATGCCAGGCAGTTCTGTTATTGTCATAAAGAAAATCGAATGATAGGTATAATTTTCAATCAATGTTTTCATTGAAACAATTTGATTAAAGAAAAACCAGATTTTAATATTTTCTTCTTGTATTGCCAAATATTTTCAAAAAAGCTGTCTTTTATATTATTTCTTAATGCTTATTTGCTGCAAATATATTTTTCAAAATGTATTATTGAGGGCGAAAGGTTACGTATGTATCTCTTTTAAATAATGTACATAATAAACAAGGAAAGACTGTTCCACACTTTTATTTGCTGCAAACATTATATATATATATATATATATATATATATATATATATATATATATATATATATATATATATATATATATATATATATATATATATAAAACCCAAACGCACTTGCTGCGTCAACACTTTTTTGTTATTGCAAATGGATAACTCTTATTAGGTGCCTTTTATTATTTTTTTTCAAATATCAGAAAAAATCTGTTGGGGATTTAGTTTGCTTTAAAATGGTCTTATAAATCCAAAACAAGGGCTCTTTTAACTTAATCATAGGTATACTATATCAACACGCAAAGGTGTTAAGCAAACTGCCTATTGCATAAACTTCAACACTCACGGGATGAAATATACTCGACCAGTATATTATTGTACATCTGCCTAAATGAATTGGTGTATGCAGGGGTTGTATAAATGTAGGAGCTGTCAGTCGAACAATATGCATTCAAGTATAGCATACTATAGTAGAAATGTTAACAAAATCAAGTGACGTCTCTATAAAAATAATTTTAAAACAGTTTGTTCTTTAATCTTTAAACTTAAACATAAGACATCATCTAAGATCGAAACAGTCATTGAATGTGTTTCATGTGAAAATTCTATAAATTCTGTATTCAGTACGTTTGCTTTTCATATAATATAAAATATCCCGGGGCATGAAGTCGGCGTCAAGTATCACGTAAACAAAACTTTAGCTAACATATCTCAGCTGGTTCAGTGGTATTATGCTTCTCTCCTAAGGTAGAAGGTTCCGAGATCGATTCCCGGTCGATGAATGTATCGTTGTTTTTTTTCACTGACATTTGGAGAAACAATAGTGTACAGATTTCACATGTTTTGAATAAGATCTTATTTTTCTTAAAACGCCTGAATAACTTCTTCACCTTCGATTCTAAAATTATAATTTTTAGCAGACATTTTGTTATTGGTAATAATGAATTTTTATTAACAAAATTCACTAAAGAGAATTTGTTTTTAAAAAGCCTTGTTAGCTGTTCGAAAACCGGTTTGATTAGGTAGACTAAGATGAAATCACTCAAGCGATTAATAAGGAAAAATAACTGGTGTTTATAATTAGGCAGATACTTTACTTTTCTAAATATGAATTAAGTTTCTTTCTGGAAAGCTTTTGTAACTTTAATAAAATTTATAATACAAATTTATTTTAAAGAGAAATTTAGCATAATTTAGCGTATAGCAAAATTTAATTCCCTAGCTTAATAGAAAATTTAGTTTTAGGCAAAAGCAGTTAGAACACAAGATTTTTTGATAAGAAAGAGATATCGATGGTAACACTTTCGACAAAATTCTTCAAATGTGCACGTACTAGGACCTTTAAAATCGATCTTCAAGGTATGTGTAAGTGTAAAGTATTAATTTTAGTAATATGCCGTTGTTCAGACAACAATAAGCTATGCAGAAGGGCAGTCATAGGCGTGGAAATATATTTGTTAAAATCATTCAATTTATAATTAAAATTTAGTTATAAGAAAATTTGCTACAACAATTAATGTAATATTTCATGTAATAGTAGGTCACAGATGTATCAATAACATTGGCATTGAAATAATATTGCTATTTATCTAAATAATAAATAACTTGAAATTGCAGCGTACAGTACAGGGTGGCCAATTAAGCGAGGTAAGCGGCTGTATCTCGGAAACCGTTCACCATAGAGCTTTTGGAAAAAAATATATTTAGTAAATGTGGCCAAGAAAAATCGTTGGAAATTATTTTCAAGTTCGTCAGATGCCTGCTAGGGTGCGCAACACCAAGAGGAAATGGAAAAAATAGGATATCTCAGTAATATGTCCAGATAGACTGTATTGAAAATACCTGCAAATAAATGTCGTGTGTATCACGAACAATTTCTGTTGGGACTATTTTTCTCTAACTCTTCAGATAAAGTGGTGGGGGTAAGGCAAACATTGATTAGAAAAAATGCAATATCTCTGGATCGCCTCATGGGAAAATATTGAACTAAGTGTCATTTAAAAGAGTATTTCTTTCTCTATCAACTGCATTGCAAGTCATGTCTTTGTTATTGTTACTGTAATCACTAGATGGCGCTTTTTTTAAATTTAACACATTTTATGATTTTTCTCAAGAAACCTAAATACATTGATATATATATATATATATATATATATATATATATATATATATATATATATATATATAACTACATAGATAGAAAGAGGACTAAAGGTCAAAGCAAGTGGTGAAAATCCCAAGTCTCTACCTTTTGTTTAACCGGAGATATTAATGAAAAACTGATACTGAAACCTAAAACAAAATATTTCATTCTCTCTGTATGTAATTCTAAACTATAAGCACTCTAGTGTCTACTTAAATGCTCAAAGTGTCTGCCGTCACGTTCTACACACTGCTCGAGCCTATTTCGGGTAGAAAAAACGGCAGCTTCCACTTCCGCTGTTGACAGACTACGAATTGCATTTCGGACTCTATTCTTCATATCTTCCTTGCTCGTAGGCTTTGTTTGGAAGACAATGTCCTTTATTCGTCCCCACAAATAAAAGTCTAAGCATGTTAAGTCAGGTGACCTCGCTGGCCAGGGAAATATGCTTCCTCTTCCTATCCATCGGCCTGGATACGTCTCATCGAGAAGTTCTCTCACATTGATGGAAAAATGTGCTGGACAACCATCGACCTGCAGAAACACATTTTGCCTGGTTGCAAGGGGCACATCTTCCAATAAAAATGGCAAATCATTTCTTAGAAACTCCAAGAAGAGGTTACCAGTAAGAGACTCGTCAAAGAAATAGGGTCCAATAATTGTACCTCCTATTACGCCACACCATACATTAAGACTCCAAAGTCCTTGGTGTTGAACTTCTAGCATCCAGTGGGGGTTCTCAGTAGACCAATAATGCTTATTATGCAAATTCACATTACCGTCGCTATGAAAAGTAGCCTCGTCCGTCCAAAGAACTTGCGTTAAAAAATTTGGATTTTCATTGATCATGTCTAAAAGCCAATAATCCTGCTCATTCAGCGCTTGATTCAAAACAATATGATATGGGTGTAGTCTAAAAATCAAAATAAGTATCCTTATATATTCAAGAGGACATTGTAATAAAAATATGTTTATCGGCTGACATAATAGACACATTATGTTATCGGATTTAAGTAACATAAAGCTGTTCATTATACCACAAGGGGCGTTCACTTAAGCTTGACAGTTACGTAATCAACAATTCATAAAGCTTAACTGTTACTATGTTGAAAGTTGAACAGTTGCGGTAATTTGAATGTTGTCAATAGACTTTGAGTAAAATAGTACTCATATACCAAAAATCAACTAAATTTGAGAAAACACACTTGTTATTTATATGTGAAGATTTTGGTGGTTGATGATGTAACTGTCTAGCTTGGGTGAACAGCCCATAGTGCGATAATGAGATTCACTATAGCACTATTGCTACTACAACGAGAAACCAAACACGAATCTTTGGCTAACTAATTCAATAATAAAAACAAACAAACACTACATTCACACCAATGAAATTAAGTAAACAAATGTCAGTTTCATCGTATTGCAAATAAAATCCAAATCTTTTAAGGGTCTTAAGTTTTAATGAATACCAGCAGATAAACTTTTGTATCTTACTCGGATCATAAACGATCATTATGGTAACATGTCGTGTTACCATATCATAATTTTTACGACTGTCGTCTGATCATTTTCACAACCGCCATTATGATCGCTGTGAGATAAATAACAATAACTATTTTGAATTTCACGATATAATAAGCTTACCTATATTCTTTTAAAATAGTTTGGATGGTGGTCCGTGATATTCCCAAGTCAAGATGCAATGTTCTTGTGCTAACATGAGGATTAAATTCTATATATGCCAAAACATTGATAATATTTTCTTGAGTTCTGGGCAAAACGGCGTCTCCGCAGCACTGGTCCGCTTAAGCTTCCAGTTTCACGTAAGTTTTGCACCAAGCGAGGAAAAACTCTTCTGTTGTAATGGTGGCGATTCAGATACCGCATTGCATACACTCTTTCAGCAACTGCCGCATTTTGAAAGCACTCAAAGTAAACACCAATCATATCAACGGCTTCATCATTTGTAAACAACATTTTTATATTTAAATTATACACGAAAGAACTCAGAGTAACTAATTTGACGTTTCTTTAAAGTTTTGTCTTTTTTCCAAAGCCTACCTATTTCAGTTTTAGAGTATAATTATTGGACCGAACGAATAAGTTATAATTGCGTTAGGAATGCGTAAATAAGTCTTATTTTTAAAAAACTATAAAACTATATTTGCAAATTAAAAAATTTCTGTTTTCAATCTTTAAATTAGTCAATGCTGAAAGTGTTTTGTTTAAATTCCAGTTTTCTCAGTTTTTCATTAATATCTCCGGCTAAACAAAAGATAGAGACTTGGGATTTTCACCACTTGCTTTGGCCTTTAGTCCTCTTTCTATCTATGTAGTAATATTTATATCATTGTATTTAGGTTTCTTGAGAAAAATCATAAAATGTGTTAAATTTTTAAAAAGCGCCATCTAGTGATTACAGTAACAATAACAAAGACATGGCTTGCAATGTATTTGATATAGCAAGAAATACTCTTTTAAATGACACTAAGTTCAATATTTTCCAATGAGGCGATCCCGAGATATTGCATTTTTTCCTAATTAATGTCTGTCTTACCCGCACCACTTTATCTGAAGAGTTAGAGAAAAATAGTTAAAACATAAATTGTTGGTGATACACACGAAATTTATTTTCAGGTATTTTCAATACAGTCTATTTGGACATATTACTGAGATATCCTATTTTTTCCATTTCCTCTTGGTGTTACGCCCCCTAGCGGGCATCTGACGAACTTGAAAATAATTTCCAACGATTTCTCTTGGCCACATTTACTAAAGATATTTTTTCTACAAAGCTCTATGGTAAACGGTTTCCGAGATATAGCCGCTTACCTCGCTTAATTGGCCACCCGGTACAAGGAATGCTGACTGCTGAGGTCTGCAATTATGTATGATGTAAACCAAGTAAAAGCTATAAGTAGTATTGTTGATAAACATTAAGAGACTTGTGATTTTAATTATGTAGAGAGAAGTACAGACTTTTGCTTTTGAAAATGTAGTGACTAATATCAGAGACTTTTCAATTAAGATTCAGTATGTAAAGATTTCGGCTCTAAAATTCATTCGTTTAAATTAGTTGTAAGCATTGTTAAAGTTTAGTTACTTATTAAAGTTTATTACATCTTTACTAAGTCTAAATTCGCCTAGTTTGAAAAGTTATTCCCGAAATATCGTCCGCTCCTTAACAGCCATATAATAATAGTGTACAATTCTTATGAAAATTCGTTGCTATGCAACTGCTGCGTCCAGAAATTTTGTTTTATTAATTTTAATTTATAGTTTTTAAGCTTTTTACTATTATTATATTTTTCCCTGTTATCATTATATCCTCTTTTTTTTTTCTATTGGATTTTATTAAAATATTCTTTTTTTTTCAGCTCGAATATGGATGGACTGGGTCACAATTCTTCATGCCTAGTGACGAGAACAAATTCAAATATCACTGTTCCATCTCACACCGTTTAATCATCCATCCTGCTAATGGCCGTAGTTGTTAAAGTGGCTCAAAAATAAAAAATAAGAAAGTTTAATATAGTTTTATTGTTTGTAGTATATCAAATGAGTCAAAAGTAAAAAAGTAGAAATGCTAAGGCTACAGGTTACACTAAATAACATAGTACACTTCTATGAAAAAAGCTTGTAAATGATCAATCAATTACTGTAAATCTACTTAACAAAAATAGGTAATAAGTAAGAAACTGTAAGAAAAGTCTTCAAAACAGAAGACTGGTAACTAGCTTAGTTATACAAATGATTAACACAAGAACACAAAAAAGATTCAGTTAGTCAATAATACAAAAACAAAATAATATTAACAAACCTCTATAACATATAACAAAAAAATATATATAAACAAACTTTAATATAGCAGTTCCTTATATAATTGCAATGACTGCATTATAGGAATACTTTGATTTTTCTTATCACATACAACAAAAAGTAACAAAATTGAATGACACAACGATTTAATATTAATAAATCTAAATTCTTAAGAGATTAAGACAAAGAACAGAAATGGTACAATAACTATTTTTGTTACTATATAAACAGCCTGTTATAAAAATCATCAATACTTAAAACTAGGTCAAACATTTATTGAAACAAATTAAAGAAAACTGCAACTAATTAATTCTGATATATCGAATTATTTAAAAAGAAAATAATCATACACAAATTACATATATTTATAATAATCGCAACAAAATTTATTCTGGATGTAACTATAGATGTTTTTTTTCACAAAAATGAGGTATTGTATTGAAAAAGGCACACTTGGTTTTCTTCGAATAAATTGTGGGTCATTTTAATAACAATGCACAAAAGGATTGCATGATGCAGTTCCAATGACGGTTACATCAGTTGTAGTTGAACATTTCACAAAGCAACATGTCCCTTTATTGCTTCTTACTATTTTAAATTTATTCATGTTAGAAATGTCGTCTGGAAACGTCTCGAGTACTATGATGGGTGATGTACAAAAATCGTACATAAAGATTGAACCTGAATGTAGGAAAAACCCTACTGAAATTCACAGTTCTTTGTGTGAAATCTATAGCAAGCAGATCCTGAATTTTTATACAAATTCCCATTGAGCCACTTGCTTTCATTCAAAGTGTGTCAATATTAAGCATGACCAAATACAAGGAAAACCAAAAACAGCAATAGATGAGCAAAATATGAAACATGTAGATGTTTTTTTAAATAATCGTCTTGCAACTTGTCAGAAATTGTCAGGTCATATTGACTTATTGGCATATCAACAACATAGAACAATGCACAAAAAGCAACCAAACTTGTCAGGTCATTTTGCATATCCGTAACATGTAGTGGTGGGAATTGTTGCTTCATGTGCCATACAGTCCAAAAATGGTCTGCTTCATCTGCCAAAAATGGTCTCCCATACTTTAACTTATTCGAAAATTAAAAGAGCCCTCACATGGACATTGTTTTGGAAAACCTTCGGTGGACTAAACGGCATAGGAAATCTTCAAAAAGAGTGGGGTCATAGAAAACCTGGAGACCTCATAGAATTGTTAATATTGATTAAAATGAAATAAACATCTAAATAAAAACATGTGTATTCTTATTGAAATGACCCTTAAAGTATATCAAGTATTTGCTTTTTCTGGGTACATATTCCGGAATTGATAATATATATATATATATATATATATATATATATATATATATATATATATATATATATATATATATATATATATATATATATATATATTCTTATAAATATATATTCAAAAATATTGATCTTCAAAGGTCATAAAAAACAGCTATATTTTCTGTCAAATAACTTCCCAACTCTTCTAAATCCAGAATACAATTTAATGGGCCTACTCCTTCAAGGCATTTATTTTTATTTAATTTTAAGTTATTTTCGTATAGTTAAAATATAATTTCATATATAAACTGGGCAAAACAATACTTTTTGGGAGTGAATATCTCCTTGATCATATATTTCGATGCATAAAATGAAAAGCACAACTACACTTATAGTTCCAGTTTAAAATTGTGGTCAGTAAATTCGTATAAAAGCCTTGACTGAAAAGTAGACACAGTTGCCACATTAATCAAGTGTTTGTCCATACATAAAGTAAAATAATATTTAACATCACAAATAAATTGTATTGTAGAAAATAATTGCCCGATATCAAGTTTACATAAATCATGATAAATATGAAATTAACACAAATATGTTGTTTAAGTTATATGTGGACATAAAAGAAACACAACTTGGCATTGTAGAAGGAAGCCAGTGCACGAGCAGAGCCTGAATTATCTCTAAATGAAATCAAGACCCAATGGTTCCGAATGTAAACTTCATCATGATAGTCGATAAGATTACGCCTTTACAATGACCACTGCTTATGAGTAAACAAGCTGTTACCTCAGTAGTCGAATACGAGTAGCAATTTTTTTTATTGTGATCCGATGTAAAATTATGGATATGGAGGCAAAATGTTATCAACATAATCTTTCTGTGGAAAGGAGAATTTTAATAAACATACACACACACACTGTGTGTATTGTGATTAGACTCAGTATTAGTGATGCGATTTGCTTGTGAAGTGTATTGACTGTAGTTTCAGGAGGTATATATATATAGAATTATAAAGGAAAACAAAGGAAATAATTGTGTAAGAAAAAGAGACTGAAAATGGTGGAATGTCGAAAAATAAGAGCAGAAGAAAGAAAATAAGTCTTGAAGACACATGCCATGGAATTTGTCAGCATCTTTTCTTTTGAAATAAGACACCAACTTAAGAGAATATCACAAAACTGACCTGATGGCTGATTCTTTGCCAATAAATGTGAATATTTCAAAAAGTATCTTAAAAAAACAATCCATGGTATGAATTTCTGATATATGAAGAGAAATAAAAAAGTGCCTTAATTAAAAGATATAATTTTGCAGCAGTGAAAGCATTTAACCCTTTCCAGCTCAGTGATTCCATTTGGCATCATACAACTTTTACCAGTGTGTAAGTCTGGTTGCATGAAAATAATATCATAATTTTATATAATACTGCACCTCAGAACTTCTAGATGCCGCCACAATGATATTATACAGATATTATTAATATTTGGCAGGATTACTCAGTGATCTTGCTTGCTTGGGTGTGTCATCCAGTGTACAGTGCTGTTATTGTGTACGAATTTATTTAGAACATTGTTTAAATTTTTAATGATCTTATAAATTTTCTGTTTAAAAGTAAGTACAATCGTTGTAACTTTGTGATTATATACTAAAGTATAAGATATGCTACATGTTGTAAAAAATGGTCGTACAGTTGCTATGATTCCATTTGGCGTCAACGGGCATTTGTAGCGAAATTGAAGCTTATAATATCTAATTGAGAGAAAACATGTTTTTTACAACATATTTTTTATTTTTTCATGAAAAAGTAATTTATGATTATTTGTGGACAAAATATTGAAAATTTGATAGCATATATTTTTCAATACAGGATTAATGACTCGGCAAGGTCTTACCGAACAAGAAGAAAGGCACCTGCTTCTTCTTTTAAAAGGGGATATTTCAGATGTCGATATTGAAGAATCTGATGGTGAAATTGACTTAGAAACTCCAGATGTATCCAGTATACCTGATTACACTCTACCATTTGAACAAAATAACAGTGGGCATATGAAGTAAATAAAGAAAGTAATGATGAATAACATTACGATTCTGAGGATGATACACCACTGTCGCTGCTTTTTGAAAAGGAAATTAGTTTGCCCCAAGATGATTTGGCCAAAAATGAAAAGAAAAAAGTAAAGAACAAGAAAATTGTGTACAGATGGCTTCACAAGGATATTGATCTGGTAGTTTGTGATTGCACTATCAATTTTTCAGACCCACCTGATCCAGAAATAACGTAGTTAGCCTACTTCAAGTATTTTTTTGACGACCGATTGATTAGTTTCATTACTCTACAAATTTATAATCAGTTGAAAAAACAGGAAATTCAATCAATACCAACGAAGATGAAATAGAACAGTTTTTGTGCATGCATATCCTGAGTGGTATTGTAAAAATGCCCAGCTATCGTATGTATTGAGCTGAAGCAACTGGCTATGCTCCTATTGCTGATACAATATCACGCAATAGATTTGATAAACTGCGCAATTTCTTACACCTGAATGATAACTCCAAAATGAAACCACGCACAAGTCCAGCATATGACAAGTTATTCAAAATTCGTCCTATAATAGAAAGTGTTAGAACCAAATTTGCAACAATTGAAGCAGAAGAGCATAATTGTGTTCATGAAATTATCATTCCCTTCAAAGGAAGGAGCTCCTTGAAACAATATATAGAAAACAAACCTCATAAATGGGGCATAAAAATGTTTTCTCGAGCAGGATCAAGTGGTATTATATGTGATTTTGAGATTTATGTTGGAAAGGGAACAGTAAAAGAGATATATGAACTTGGCATTAGCGGCGATGTAGTTATGAGATGCGAAAATATTCCAAAAAATCAGAATTATAAATTATATTGTGACAATTGGTCCACATCGCATCAACTTTTTCTCAAACTAAATGAACTTGGGATGCTTGCTGCCGGAACTGTGAGAAGCAACAGGCTACCAAACTGCGTGCTAAAAACTGATATGGCTCTGAAAAAGAAGGGGAGAGGTTCTTTTGATTACCTTACTGATGTAGAGAAAAAGTTAATTGCCGTAAAATGGCATGATAATAAGGTTGCTAATCTACTGTCAACATATAAGGGAACCAAACCTGTTGAATCTGTAAAACAGTGGAGTGTTGCAGAGAAATGTTATATTTAGGTGAAACGTCCGAATATTGTAAAGCAATACAATACCTACATGGGAGGAGTGGACTTGCACGATATGTGTGTATCTCTTTACATAATTAATTTTGTGGTAAGAAGGTACTATTTGCGAATTTTTTTCAATATTGTTGACATGTGTATAGTCAACGTGTGGCTCTTGTATAGACGCCATATGAGCCAAAGAGATGAAAAGTACAAACCGCTGGTTGAATTTCGATCTGATATTGCACATGGACTTCTCAAAGCACGAAAAGAAAAGAGACGTAAACGAGGAAGACCATCATCGGCTGTGTCTTCTCCAGTGTCAACACCGCCACTTAGAAAAAAGGCAAAAACTTCTGTTCCAGTAAATGATGTCAGATATGATGGACTTGGACACTGGCCTATTCACATCGAACCTAAACAAAGGTGCAGACTTTGCATTCATGCTTACTCGCGAGTGAATTGTGAAAAGGCTCTGTGCTTCACGAAGGCCAAAAACGTTTTAAGTCGTTCCATTCTAAATAGAACTGTAAAATAACTACAACACATTCTATTTTATATTACAAAATAAATAAATGTTTTTGTAAGTTCACAAAGTTCTGTAATTATCATTAATGTTCTAGGGCAAAATCTGTATATACATCATACTGTACACATACAATTAACCCAATGATGCCATATGGCTTCATTCAATTTTGGACATTTGGGAGGTGATTTTTTTTAGTTTTTTTTTTTTTGAATATGCAATCCTAAGTACATTTTGTGATTTGTATTAACTTAGAATATTTTTCCTGCTGTTTCAATTAATTTGGGCTGGTAAGGGTTAAGAAAAGAGAAACAATACCAAATAATGGAAAATATATTTAGATGTAACGTGGGTCGACACAGGACACACAGTGTTAAAAGTACGGCAAGTTTTAAATGTAAAAAGCAACTGGGATGCATTTATGGAAAGTTAGTCGAGAGGACTAAATTCTCTCGGGTAATAGACGAAAATTGATTGTGATCTATTCGTAACCAATTTTTGAAATAAAAATGGATTTTTCAATTAATAAACTATTATTTAAGCCCAAGAAAACCAGATAATATTACCATGAAGGCATAGACACAAATCCGTTCATCGAATAAATAGCTCCAATTGATTTTGCCTATGTTCAAAAAGGATCTCTGTTGTTACGAATGACACAGTTTATTACTCTACCACAGCCACCAACCAGAAAAGTTTTCAACATCTACATGGAGGAAGGATAAGATCAGCGATTGGTTACATATAAAGAATATTAAATGTAATAAATCGTTATTGAAAATTAAATTGGTGAATATTACAAAGGCAAACAAACCATGGATTAAAAATATGTTGATGAAATTGCCAGGGAATATGACATCATTGTTTATCAGTTACTCTCTTAGGATTGTCAACACGATACAATAAACATTCACACTTATATAGGGACATTGATATGTTGAAAATTTACTTAAAATCTATTAATATTTAACTTAACTTTATACAACTTTATACTTAACATTTGTCCTTTTCTAATCGACGCCTTTAAGCTTTGAAGTATTTAATATTTAGGATATAATAAAAATTAATTTTTATTTTATAAGACTGCCGATCTAAAATTTGTGACCATAAAAAAAATTATGTATGTATGGAATTTGCTTGTCCCTTTAGAGCCTGACTATCGACGTCACTGACTACAATTTTTGAACTGGGAGTATAGTTTTCAGAATATTAACAAACAGCACACATTAGTACAGAAAAAAAACTTACAAGTAAAATATCTAATAGTTTTCCTGGTATATGTATAGCCTCCTAAAGAAAACAGGCTAATTAATCCCAAGTGATTAGTATCAATTTACCAACAAATTACTACAAACAAATAAGAGGTAGTCTTCATATCAAAACTTAATATTTTGCATCGTTTAGCAAATGCTAAATTGAGCAACTTTAATACAAACATACATAACATCACTTTCCAATGTGGAATGACCATACTGCCTATTTTTTAATTACAAAAAACCAACAGGCAGCAGAAATATACAATTTGATTTACTTCAGGTATTTCACATACTTAGTTTGTAAGAAATTGTAATAATACAAAAGATTCCAATAACAATGCAATTCGCGGATGCTTATTTTTAAGTGGCAGTCGTAGCCTTACCTTCTATTATTGCTATTACCTAAATATGCACTATTAACGCAGACGGGATAGGAAGCTGCAACTACCGTTTAAAAATAGACTGGAAGAACATGCTTAAATTGCATTTTTAATTAAACATAAACAACAGCAACAGTTGACTCTCTATAATTCAGAGAATGTGAATTGTGTTTCATCAATAATTATAGAATTCACCACTAAAAATTAATTGAAGTCAACATAATCAGACATTTACTGTTGTATATATTTATATAAATATGGATGCATATATTCGCTGATAAAATATTTAGGTAAATATTTTTAAACGAATTTATGTACATGGCATACCTATTATGTCTGTATGTATTTATACATTTATAAACACCTATAAGTAATTTTATTTGTACTAAATGGATTGAGGAACAACCTCATCACAATTGGTCTGTTTTATTTAGCCAAGCCTTTGACGTTTTGGTGAAATCCAGCCGTCGAGACTTTCATCACTGAATGAAGAGTTATTGTGAAGAAGTTTCTGTACTCTATATTGCATCTGACCATCCTGCAACAGTAAATCAGAACACACTACATAAAAGGAATTAAGGAAGCCACAGACAATATATTAGAAGACATTGACAATAACAGGTTAGTTACTAATTATAGCGCTGTTTGTAATTGTTGAATACAAGAATCACACTGTCAAATAGGCAATCCCACCATTGTACGGCAAGCGCATCTGTTTATGGCTTATGCCTGTCCTTTGCAGAAGCCCATTGTCTGGTCCTGAACGGTGCTGGGACTGACAGATTCTTAATCTTTTATTATATTATCGATCCACGTAATTTCATTTCAACAAGAACAGTATTGTCAGATACTCAAACTACTTAACTTTTTTGTTTCTAAACAAAGAACTTTGGAATGCACACATATTTAGAACACATGATTTTCTGCCACGCTCCCCGCCGGATCCGTATGTGAACCAGACGAGCGCGTCCCGTGGTGTGCCCGGCGTCTCCTCCCGCCATGCCTCCCGGTCAGGGATTTCCACTGTAAAGTTGTTTTTCCTGCAGATTTGCGGGCTGGCGATGTCTGACCTCATTTCAAGCGTGGGCTCCTTCACAATCTCCTGAATTTTGCAGTGACCCCTGAAGCCTGGGTTCATCTTCAGTCTACCATTGCAGGCTAGTCTGTATAGTCCTAGCCTGGCCTCTCCCCATAATAACTAAGTGTAGGTGGGGCAGATCCAGCAACATCTCCATGGCGGCTGTTAGGGTTGAAGACCTGGCCCCTAATGGAATCTTATTCTATACCAAAGCATATTAACCTCTGCTTTAGAGGATAGTTACAGGTTGATACTGTGTACAGTGATTTGTCGAAAGCTTTTGATAAGATTAACCATACTATATTGCTATCTAGGCTTCCAGTCTCGGGTTCGAGCAATAATTTAGTGCGTAGGATTAGTAGCTTTTGTCAGATAGGTCCTGAAGTGTAAAGACTGGATGCTTTGTTTCAAATAGTATTAGTCTTACTTCGGGAGTTCCTCAAGGTTCACATTGTGGACCAGTTTTTTTAATGTTTTTATTAATGGCATGATCCACTTACTCAAGCACAGCTAGATTTTGCTATTTACTGCTGATAATAAGCTTTTTTACATTAATCACATCGAAGCAGTACAAAACAAACCTTTAAGAGTCTGAGCTTTCAAAATGGGCTTGCAGAGATTATTCATTTTAGTTGCTTCTGATATCTATTCAATAGTTTATCTGGAGTTCTTCAATAATGCGTTTTGGACCCTATGTTGTTTGGGAAAGATAAAACTAATATTTATTTTTTCTATAAACCATGTTACATTTGATATTTTGGTTTTTTCTTATATCTGTTTATAATTTCATCTGGAGTTCGTTAGGAATCTATTTTGGACCCTATCCCTTTTTTTACTTTTTTCCAGATGAAATATTGAACAGATATAAGAAGCAACCAAAATACCAAATAAAATAATTCTTTCCCATAAACAATGTTTGGGGAAGCAACCAAAATACCAAATGTAATTTTTATAATCTTCCCATAAACATTGTTAATTGTTACATTTCGTATTTTGGTTGCTTCTTATATGTGTTCAATAATTCATCTGGGCAAAAGTTCTAAAACCGGGCATGTATGAAGACAAACAAAATAGATTCTTGATGAACTTTAGATGTAATATTGAACACATATAAGCAACCAAAATCCCATCTGTAACATTCGTGGGACAAATAAATATTAATTTATCTTTCCCAAACAACATAGGGTCCAAAATGCAGCCTTGTGGAACTCCAGATCACATATTAAACAGACATAAAAAACAACCAAAATACCAAATGTAACACTGCTTATGGGCGAGATAAATATTAATTGATAATAAAGGTAAATATGAAGTTCCTCAAGAATCATTTTTGGGCCCTATTTTGTTTATCTTCATTAAAGACTTTTTTACTTTTGTCCAAACTTTCCTATGCTAACATCCTTTTAATTTTCTTGGGGATGGAATTATAACATTATCATTATAAAGCACAGAAGATTGTAGATTTTTGATTGTTCTAATGAGTCGTATACACCTTTATATATATACACACACGAGGGCGGGCCAATAAGCCTGTGACTTTTTTAATGACACAGGTTTTTTGACGAAAAATCAGTTTATTTCTCAACATAGTCTCCTTTGAGCTCTATACACTTCGTCCAACATTTCTCCAATTTTTTTATCCCTTCAAAATAGGTATTTGTTTGTGAGATGATTTCATCATTAGAGTCAAATCTCTTTCCGCCGAGCCATTTCTTTAAGTTTGGAAACAATAAATAGTCATTCGGGGCTAAATCCGGAGAAAATGGCGGATGAGGGAGCAATTCTTAGCCCAATTTATGCAATTTCGCCATGGAGACAACACATGTGTGCACCCTTGCATTGTCTTGATGGAAAATAACTTTTTTCTTGGCCAAATGTGGTCATTTTTTCTTCAAATCGTCATTGAAGCAGTCAGCAGTCCAATAAGATGCTATAATATTCGCCCTTGATTGTTCCTCCCTTTTGAAGGTAATCAATGTGGATTATACCACGTGCATCCAAAAAAACGGTCGCCATGACTTTATTGGCTGACAAACCTACCTTGGCCTTCTTCGGCGCCGATTCGTACGGAGAAACCCATTGTTTTTACTGCTGCTTGGTCTCTGGTGTGTTGTGGTGAATCCTTGTTTCGTCCACGGTTACGAAACAGCGCAAAAACTCGTCCCTATTGTGGTTGAACAACGCCAAACACTATTTTCAAATCGGTACTCTGCTTAGAGACGTACCTCATTTTTTTCCCAGTCTGATAGGCGACTTATGCCTTCTTTTTGGTCTTCTTGGGCAGCAGCACGGCCTGAATGTTGGGCAAGACGTCGCCCTGTGCTATCGTCACTCTGGACAGGAGCTTGTTCAGTTCCTCGTCGTTCCTGACGCCAGCTACAAGTGACCGAGTATGATACGCGTCTTCTTGTTGTCCTGGCCGCGTTACCGGCCAATTCCAGAACCTCGGCGGCCAGATATTCCATCACAGCAGCGAGCTATACCGGCGCACCGGCACCCACTCGCTCCACATAGTTGCCTTTACGAAACAGACGATGGATATGACCAACGTGGTTGAACAACGCCAAACACTCCTTCAAAGTTGTCACACGATTGCGTTTGTGGTCGATTGTCCGCAAACGCAGCACCCATCTTGCAGATAGCTTTCTCATACCCAAGTGATCATGCAAAATCGAATCCATTGAGCCATGTGATATGCCTATGGCTTTCACAATCTCCAGCGCTTTTAATCTCTGATCGACCAACACCATATCGTCAATTTTTTCAATTGTTTCGGGTGTAGCGACCTCAACTGGGCGTTTAGAACGTTCTGCGTCATTTGTGCTTGTATGGCCGCAACAAAAATTCAGTAAACCACTTTTTTACCATGGAAATTGATGGTGCAGAGTCCCCATAGTATTTATCAAGCTTAGCCTTGGTTTGAGTGTTGGTTTTTTTTTCGCAAAAAATAATTATTGATGAGCACACGAAATTCACTTTTTTCCATTTTCGTTATCACTCAAGAGGTTGTCTGCTTTCAATGGCTATCTAACACAAACTAAATGACGCAGCTTGTTCAAAATTTGACAGGAGTCAACTGACAGATGCTTGTTGATAGAAGTGTTGCCCTTCCTGTGAAGAGGCGGGAAATTCAAAAAGTCACGGACTTATTTACCCGCCCTCGTATATATATATGTGTGTGTGTATATATATATATATATATATATATATATATATATATATATATATATATATATATATATATATATATATATATATATATATATATAGCCATGTAAGAAATGAACTTGATACTTGGGAGAGGAATCAAATGCTGTAATACGGGAGGAAAACGCCAAGCTTAAGGCAGGCAAAACGGTTCATCACCATACCAACAGATATATATATATATATATATATATATATATATATATATATATATATATATATATATATATATATATATATATATTCCAGTATTACAGCATTTGATTCCTCTCCCAAGTATCAAGTTCATTTCTTACATGGCTTTTTGTTAGTCCACAATAGAGCTCTGGAATAGAATAAATTTGTTTTCTTGGAATAGTCTTGAGGCACTTGGTGCTGCATCCCTCTTCATACATATCTGCAGTGGAGTAATATTGCCTCTATTGCAGCTGTAGGGCATGATGCCATAGCTCCCGTTATTCCAAGGCAGATCAGCCTCTGCAATTTTTACAATTTGCTTTGTGTTGAGGCTTGTAACCATGGGTTTGACCAGTTTGGTACATCCAATATAACATCCTGGGATTCAACCCCATGTCTTTCCTACAAGTCTAAAGCAAGTCCGTATTGCCATTGTGGATCTCCAAGAAGTTTTTTTCCAGGTGTGTGTTCCAGCTCAGTTTTCTGGCCTGTCTTCCATTCAAGCACTGTTCTTCCCATACAGAACAATCTTTATCTGAATGTCATCCTTTTCCTTACTTATTCATACCTATGTCTTTCCTATCTTTTTCAAATCCCCAATTTTCTGTGTCTTATTATGCCTTTTGAGAAATGAAAATAATAGTGAATAAATAATACAAGTAAATGCTTACCTTAGCAATCCATGGATGTAACAAAATTTGGTCTATGGTTATCCTCTTCCTAGGATTAACAGTCAGCATTCTCTTGATTAAGTCTTGCACCTCAACAGAAAATCTTCCCCAACATGGATTGTTTAGCCTGTAGTCGCCATTTATAATTTTCACTGTAAGCTGTTTTCTATCGGTAGCACTGAAATTTATTTTATCAACTTGAATTTCTTGTATCTTACAATTAGTATATATTTAAACAGGGTAACTTATGCAGTGATCAATTAAAAGAATATCTCATTAATCAACAGTTTTATTTTACAACTAATCAAGCTTTTCAGAGACACAAATTACAATGAAACCAGAATTGAAAAACTTTGTTTTGCTTTTAAGATATGTGTGTATATAGTTAAGCTAATATTTTGCCATTTTTACAAATTACCAACTTTTTAGCTCAACAACTGCAGAAATTTACTAGACGGTTTGAATTGTTACGCAGAAGATACCGGTTTCGCTCTCATTAGAGCTCATCGTGTGTCATCTTAATGATAATCAAAATACATCCAAAGAAATTTGGCTAAAGGTAGCCAGCCTCAGAGATCAACAACAGGGCTGACGATTTAAGAAATCATTGGTTGGTTGTACATAGTCTTTATATATAACATTTTCTGTTTATCAGAGGGGGGGCAGAGGAGAGCTGTGCCTAAAATTTGCAGTAGTAGCAACTGCTGACTGTAATTAAAAAAATCTGAGTCACAGACTGGACCACCTCCAGTATTCTTTATATTTTTCCTAGATAATAATAATAATAATAATAATAATAATAATAATAATAATAATAATAATAATAATAATAATAATAATAATAATAATAATAATAATAATAATAATAATAATAATAATAATAATAATAATAATAATAATAATAATAATAATAATAATAATAATAATAATAATAATAATAATAATAATAATAATAATAATAATAATAATAATAATAATAATAATAATAATAATAATAATAATAATAATAATAATAATAATAATAATAATAATAATAATAATAATAATAATAATAATAATAATAATTTATTAACGGTCTGAGCCAATTTACAGATTAATTTACAACCAAAAATCAAATTAACTATAAACAAGCTAATAATATAAACCTAAAAAATATTTTCTAACACACTTTTAAATTCAGCAAGGCTTACAAAAAAAATATCAGTTTTTTCACAATATTTGTTAGCATTTCTACAGATTCTTGGAACTGCAGAATGAAAAGTATAATTAACACGATAGAAACTCTCATTAAATAGACCATGGTGTCTTAAGGTTCTGGGTGGAACACTAAGCTTAATCATAGCTAGTAAGTCAGGAGAATCTACAACACCATTCAGCAATTTATATAAAAAGCAAAGGTCAAAATTAACCCTTCGTTGTTCGAGAGTAATCAAATTTAATTGAGTATAAAGTTGTAAGTAGTCAATTTGGTCAGTTACGATACCCATCTTATATGCCACAAACCTAAGAAATCTTTTTTTGACTCTTTCAAGTAGATCTTTATGTATCTGATAGAATGGTGACCAAACAATGCTGCCGTATTCAAGCACAGATCTGACATATGCACAGTACACAGATTTTAAACAGTTTACATCGGAGAAGTCTGCCAATGTTCTTTTCAAAAATCCCAGCATTTTCAAGGATTTATTTGTAATTAATTCAATATGATTACCAAATGTCAAATCACTACTAAAGTACACTCCCAGATCTCTTATTTGATCAACCTTTTTTAAGACAGTATCTTCCATTTTATAATCAAAATTTGAAATATTTTTCGATCTAGAAAATTGTATATAGCAGCATTTACTCTTATTTAACAACATATTATTATTCCTACACCACTGGATCAAATTATCTATATCTGCCTGTAATTTCAAATTATCTTCAGGAGTTTTAATCTCAACAAACATCTTCAGATCGTCTGCATATAAAAGTGTATCTGCATATTCAAAGCAGCGAGTCACATCATCAACAAATATGTTAAAGAGCAATGGTGAGAGATGCCCGCCCTGTGGCACACCTGAAGTCACATCGATCTCTTTAGATAGATAATTTTTTATTTTAACTATTTGTTTTCTATTAGACAAGAAGTCCCCAAACCAAGCCAACAAATTTCCAAAAATTCCAAATTTTTGCAGCTTTATCGATAAGATTCGGTGATCTATCTTATCAAAAGCCTTTGAAAAATCGGTATATATCACATCGAGTTGACCTCTCTCCTCAAGGACCCGAGACAGGTAATGTTCATATATTAGTAAGTTTGTAACAGTGGATCTACCTTTAACGAAACCGTGTTGCTTTAAAGTTAACTGTCTGTCAACAAACGGTCTTAGTTTATTCATTACAATATTTTCAAATATCTTAGGAATTAAACTATTCTTTATTATAGATCTGTAGTTTTTTATATCAGATATGTGACCCTCTTTATGGAGTGGATCCAAGAACGATATCTTCCAAGCATTTGGGAAAACACCCAACTGTAGTGACAAATTAAAGATCTTAGCAAGAATATTCGATAAGATACATTTACATTGCTTTAAAAAGCTTACAGGAATCAAATCTGGACCAGCACCTAAGTTATTATCAAGCTGCGCAATGGCATCAAACACTTCCATTATTTCTATCCTCATTACACCCATGATCGCATTATGAGAGAACTCTTCACTACAATCTACAGAAACACTATTGTTATAATTGTTATAAACTGACCCAAAAAAATCTGAGAATGAGTCAACAATTTTATCTACATCATCTATCTGTGTGTCATTATATTTCATTACTTTAGGAATACCGAATTTGTTTTGCTTTGATCTAACATATCTCCAAAAACTCTTACTATCTACGTTTATGGCTATTTGAATATTATTTATATAGTCATTATAACAAATCTTAGAAACATTTTTACACTGTTCTCTTAATCTACTAAAAATACTATAATGATATTGAGAGTTGCTAATTTTATAATTTTTGTGTGCTATTTTTTTGTCAATAACAAGTTGTCTCAAGTCTGCGGAATACCAGTGTGGAAACTTTCTATTTCTAGTTCTACATTTGGGAACAAACAAATCAATGGCTACAAAGAGAACATCATAAAAACGATCCATCATTACATTGAGGTTTTCAGAATCTAACAAACTACCCAATTAACATTAGATAAATAATAATTGATGCCAATGAAATCTGCCCTATCAAAATTATAATATAAATAGTCATAGTCTATCAAATCAAGATTTTTTCTATAGACATCTAGGTTTATCTCTAGCGCAGGATGATACTTGTCCAATTTCAGAAATGGTTCAGCAACTGATACATTGAACCTCACCATATTAGAAAAAACTAAGTCCAAATAGTCTCCAAAAATATTACTAATAGAGTTAATCTGATACAGTCCCCAGTAAGCAGCTACGTCCAATAGAATCTTACATTTCTGAGACACATGCCTAACTGCCATTGATCCATATTCATCGTTTAACCAATTTACTCCAGGAAGGTTGAAGTCTCCAGCCATTAAAACATAGTCATAATTAACTAAACTCAGAACATCTTCCACACTAGAGACATATTTTTCGTATATTTCAACCGATGAATCAGGAGGAATATAAACAAGACATATCAAAATCCTTAATGAATCCCATGAAATCAAAACCATTTTGTGTTCGATAGTTTCTTCATTAAGAGACAGTTCTACAGATGGAATTGATGATTTCACAGCTATTAAAACACCCCCTAGATATCTATGTACACTAGTATTTTTACTTCTATCACATCTATACACTAAAAAATCGTCTAATCCTAATTCACTATCAAAAAAATTTTCATTAAGTCCAGACTCTGTAAAGAGAATCAGATCATACTCCGATTTCTCCGTAGCCAGTAAAAGATCTCTTAGTTTCGTCCTCAGTCCACGTACATTTTGATAATATAATTTTATCACTGATGAGGGATCATTTGAGTAAACTCTTGCCGGTTTTTTTCCATATCCACTCTTTGTGCTCTATTTTCCTCACCAACTCCCATCGGTCTACCTTCCCTGAATACTCTGACAGCAACACCTTCACACCATTTGTCAGGATTCAGCAGCTTTTCAAGACAAGGCTTGGTAGTAGAAACTTTGAATGAACTATAGATTGTTGGATATCTCGAAGGAAGTTTCTCTATCTCAGTGGTCAGCTGAAAATTATTCTTTACGTAGTCACTCAACTTTTCTTCAGTTGTCTCTGGATGGAGTCGAGTAACGTGTATTGCCACTTTTTGATTAGTTGGATTTCGTTTTGGTGCTGTTCTCAGAAATTGATCTTCTGATTGAGTATTTCCAGTACCGATAATAATCTTAGCAAAATTTCGTTTCTGATAAATTTTTTCTGTGACTTTTCGATGTTGTAGTCCATCAGTAGAATTAGTTTGCTCTACTGTTTTTGTATTATTGCTTATAGATCTATGTTTAATAAAACTCGCGGCTTTAAGAAACAATCTGTGGTATATGCTATTGAGCCGTTTGTATGTACACATGTGTAAAAAAACTATGCATCCACAAAAAGTGACTGGTATGGCTTATGGTCTGGAGGCATCATCGAAACTTTTTTTTTCAAGAACAAGGAGATGCCATTACAGTCAATGGAGTCGGATGTCAAGCAATGACAACAATTTTTTTGTGACTAAAACTGGAGCAAATGAATCTGGATAAGATGTGGTTTCAACAGGGTATTATCTCGTGAAATGGACAACTCCACTGGTCTTTCTTCTTTGGAGTTATGTGAAATTGTTGGTTTACGCTAACAAACCACAAACAATTGACTACTTGAAAAGAAACATGTGTGCCAATTAAAACTTCCCCCCTGGAAAATATCGGAATTAAAAAAAAGCCAAGACATTTCGACTTTGTTTTCAAGGAGGTGACATGATGTATGTTTTGGTGTCCTGGAACCCACCCCTTAGACATGGGTGCAAATGGCACCATATGTTGAGTGACACTTCATTTTAAAGGTTTCTTAATTCTGCTCAAATATACAACTTTTTAAATTTTGGTTTGGATATGGTAATAAAATCATCAATTAAAGAATAAGACAAAATATCATTGGTTGAAAGAATGTTATTTAATTAAATGTTCAAATTGTTTTCCCTCCACTGCATGTTGGTCGTTATCTGATGAAATTCTTCAACAATTCCCTGATGAAGACCTTAAGTGAGTTTCGTCATGTTGCATACATTTTCGACTTCAAGTGTTCCCACAGAAAAAAGTCTAAGGGTGTTAAATCTGACGATGTGGGAGGCACACACACACACTCAGCTGCAGCATAATGTGGTGGAGCACCATCCTGCAGAAACCACACATCCTCTTCTGCCAAAGCGTTGTTATTTTCCAATACTTCCACAATCCTTGGGTAGATATGCTTTTCCAGTAGATCCAGATACATGTTTCCATCCAGATCTCCCGGTTGGAAGAAAGGCCCTATGAGGTGGTCTTCCAGTATACCCGTCCAAACATACAATTTCCCCAGATGCTGCGTATGAGTTTCATGAAAAGATCTTGGACATTCATCACTGCAGTGGCGGCAAATATGGCGGTTGGCTTGGCCATCCAGTTGGAACGTACATTCATCGGAAAAACAAATTAAGTACAAAAATGTTCAATTGAATGAGCCCCACCACACCCCCACTCCCCAAAGTTTAGGCTTTTTTTGTAATTACAATATTTTCCGGGTGGAAAGTTTTAATTGGCACACCCTGTATAACCATCATACATTCACATATGTATGTACTCGTCGTGCACAGTTTCCTGAAAACCTTTTTTAGCTCAGAACAAATGAAACCTTACACATTCATCGTTCGGATCAAATAAAATGGAGGCTCGGATGAACGAGGCTCAAAAGAACGAGACTATTATTATTATGTCATAAAAATATCATATTTGGGATCACTAACGAGCTGTTATGGCACACAAATATAGAAAATAAAAATCTTACCTAAATGGCAATTCTGTTGCCAACATATAATAGAGGATAACACCCAGACTCCAAATATCTACTTGCTTGCTGTATTCTTTGTAATGGCCATCTAATATTTCCGGTGCCACATAAAGCGGTGTCCCACAAACTGTCTGCATTACAGTGTCGTTATGAATTACTTTGCTCAATCCAAAATCTGTTACTTTCACAAGTACGTCGTCACTGCTGTCAGATGAGAGAAGAATATTTTGTGCCTGGAAGGAAAATAATAAAATTATTTTTTATAAGATACCTTCTAGTTAATAATATTTCACTGAAACCATTAAAAGTGTAAGAAGATACATAATTGAAAATGTATGACCCTAAAATAGGCATTTCCAGAAGAAAGTAATCTTCACAGTGTTTCTAGGAGAGGACTAAATCTAAGAGGTCATCCAATAGGAACTTGAGATACTCCAATAGTGATTGCCGCCATATTGTGACTGTCATCGGCATGTGTTGGTGCACATTGTATTCAGTTAACCTTCAGTATTTCTGGGACCGGACTAAATCTAAGATGTGTACCAATAGGAACTTGAGGCTTCAGGGGCCACTGCAAAATTCAGGAGATCGTGAAGGAGCCCATGCTTGAAATGATGTCAGATTTCGCGACGCGAACCTGCAGGGAAATCCCCGACACCGGGGGGGTTGTGTGCATGGCGGAAGGAGAGGCCGGCAACACCACGGGACGCGCTCGTCTGGTTCAAGAACGGATCCGGCAGGGAGCGTGGGACGAGGGCAGGTGTTTATTCGGAAGGACCGAGGGTAAGTAATAGTATTTCCCTCGGAGCCCATGCAACGGTCTTTCAGGCCGAAATGTACGCCATCCTGCACTGTGTGTGGGAGAACAAGAGGAGGGGCTACACCAACAAGCGGATCCTCATAGCCACAGACAGCCCTTAAGGCCCTAAGTGGCCCACAGGTAAATTCCTGGCTGGTGAGTGAGTGCCGTGACGAGACGAGCGACGTGGCTGGGCAGAATGAATTCACACTCATCTGGGTGCCGAGTCACTCGGGGGTCTAAGGCAATGAAGAAGCTGACAGTCTCGCGAAGAGAGGGTTAGCAGAACCATTTATGGGACCAGAACCGGCTCTGGGCATGACAAAGAGCACTGCCAGGGGAGCCATTAAGTCCTGGGTCAGAAAAGAACACAAGGTGTACTGGGCGGACTGTCCAGGGCTCAGACATGGGAAGTCAATAATTGACAAACCCAGTTCAAAGAGAGCCGTGGAGCTGCTAAATCTTAGCACAGGACAGCTCAGAAACATAACAGGTCTCTTGACGAGACACATGGCCGCCAAGAAACACCTGCATAAAATGGTGCTGTTCGAGGGGGACCTTCGCATGCAGACTCTGCGGCGAGGGGGAGGAATCAGCCCAGCACATCTTGTGTGAGTGTATAGCTCTGGACCGGAAAAGACAACTGATCTACGGTCACTCTAGACCGGAGACAGAGCAATATAAAACTTCACCCTGCCAATCGTTGTGCAGACTAGTTCAAGGCACAGTGATTTTGGAATGGATGGAGTAAGACTAAGGGTATGCACAATCAACCAAAGGTTGCAGTGCTATTGGGGCGGCAAGGCCGCGGACAAGCCCTGAGGGAGAAAAAAAAAGAGGAATTTGAGATATCCCAATAGTGATTGCTGCCATATTGTAACCATTATCGGCATCTGTCCATTGTATTCAGTTAGGTACGCTATTTAATGGTGATGAAATATATGCCACAACAAAGTACGGAAACTATTCACACTATGTACAGAGCCTTACACAATGTTTATAGCCATCATAATGAGTCTAGTGAGCAAGTGATTCGTACCATTATTGACAATCTGAAAACAAACATAACTTTGTTTGAACAAAAGCGATCCTTCGTGAAAAAAAAAAAAAACGAACATATCGCCGCTGTGAGAGCCAGCATTGCAGAAAATTGAAATTTGCATGTGGAACATCGTTCTCAGTCGTTGGGCTTCTGCAGTGACAACGTGGAGTATTTTGTGGAAGAATTTGAGCCTACACTCTTACAAAAGTGTTCTCAAGCAAGAATTGAAGCTCACTGATCATGACTTACATCATGTGTTCTCAGATTGGGCATTAGAGCAACTAGAAAATAATGCCAATTTTCCTAAGAAAATCATCTGCAATAATGGGGACATCTTTTTTTATGCATAATATGCGGAATATGTGTTATTGGGCAGGCGCAAACCCACAGATGATTCAAGAAAAAACTATGCATCCACAAAAGTGACTAGTATGGCTTATGGTCTGGAGGCATCATCGATTTATTTATTTTTCAAGAACAAGGAGAAGCCATTACAGTCAATGGAGTCGAATGTCAAGCAGTGACAACAAACTTTTTGTGAATAAAATTGGAGCAAATGAATCTGGATGAGATGTGATTTCAACAGGATATTATCTCGAGAAATGGACAACTCCACTGGTCTTCCCTCTTTGGGGTTATGTAAATTGTTGGTTTACGCTAACAAACCACAAATGATTGACAACTTGAAAACAAACATCGAACACAAAATTGTCCTTATCGAAAAGGTGCCTGCAAACAAGAAAAAGGTGGACATTTAAATCATATATTTTTTCAAACATAAATACTGGGTTCCCACTAAAAACAGCATATCAATATCCCTGATTTCCCTGACATGCCAAAACCTATTTCCCTGACTTTGATCGTCTACAATATATCCCAAAATCTGTAGCACACTACTACAGAATACAATAGGTATTTGCCTCATGTTGGAAAACACACTTGCCCATAATTATATTTATGAAACATACACCTTTCTTCTTACAAATAAGGAAAAACACTGTTTTATACAAATATGCACCTATCGTGTTTCAATTATTTATCATAAAATGGAAACAAATAATTTTTCCCTGACACGGACAAAAATTCCCAGACTCTTAAGTCAATTTTCACAATTTTTCCCCAACAAAGTTTTTCCTTCTAAAAATTCTCTCGAGGTTTCCCGGTTTTCCAGACGAGCGGGCACCCTCAAATAGTGTATGCTTAGTTTCAAATAAACAAAAAAATCTTATTGTATTTTGCATAGTTGCTTTTTATTAACTAAAAAAAGTTTTCAAGACTCTATTAATATACCCTATATTTTAAGATGTCAAGGTTCTTGCTAAGATTTTTACGAGTGGGTATTCATTGTTTGACATTGCCCTTACTTGAAATCATTCCATACTAAATACAGACATAGAGGTTTCCTCCTCTCTAGGTTTATAATATTTTCTCTGCAATCATCGCAGGAAAATAACAAGTTATTTTAAAGCCAGAGAAAGCATGTACATCTGTATTTGCAGGTGATTATCATATGCAGGTTTAAAGTTAGACCACTGCCAGTTTTGAGCATTCATAAATATATATATATATATATATATATATATATATATATATATATATATATATATATATATATATATATATATATATATATATATATATATATATATATAATATAGATTTATTTTTCAAAATACAGTTCAATAACAATAACATACATAGATCTACTGAACATAATAAATCTTGGAAAGATCCACAAAAGTCAGAGACTTGTGCGTGGATAAATCTAAACCAAGCAAAGAATACAAAACCAAGTAATGAACACAAGAACACACACACACACACCAACAGGCGCAAAAAACCAAAACACCCACCAGCACAATCACACAAACACATTCTCTCACACATTTTCACATGTACAATGTACACTCTCACAAATGTATATAAAAATAAAAAATAAAAAGTGTGCATATTTAAAAATGATTACTGTGCGGTACAACATCGCAAAAGATATCATACGACCTGTTCAACACCTATCTGTGTACTAAACCATAAATGATGTGTCTAGATTTCGAGACCCATGCTTTCACCATCCTCACATAAGAACATAAAGTTGGTGCAGTTCTGATACTGACTGGAAGAGTATTATAAATTCTCGGTGCAATATAAGTATAACTACGCTGGCCCACAGTCTTAATTGCTCAGTTCGTTTGAGCGGCCGCTGCTGCGTTTAGCCTAGTTATGTACGAATGCTCTATTCTAGAGACGCGATCATATTTTCTTACATACGTCAACACAGCCAATGAAAAAAGTTGCCTAATATCATTAGCTCCTGCTTCAGCGTACAACGATTCAGACGGGTAAGTGTAGCACTTATTATAAATTAGTTTCAGGAACCAACGTTGAATTTTATCCAACCTTTTCAGGTGACAACTCAACACAGCACCCCAAACAACAATCCCGTATGTAAGAAGGGGTTCAACCAATGCTGAATAGACCATTCTAAGACACCCTGTTGTCAGAAAGGTTTTTAGGTATTTAAACTTATACAAAATGTCCCTCAACTTTTTAAAAACCACACCAACATGCTCATCCCAACGCAGATGTTGATCTATGATGATCCCCAAATACCTAACTTTTGGTGCCGCCTCAATTTGGATACATTGGTTGTTACAAACCATTTGCAGGTGTGACCTATAGGAGGCAAATGCAACATACTTCGTCTTCTTTGTGTTAATAATTAACCCACTGGCATCAAACCACCCCTTAATATTCACAAAATCTTCTTCAATTATGGTCTTTAGCCGTTGCCAAGAAAAATCTTCATATAGAATTGCAGTATCATCTGCAAAACCAATGACTTTACCAGCTGTCTGCACATCAAATATATCATTGATATACAAACTAAATAACAACGAACCCAGGACTGTACCCTGAGGAACGCCAAATTCAACCACCTCAAAATCGCTGCATCTGCCGTCAATCCTTGTGCACTGCCTTCTAGACCGCATATATATATATATATATATATATATATATATATATATATATATATATATATATATATATATATATATATATATATATATATATATATAAGTTCCTTTCACCAGACACTTTCTCTCAGCGGAGCCACTCTTTTCTCTCACTGGTTTTAATAGCTTGTTTGTAAGGTGTTTCCGCTGTAACAAAGTTTTTACCGGACAGATGTTATTCAATAATCGAAACCAAAAATAGTTTTTTCTTTCATTACGAAAGCATAACCATAATTTAATATTATATCGCAATAGTTTCTGATATTGCAATTTATGGCGCAGCATTGGATATTCTATGCTATGCATCTATCATCTATGTAATCATATTATAATTCATATTTTAAATAATTAAGATATTGACTGTTTTCAAATTTATTAGATTAAGAATTAAAACGGTTATAATGCACCAACTCACAATCTGGTGTGTGAGAAAGCTGTTTGAGCACTTGTTCCTGCAGTTAGAAAAGGCAGGATTGAATAGCAGAAAGTGGATATTTGAACAGTTGTTCAATGCGTTGGAGTACACGAACCGTTGTTCAAATCGAGTATTAAACGCACCCAATAAAACAGTTGATGCCACAACTTTCTATCGATATAGGAACCTCAGCACTAAATGTTGATTTAACTTCTACAACACTATATTTATGTACATATTATTATTATTTTTATATCAATCAATTTTATTTTTTTATACTCTATGATGAACAAAAAATGATATTTGTTCTAATTAAATGTTTTGCTTGACTAGAAAATCAACTTTCTTGATCAATAATCCTAAAATCTGTATGAAAATAGTAGAGATAATTAATATTTATAAAAAATTTAATTTTTATTGAGCCTGAAAATATAGCACTTTATGAATTCATGGTACCTCATTATAGTGATTCAGTTGCTGATGAAGCTGTAGGACAAGATGCTGGTGGCAGCAATAAAACTTCTTTTTTAGGTACAAAAAAGTAGAGTTCTCAGTTGTGCTTTTAAATGTTCAATCTGTACGTAATAAGGTTGATGAATTGAGTTTATTCTTGGATAGTATAGGCAATCCTGAGATTCTGCTGCTAACTGAGCATTGGCTAAAGCCAGAAGAAGGTTTTTCTGTGCCCCCCTATGTTATAATATCCCGGTTTAATAGATCTTGTTTTTTCTCATGGCGATACATTGATTATGATAAGAGAAGACTTTTTAGAATGTTATAACTTTGTTGATGTTGATAAGCACAATCAGCTCTTAGTGGAAAAGGATCTTGAGTTCTCTATTACCTGCTGCAAGAAATTGAATATGTATGTTTTGTGCATTTATAGATCGCCTACTTCTAATAGTAGTTTTTTTCTGCAAAAATTGGAGATGGTTCTCTCTGTGTAGCCTGTAAAATCTACTGTGATTCTCACAGGAGATTTTAATCTCGATTATTTAAATAAAGCCTCTTCTAATGTTGTCAACCTGTCTTGTATGTTGGATTCTTTTGATCTGCATATGTTGATAGATTCACCAACTAGATGTTCCCAGCACTCCAGAAGTATTATAGACTACATATGTACAAATGTAGGTATGGATGTTTTGGACTGTTGCGTTGTTAACGCTGGTTTATCTGATCATGAAGCTTGCTTATGTAAGTTGTCTTTAACCGATTCCAAAAGAAAAATTGTAAAAAAACGTGGAAGAGTGTTTGCTCAGCATAACTACAGTATATTTTCACAACTATGTGCAACAAATAGCTGGGATTGTATATTTAATTCTTCAGATTCCTTAAGCGAGTTCCATTATAGATTAATATATTTCTTCGACATTGCATTTCCTTTGAAGGACATAAAGAGTAAAATAAAGAAACCATGGATTACTAAAGGATTGAAAGTGTCATCAAGAAACATGCGTTGCCTGCATACAATTAGAAAATATGCTGGTAACAATGCCTCATTCATATTCTATTTTAATAATTATCGACGGATATACAGAAGAGTTTTAAAGGTTGCAAAACAACAATATTATAGACAACGGATACTGAGGTCTTCAAACAGACAGAGTCATGGTCGATTGTTAATGATCTTTCGGGAGGACATGGTTATCATCGGGTGACTCATGAACTGGATCCTAATCATCTCAATGATTATTATTGTTCCATTGCTTTTGGGCTGATACATTGGAGGGCCCCTTGGACGGAACCACTGGGCTTCATGGATGATGGGGTGTAAAGTTGGTTCGCCTCCCCGTGGTGCACCCTGGATAGTGTCTACTAGTAGATGTGAACTAAATGAACTAACCAAACCGTAACCCTTCCTAGTCATGTCTTAGGAGGGCCGGGAATGCTTGCCTTAATTGGCCGGCATTGCGAGGAGAGTCCTCTATAAAAAACCCACATCGCAAGGTCGTTGGCGGGTTGGTGCCGAAGCGATGATGCTTCTGGCCGAAATGGCCGGGCATTGGCAGGATGGTAATTCTGTCGCTAACGTTAACCCTCCCCAGGGAAACCGGGCGACCTCCCTGTGTAAAATGCCTCTTCATGGGATGCGGGGCTCTTCCATGGAGGTTTATTTTCCCTTGCTGCTCGTGGGACCAAACATGGACACGACTTACACAGACCCAATAGAGGAGGTGGCAGGATTCAACCTTCCACTGGAACCTCCAGAGGGAAACAACAGGGCAAAGGAAAGTCCACCCCTAGGACGACTACCAAAGGTAGACCCTCCTATAGGAAGCTTGGTTATCGAGCTCCTAAAAAGGAGGAGGAACCTGCACCATACTTCCCTTTTCCTTTAAGCTCCTTAAACTACTCCGTTTTCCTCCATACATTCCTATATTCCTACCCCCATGCCCACCAACTTAAGGTGCATTCAAGCTAATCTGCATCATGTTAAGGCTGCGACATACCTCCTTAGCATGAAATTAAAGGAAGAGCAAATAGATATTGCTCTTCTCCAAGAGCCCTGGACCGCTAATTCGGAACGAACTAAAGGGCTGGGTAACACTTCTGGTAAGATAGTAGAGGTGGGCTCTGGTACTAACCCCAGAGCCTGTATCTGGATCAGAAACAACTTGCAGTATTTTACACTTTCAGAGTACTGCACCAAGGACATGGCATCCATCCATCTCGTGATCACATCCGGGGGGACCAGGCTGGAAGTAGTGGCCTGTTCGGCCTATTTCCCTGGAGACAGAGATGCAGAACAACCACCTCCAGCAGAGGTGCGGAAATTGATCGCCTACTGCAAGAGGAACAACTATCACCTCGTAATGGGGTGTGATGCGAACTCCCATCACTTGGCTTGGGGGAGCACGGACACTAACAGACGAGGTGAATCACTATTTGAATACATTTTAGGGGAGGAGCTGGTTGTCAACAACATAGGCTCGGAACCCACCTTTCTTACAGCTAACCGGAGAGAGGTTTTAGATCTTACGATCAGCTCAAGGCTTTTGAGCTCAAAAATCCTCAAATGGAGGGTGTCGTCTGAACCCTCATGTTCAGACCATGCCCATATCCTATTTGACCTGTGGTGGAGTATCGGGACCCGAGGAGGACGGATTGGGAGGGATTCAAACAGTCCCTCGCCGGCAGACTTGGGTCCGCAATCCCCACAGTGAGGGATCGTGATGAGATCGAGATTGCGGCCGAACAGGTTAGGGAAGCTGTGGTCTCTGCCTATCACGAAAACTGACCACTGAGGTCAAAGAGAGACAGTCGGGGGTCTACTTGGTGGAATAATAACCTCGATAAACTACGAAGAGAAGTTAGACGTCTCTTCAATCGTGCTAAGATTACAGGCAACTGGGAGCAATATAAAACTGCTCTAACACATTATAATAAAGAGATCAGGAACGCTAAGAGGGAGTCCTGGAGGAGGTTCTGCGGGGACATTAATAATTTGCCCAGCAGCGCCAGAATCCACAGGATTCTCTCACGCGACCGTGTACAGGAACTGGGATCGATAAAACGACCAGATGGTTCCTTTACTGAATCTCGGAAAGAAACGTTAGAGCTCTTAGCACACACACACTTCCCAGATTGTCTGATCCTGAGCAACGGTGAGGTCCTACCAGCTGAGGGACGATCTAAACGCCCCCAAAGGGAGGACTGGCTAGTTGCTCGGAGAATAGTTACAGCCTCGGCAGTGGAGTGTGCTGTGAATCATTTCCAGCCATTCAAGTCGCCAGGGGAGGATGGGGTGGTACCGGTCCTACTACAAAAGGGACTGGAGATTCTCCTACCCTTCCTTATCAGGCTGTTCAGAGCCAGTCTGGCCTGGAACTATATTCCTTCCAGCTGGACGGTGGTTAGGGGGGTTTACATTCCCAAATTGGGACGTAATGACCTCCTACCTACTTCACTGAGACCTCTCAGTATTACATCATTCCTCCTGAAGGGATTGGAAAAAATACTGGACGGACACATTAGGGGGAACATCTTACCCAAGAACCCCCTAAATACCCACCAGTATGCCTATCAAACTGGCAAATCAACTGAGTTAGCGCTCAATAACCTCGTCGAGAAGATCACACACTCTCTGAAAAATGGAGAGGTTGCGGTGGCGGCATTTCTCGACATAGAAGGAGCATTTAATAATGCATTACCGATCTCCCTCTACGAGGCCACTATCGCTAGGGGGGTGGAACCTACCATCTGTGGCTGGATCGGAAACATGCTGCACAATCGGACCATTATTACCTCATTACGGGGAGAGGTGGTCAGCGTTAGGGCTGCGAGAGGGTGTCCTCAGGGGAGCGTTCTATCCCCCCTGCTGTGGTCCCTCTTTGTGGACGATCTGCTGGCTATCCTCGGACTCTGGGAGGTTGAGGTCCAGGCGTATGCGGATGATCTCGTCATAATGGTTATAGGCAAGTCTGAGGAGGAACTGTCTAGTACTCTTCAAGAAGCACTAAATGTAGTCAATGATTGGTGCCGTAGGGAACAGATGTCTGTGAACCCTCGTAAAACGATCATTGTCCCGTTCACCAGAAGAAGAAGGTTGGACAAATTAAAACCACCTAATCTTATGGGGGAAAACATTCCATTTTCGGACCAAGCAAAATATCTGGGAGTGATCCTAGATAAGAAGCTCAACTGGGACAGACAGTTAGAAAATGTTATCCGCAGGGCTAAGATGTCCCTGTGGACCTGCCGGAGAATCTGTGGGAACAACTGGGGAACAAACCCCCAACAGATGTACTGGCTCTATGTAGTAGTTATCAGACCTATGATAACATATGGAGCCATAGTTTGGTGGCCTAAGGTACTTCGCGGTACCGCGAGGGCCAAACTGGCTCATCTACAGAGACAAGCATGTCTGATGATAACGGGAGCGATAAGCACCGCACCATCAGTCGCTCTGGAGGTCCTCCTCAATATTCCCTCACTTCACATATGGTTGGAGAGGGTGGCGAGGTGGACAACGTACAGACTAATACAAACGGCAGATAACATGCCGAGGGAAGTCAGTCTGAGGGGGTCCGGACTCCTTGATGACAGTGATTGTCACAGGATTCTGGGAATGGTCTCGGACTTGATGCCTACAAAAATCAGCAGAGATCTGTCTTTCAAGACCGTCCTCCCGGAAAGGGAGGACTGGGACCGAAACCAATCGACCCTGTTGAGAGCGGACCTCTGCTGGTACTCTGACGGCTCCAAAACCAATATGGGAGTAGGAGCCGGCGCATATGGGGGCAGCACCGATGCTAGACTATCAGCTAGCCTCGGCAAGTACGCAACCATACACCAGGCAGAAGTTTATGCCATCGAGATGTGTGCAAGGGAAAGCTTAAAAGACCTATGCACAAACAAATCGATAAAGATATATGCAGATAGCCAAGTTGCAATAAAGGCTCTTGGTTCCTATCGGTGCAATTCAAAGACGGTATGGAGTTGTAAATCTGCCCTTAACGAATTGGGCAGCTGTAATGAGGTGTCGCTGGTCTGGATACCGGGTCACTCGGACCATGATGGCAACGTTGCGGCAGACGCGCTTGCCAGGAGTGGTGCCCAGTGTGACTTTGTCGGACCAGAACCGGTGCTGGGAATAACATCTTGCACAGCAAAACGCACCTTAAAGACCTGGACAGATAGAAGGACAATTCAATATTGGCAAAATCTTCCAGGATTAGCTCACTCTAAGGCCTTCATAAATGGCCTGTCTGAGTCAAGGGCTAAGAAACTTCTAGAGTTGAACAGACAACAACTGAGTACTCTAGTCGGCCTGTATACAGGACACTGTCGCTTGCGGCATCACATGCACCGTATTGGGATCGGTCAGGAGACCGAGTGCCGGCTGTGTATGGAGAATGACGAAACAGCAGAGCACGTGCTGTGTTCCTGTCCGGCAGCGGATAGGACTAGACACCTGCTCTTTGGCAAGGTAAAGCTTGCTCCAGAGGGTCTGGATCAACTTTCGCCCGCAAAGGTTATCAACCTCTGTAGGAGGCTGGATTTGTTGGGCGAAATATAGACATTAGGCGTGAGCCACAATAGACCTTATGGTCGCGGTGGAGGGACCGATATGGACCACTCACAATCTAACCTAACCTAACCTTCATGGATGATGTTTTTATCCCTGACACCTTCTTTTTTACGCCGGTCGATTCTGCTGAGATTCATGGAGTGCTCCATGACTTTAAGAACAAGGATTCTATCGGGTGGGATGGTATCTCTGTCAAACTGCTTCTTCGCCTTCCTAACTGGGTTCTTGAAATCTTGGCAGATGCAATTAATAGTTCAATTATAACGGGATCTTTTCCTTCGTCTCTGAAAATAGCCAAGAGTAATTCTTGCATATAAAGGAGGTGAAACAGATTCTCCAAATAGTTTCCGTGCTGTGTCTCTACTTCCTACCATCTCTAAAATAGTTGAGAAATTAATTAAAAATAGAATGCAGGTATTCTTACACAAGATCCTAACATCTTCCCAGTTTGGATTTCAACCTAAAAAAGGTACAAATGATGCAATATTTTCTCTTCTTGAAAATCTGTACCTTTCACTAAATCACAATCAGGTGGCTGCGGCAGTGTTCTGTGATCTCACTAAAGCATTTGATTGTGTTGGCCATGAGATACTGTTACGTAAACTTCCTACTTATGGCTTTAGGGGGACTTTGCTTGAATGGTTGAGGTCCTATTTATCTGATCGTCAGCAGAGTGTTCAACTTGGTCATATTAGCTCTGGGTACCAACATATTCACCATGGTGTTCTGCAGGGGTCTGTTCTTGGCCCAGTTCTGTTTTTACTTTATATTAATGACCTGTCTATGTTGAAAATTAAGGGTTATATGACTATCTATGCTGATGATATAACCATCTTGTGGAGTAGTGATAGTGTTGGAGCACTGGAGCGCACTGTGGCAGAGGATATGAAGATGATAGAAAACTGGTTCATTTCAAATCTGTTAACTTTGAATGTCTCTTAAGACTAATATGATGCATTTCAAATGTAGTCTTCCTGTTGTGACTCTAGCAGCTGAGGACCTTGGGAAGGAGAGCTGTGTTAGGTTTCTGGGACTATACATTGATCAATCGTTAAAATTTGAAACACATAAATCATCTATGTAAGAAGCTTTCATCAGGTTGTCACGCACTAAGAGTTGTTTCAAAAAGCTCGGACAAGAGTACATCTAGAAGTGTTTACTTCTCACTTGTGGAATCCCATCTAAGGCATGGCATTTGTTACTGGGGCTCTTGTGCAGGTTATCTTTTCAATTCTGTATTTATTCTACAGAAAAGAGCCCTCAGATATTTATGTGGGGTTAGTGTCCGTGACTCTTGTAGACCTTTATTTGTTTCTGAGCGGATATTGACCCTACCATCTCTGTTTGTTTTGGAGACTGCATGCCTTATGCATGAAAAATATAAAGATGAAATCAGGTCAGTGTCTTCTCGTGATACAAGACAAAAGAACTGCATTCCTCTTCCTATACCGTCCACATCATTGTTAAAGAGGTCATTAATATATAATAGTAAGAAGATATTTAACCAGATACCACTAAACTTGAGGAGGATTGGTGACATTGAAATTTTTAGGAAAGAGCTTAAGGAATTTTTAATTGCAAAATGTTATTATTCAATATTGTTGTTCATATATGATGGCTGCGGCTTTTTGCCATTAGCACTATTATTCAATAGATGATTTTTGTAATGATACACTACTGTGACAGATTCGATTGGTGTTGTTTGGGAGTTTTTATTTGGACTACTTTCTGTATATTGTGTGTTTATATTATATTGTTGGTTAGCTGTGTATTTATGTTTATATTGTTTTTTATATTGTTATTTATATATAGTTATACTAGTTACTTATGCATTTATATTACTATTTGTTGTGAACTTATATTTTTGTGTTTTTATATTTTGACAACTTTTACTTTTATATGTTAACTTGCTTGTCAATAAGATTTTTATCTTTGGACAATAAAGCACCTATCTATCTATCTTACCTTAATGTCTCTATGGATGACATTGTTCACATGGAGATATTGCACAGCCAGTACTATTTGATAAAATATAAACTTAACCTGAGATTCAGTCATTTTCTGTATCGAGAGAATACGACCAGTTAGTTCTCCACCAGGCATATAATCCAAAACAATAAAAACTTCTTTGTCAGTCTCAACGATTTCTTTCATTCCAATCACGCAGGGCTGAAACAAATTAATTTTTAAAACATTTTGTTTGTAAAAACGTCTTTTACATAAAGACCAGGGCAACACTATTCACAGGACCATATGCATACTCTTTAACATATTCAACTTTATTTTTATTTAAGTTTGCAAATGATACATGGAATAACGTGAATAATTTGAATAGACTATGAGATTCCTGAGAGTTTAAAACATGTTAATGTTATGAATGACTACTTTACTAGTGTACCTATAATGCAGCTTATAGCCAGTTAGCTTCATCAGAAAAATTTACCTTGTGACCTATTGATGTCACTTTAAGTTAAACCGAGTGCTGTAATGTGTTAACATCTTCCATCTTGCTGTTGAATATGCTGGCACCACCAGTTTTACTCGCTTTGTCAACTCATTTGTCAGTTCAGTCTTCATTACTAAAGCCAGCCATCAGGTATGTGTCAACTCTTTACTGGATACTGGCCACCTGTTGAATTGAAACCTCTATACACATACCGGCAAGCCGTACGGCACCATGAGTTGAATCCAGGCCATTCCAAGTATATTTTAGTCCAATTTACTTATTTTGATGTGTATTTGTAAATAATGTTCCCCAATGACGAAGATGCTAGTGCGATTTTCACTTTATCAGCCATTTTAGAGGCAAATAAAAAACGGAGAAAAAAACATGAAGTACGGTGCAAAAAGTGGTTGTCTGATGAGAAACACATATTCCCACATTAATTTACTGAACGAATTGAAGATTACTCCAAAGGATTGGCACAACTACCTCCGAATGGACGAAAGTATGTACCTACCACTCTTATTCATTAGTTACTCGATTGAGAAACAAAATACTGTTATGAGAACTGCGATATCCCCTCATGGGCGACTGACTGCAACACTGACGTTTCTAGCTACTGAAAGAAGTTTTGAGGACCTCAAGTTTTCTACAAACATATCACCTCAAGCACTTGGTACAATTTGTCAACATTTTTTGACATAACAATGCAGCTGCTGGCGCCTGATGTATTCGTCCAATGTTTTAACCACGCAGTTGGGCGGTCAAGTGATCACCGGCCTGACGCCTCACCCCACACACATACCGGCTTGCCCGAACTCCTTCAGGCCAGCCGGACGGACGATTTTATTTTTGTTCGATCACAGGCCTCCGGAACAGTCGGAGCTGATAGGACAGCTGGACTCCACACACGTTCCGGCCGCCTGTTACCTGTGGACTGTTGAGGCATAACTGACAGGGCTGCCAGTACATGTATGGCATCCTTAAGAGGTATTTTCCTCGCCTGACCATCCCAGGAATTTATTACAGTCTTCTATGTTCATTGGGGCGATCTGCTGACCGTTCTCCATTTGGTATACCTGTGATTGTATCTTCCTTTGACTATACATAAGGTATGCCATTTGCAAACCCACATTGCATGTCAATATCTCAAGAAAACCCTTTAGACAATTTTAAACTGTTGTTCCAGTTTGTTATTTTTGGAGGCCATCATCCATATACACCAGATATGTTAGTTTTATTTTCTCTGTGCCATTGCTTTTGATACAGAAGCCATATCTAGATACTATATATTATCTAGAGTAGATGTCAGATGGTTTGACAGCAAGTTTAATGTAAGACAGAACTACAGTGAACTTAATACTTCTAATTGGCATTGTGTTGGTTACTATGTTATTGTTATTATTATGATTATTAGTTGTTTATTAAATACAAAATACACATTTTATAGCAATAAAGTAAACTGAGAAAAGTAGCATGAAAATTAAGTTGAATGGTAATGAAATTGTAATTATCTGTTAATGCTTAGACTTAAAAAATTTATTGAGCTGCAACAAATAACATTCCTGATATCAGAGAACATGAGGTACACTTCATTAAAAATTCATTAGAAAAACTATGAGAAAGTTTTCCTAATAAGTGAGTTTGCTGGCTAAAAGAATCTTCTTCAATTTATTTTTAGTACTTACATGAGAAAGTTTCTTCAGGATTTCCACTTCTGTGGCAATTCTTTTTGGGTCATTCAAACATGGATGGTTTGAACATACATAATTGGCTTTCACAATTTTTTTCACAGCATATGGTTTACAGCTAACCTACAATACAAAACATTTAGTATTAACAAATTAAGAATTTTTGGTATTTGCAAAACTGAAAGCTTAAAGAGCAAGAAGTTGAGACAAATGAGTCAAACATCATTTAAGCGGATGAGCATAAACTTCAAGGAATGAAGATTACTAAGTTACATTGGTAATTGGAAAGAGATCAATTTAATAGGATCAGTGAAGTATAAAATGTCATATAATTTTTAAAAATCACATAAAATAAAGTGTTATAACAATAAATAAGTGACAATTGTGACAATTGCTAGTTTAGCAAACACAAGAATGGTGGAAGGAGACTATTTAACCAATTACTGGGTAAAAGGAGTGACAATATTGATGAAGAAATTTTGGTTTAATTTTATAAAACAGCCAGTGTCCCAAAATGTTTCAATACAGAACCAGGTGATCATGGAATTTAGGTTATTAAACAAAGCACTGCAAAATATCTCAAAATAATTTTTTGAAAACAATGTGCGAAATTTTTAGATATATTTCATGTGTTATATTTAGTGGCTTAAAACTGTAAGAGTACTTAAAACCCATATTAAAACTTTAAAAGGAAACTAACACCTATCAACAAACAATGATGTAGGTATTGAAAAATATAAATAATTATGATTTTTGACCCCCTTTTAAACTATTAGTGCATCAAAGACAAGAAATTTCATGAAGGGAGCAATACCTTGTAAGACTTTATCTTTAAAAATGTAATTATAAAATAAAGAGTAAATAAGAGGGGAAAAATCTGGTGCTGTAACTAGTCCTTCTAATTTCTTAATATTGTTTCCCAAGATTAAGTCATCTGCAAAGTGGCTACTAAAGAAGCAGGCAAACTGATGTCATCTAACAAGGTACGCAACCTTATCTAATGATGAATATATTAACTAATACTTCTATGGCAAATATTTCATTTCATGAAAGATACATAAAAGTGGATTTTGCACTAAGCATCTCTTTGTAAGGCACTCAATGGATCATTTCAAAAAATAACATTTAATAACCCAACATTTTCAGGTCTCATTCTACATTCTTCAGGAACTTCTTGCTAGGTGATGATTAAAACAACTGTCATCTGCACAGTTTACATATATTGACACGAAGCCAATCTTATTATGCAGAAAAAAACAGAAAATTATATCAACAACAAAAAATAAGTGCACTTACATCACAGTCCTTCAATCAAAATAATAGGTATTCTGCCGTCCTACGGAAAAACACCGCAAGTGCTAAAATGTCGAAATTTGAGTTTTCTATATATTCTGGTTCAGAATTTTATGTTCTTCGATATAATCAATAAATTTCAGTGATTTTTCATGTTTTTTTGAGAAAAAAATATGGTCAAAGTTAGTCAGATTGTACACGTTCTTATATTATAGATCCTATACTAAGCATTAATACCGCATGTTGAATTTATTAGTGCACTTTGACGCATGTCTAGTGTAACTTCTGCAATTTACTAAGCATAAACACCGTATGTGAGAACATGCGTCGTTTATGCGAAGCGATTATAGAAAATATCGTTAGGCAAACACCACGGCGTTCGCGCATGTACTCTAACTGTGCACTTACGGTATTTATGCTATATATCGTTCAGATAAATCTGCTCTGGTTATAGTAAAGCATGTCATTTCTCCAGGTTGAGACCAGTCGGTTACATCTCCTAACCTTCTGTGATGTGGATGGTTTCATTTTATTGTTTTATGTATAATAAAAACAATAGCAAGATTTAATACATATTGAACGTAGTGTAACAGTAGTGCAGACATTTACCAGGTGTTCACACTTTAGTTATTACTAATATTGTTCTAAGTGTTCTCTTTTAACTGAATATTTTTCCATTGTGAGGTATGTATATATTTTGATTAATCCAAAGACAGATTCTCATGCTAGTAATTCTGTATCAGAATGGAGTATCTGAGTCGTGGAAGAAAATTAGTGGTTTTAGCGTCTAAGAGACGCACCTCCAATGAAGCGTTTACCGACCGAAGTAATGTTACGAAACTGCCAGCGAGTGAAGTAAATGAGACTGATCCCAATACAAAATTGCAGTCAGAAACAAGATGTTACTTCCTGTCAAATAGGGTATCACTGACTGACTTCAATACATTGAGCAAATTTTATCATCTCGAAGCAAATAGAGTTGTAAAGGAAATACTAGATTCTATCATAGGAATTGTTTTCCAGACTGTTAATGATTTTTTTAACATAAATATTGAGGACTTAATAGTGCTTGACGAAAACCTCGTTCCTATCTTAAACGATTCGAATGCTATTATTGAATGGGATTCTCCGATCTTCGATAATGAGCAACTGCATCTGGAAAACAATATTATTGATGGTGTTAATGGAAATGATAGCGTGCAGTATGAAAATGCGACCAATGAACGCAGTAATGCATCTAAGATAACGGATTCGCCAGATGAAAGCAACAAGGAAAACGTATACTATTTGAAGAAAGATGAGGTTTTCAAGATTGATACTAGTGCCACAAAGACTGGCGAAGAGCGTAAACGCAAGAAATTTGTTAGAAGCAAAACAGAACGGAAAAAATACCTACGCGATGAGAAAATTGAAAAACATGCAGTGAGGAGGGAGGGATGCAAGTGTAAGAAAAACTGCAATGATAAGTTTAGTAAAGAAGCTAGAGAAAAAATCAATAAGAAATATTGGAACATGAATTTTGCGGAGAAAAAAATGTTTTTATCTTCGAATATAGAAGATTATGACGTAAAAGTAAGACGTTCAGACACGCTACATGATACTCCTGTTAGAAATAAGACAAGAGTATTTTCATTCAAATCTAAAGATGGAAACCGGATTAAAGTATGCAAAACTTTCTTTTTGGGAACCCTTGGATATGCATCAAACAGCGACACAATAATCAGGAAATTCTACAGTCCTCCTATTGATCGCCGAGGAAGTTATTTGAGAAAAGGCACAAACAAGAATGTCATTGCTGATCATATTAAAAGCTTTCATCCTGCAGTGTCGCATTACAGGCGTGAACATGCCCCCAAAAGACTCTACTTACCGAGTGACATAACAATCAAGGATATGCATTCAGATTTTTTGCAAAAATTTCCGGCAGAAACTGTCTCGTATGAAATCTATAGAAGAATAGTTACAGATGAGATGAATATATCTTTCGTTCAGTTAGGGAAAGAAGAATGCGAAAAATGTGAAACCTACACGCTCCATAAACAAGTTCACACGGTCTTGGATACGATATGCGAAGTGTGTTGTCAATGGAAAAAACACATTGACGACGCAAAAAGATCAAGAGATGAGTATAGAAAAGACGTTAGTCTTGCTGAGACAAGTCAGACTGAAATTGTTTATTTTTCTGTCGATATGCAGAAAATCATAATGCTCCCTCGACTAGATATATTTAAGCAAATTATTTTTACACAGAGGCTCATTGTTTTTAATGAGTCTTTTGTACCCTTAGGAAAACTCGCTAAAAATTCTGTTCAGCCATTCGCTGCACTTTGGCATGAGGCCATTTCTGGTCGAAAAAAAGAAGATATAGTGAGCGCGTTCAACGCATTTTTCAAAAATCATGTCCGTGACCACAAACAAATAGTTTTTTGGGCCGATAATTGTTGTGGCCAGAATAAAAACTGGTGTTTTTTTAGTTTCCTTATTTATTTGGTTAACAGTGGTGAAATTGCTGCAGATAAAATCACCATAAAGTATTTCGAAGTGGGCCACACATTTATGTCCGCAGACAGTTTTCATCATTTGATAGAACAAGGTCTGAGGAAGCATAAGAAATGCTATGATTTTCAGGATTTCTGCGATGTTGTCAAAAACTGTTCGAAATATCCAGTGTCTATCAAAGAATTATCGACGTCAGATTTCATGAAATGGCCTACTTTCACGACGAATTACCAACTTCAGAAAATGAATAAAGATAGGCCACTACTGAAGGAAATATCAGAAATAAGTGTAAAAAAGGGAAGTTATGTTTTGTATCACAAAACATGCTTCGACGGTCCAGAGAACGAACTCGTTTTGCTATCTAAGAAATGGCAAGGAACAAAACCACTCCCGGAACCTGAAGGTAACTCTTTAGCGAGAGGCATCACGAAAAGAAAAAGCAGGGGATCATCCAGAGTCTCAAGGGATTATGTCCACCTCATAAACTAAAATTCTGGGAGAAACTGGATGTGAACGATAATGCTGTCGACCTAATCAATGAAGTGGATGACTGAATAAGTGCTATTTTTATTGCTGTATATGTAACGGTATCCACAATAAAAACTTTCACCACTTATGCTCGTCTATGCATTTTTTCTATATTTCAGAAATTTAAATTTTGGAAATTTTTCCTGTCTGCATATTATTATTTTTTGTCACTACTCCGTGGCCAGAATTAGTCGTTGAAAAAAATGGTTCAAATTATTGATTTGTATTAGTTTATATGACCATGTATTGTATAATATTTAGGAAACATAATAAAAAAAATATAGTAGGTATAAGTTAGGGTAGTACGGTAAGTAGAAATTTACTGCATTCTCTTTGTGTTGTTGTATGCGATGTATTATTCCACATGCGTCGTTTATACTAAGCATAGAAGATATTTCGTACTAGAGACTTTTGACGCATGTGGCGTTGTACTTGTTTTACGTTACTTGCGTTCTTTATGACAAGTATCTAAACTTAAGATAGTAGAGCATTTAGACGCAAGTGGCACTGTTTAGCTATTTAGAAGCAGTTTTTTTATTCCCCATGCTGTCATATGTTTAAAGAACAATATAATTAATCCTTGTATGTGAAAAAATCTACCAAAAATAAATTCCTGCAAAAATGGCGAGTAATTTTAGAGCCGCCAACTTTGACCGCCATTATTTCAGAACTACATTCGATGTACATGCGGTGTTTTTCCGTAGGACAGCAGTATTGTAAGTTTGGCAATAATGCAGACAATCATTAATTACTTGATGAAATAACTTGTAGGAAAATTTTAACCAGGTGTTTGAATAGCAGGTTTAAAAAATGTTTAAATCACAAACATTACCTTATCAAAAACCAATCTGACTTCACCACAAGCTCCTTGTCCCAATACATAAGACACTTCATACTTCTTCCTCAATGTGTGGGGTAAGTAATTTTCAATTTCTGCATCTGTCCCCATAATTTTGAAAAACTTATAAACTGAAATAAAGAAGGACAACAAAAATAACATAATGAGTTATTGTTTAAATCACCAGTTTTGTTATACCTTGCAAATTTTTATGTCCAATTGAGATAACATCGTCATTCTGCAGAATGTTCCTCTTATTCCTACCAATAAGATTTCCATTTAGAAAAGTGCCGTTCTTGCTAAGGTCATTTATAAATACCGGAGAACCGGGTTCTTTGCTTATAACAAAATGAACTTTGCTGATACTAGCACAACGATTTTGTGGAAACCTAGACCTAACAATAACAATGTCACATTCCTCGGACCTTCCTACTTTTATAACAGGGTCAACAAGATCTAAAAGAAATAATACATTAAGAACACAAAAGTAACAGTGCAAACAATAGCATCAACAATGCTTTGGATTAACACAATAGAAGACAAAAAAAAATCACCAAAACTCACCAACGGTATCTAGAAAAATATAACAAGCAAACAGTCTTCCCCATGGTGTTCTTATTTCGGGGTTTACTAAATTTGGTGAAGAAGTTAATGTTTGTGTTTGTGTCTGCGTTTGTGTCAAGCAAAACTGGGACTGGGCTTCAACTTCGCACATCTTTAAAACTCACTAGCCGAACACAGAAGGAACCAAAACAAAACTATGAAATGGAATTAAATCGTTTAGTGTCACAATATTTATAACATATCTTCAAGATCACATGACAAAAAACATGAAACACAAATTAGTGCCTTTTAGAACACATTCACCCTCACCCTCAAAATAACAATAAAAACATGGCTGCGAAAAGACGAAACGGGATGTAGAGTTGTCTGTTGTAGGTTTAGATTATTGAAACTTAAGGCGGTAAATTCTAATATTGCCTCATGATTGGCTGTTGTAAGAATGTTCTGGTTTTCCATCTTTTTTTATCGCGCCTAATTCGGCATGAAAACAAGGATAAAAAAGAATACAAATGAACTACCACTACAGCAATCTTTTGCCTATTTTATATCGAGTGATCAAGAATGAATGAGAAAAAGTAATTCGTGAAATTTATAGACAAAAACCTTTTTTGGTTAAAAATATTTAAATTTATCATTGATCTATGATTATTGCACGCAAGTTTTTTGCTTTCTTACTTTGTAATATAATAATGTTTTTTAGAATACCTATTTGAGTTTTACCATGACATAAGAAGTTTATAGAATTTATATAAATTTATATGATTTTAAAGAGGGTTTTTAAAACGTATATTTGGTATAATAGTTGCTTTGTTCATCTTTTTACGCTTAATGAAGAGGTCATTGAATGGTCTAACACAAGAAGTGTATTATTTATCAAACGGTAATAATAATACCAGCAGATGTATCGGTAGGTAAATAAAACTGAATTATTGGTTCTACAGTTTAAAAACTATAGGTACAATTAAGGCTATTAAGTCTTCGTCAAACGTAGCCAGGAATGAAATGCAAAAGTGTGTCTTAGGTATTAGTTATCTAGCGTTTTGAAAGTATTCTAGGTCAATGTTTACTAAGAAACTTCTCTTAAAAATAGTCCAATAACATAGACGCTGTTTTCCGGTTTTATAATTGACGAGCACACTGTACGAAAATAAGCTTAAATCATATATAGATAAATTGTGCGTTCTGTAGTAAAATAACTCTGTCAGATTATAAGATAGAACCATGATTATATGTATGCCGATGACGAATGCTTGAATTTTATCGGATATGGCATGTGAGTGTAGTCTGCGTGCGAGTGAGAGTGTAGTGGTCCCTAGTAAGGCAATTATGTTCGTAAGACAGAGGCAGATAATTTGCGTTACCAGATTGTCGGCACTGACACGTAAACTACGTAGATTAGAACACCTAACCACTGAGCATCCTTTGAAATTCATTTTCCGCTTCTCCTATCAGCGCTACCTCATAATGCAGTGGAATCGTTGTCTATTTATTTTCATACATCCTGTCTTTTTCTTCGGCAAATTTTATTGTATCTTCTGTGAGTAAATTGAACAAATATGGTAATGATAGACAGACTTATTGCTATACGCGTGTTTGTTATTATAAATACATTTGGGCCATCATAAGATAGACCATACCGGACATTATGCAGTGTGCCATAGTTAGGATCGCCGAAACGCATTTTTTGAACTAGAAGTGGGAATAATCCATAATGAACATATCGTTCACACACATAAATGTGTAGAGGTTTGAGGTGTTGGGTTTGCATATGGTACTATCACCCACTAAAAACCCCACCCATGGAGTACCGGACCTAAGTCCATATACCTCCGTCAGAAACGTTTCACATATGACGTTTAGATTTTGAATTTTTGCATTCTGTTTCGTCGCGGGGACTTATAGCAGGCCAGCGCTTATGCCTTAGAGGATGTTCCTGATCGTAGTCAGTAGCGCTACAGACGAGGAGAGCATTTGGTTGAGAAGTGATTTGATAAACCATAGGTGGTTGACAGTGAGTTATGAACTCAAGTATGGTAGGCATTTTCATATGAGGGTAATACTGACTATCTCTCACAAGCGCTGGCGCGCATCCCGAACTCATTCTCATAATGTTATTCTGGTTGGTTTGGAGTGTTTTGATGTGGATATTTGCAGCAGTGGCCCATGCGGATGATGCACGTGTCAGCGCTAGTTAGCTTGTGGCTTTGTACATGAGTAGTTTGTTTCTCATGGGCAGTTTGGAGTTTCTGTTGACAAGTGGAAAGAACATCGAAATGAACATAAAAGCTTTCTGGCGGGACTATTGGACACGGAGGAGCTATGTTAAATATTTTCTAGTGTAACCCCGAGATATTTGCTGATATTTCTTCCAGGGTATCGGAGTGTTGTCTAATCGGATATGTGACTCTCAGGTGTGTGTGTCTCCTCTTAGAAAATGTCAGTGTTGAACATTTATCGAGGTTTACAGCTAGAGATGATTTGTGTTCCCAGCCTTGCAGTTAGTTTACGGCAGCTTGTAGACGTTGGGTTATTATCCTTAGCTAAGTAGAGCTACTGAGTATGGTAGTGTAGACGGCGTACAGTGCAAATAGGCAAAAATATTGTTCAAAACTGAGGAGATGGCAGAACCCTGCCATAGGTCACCTGTGATTGAATGGATTGGAGATCTGATCCCTGGTGTTTAACCTGTAAATTCCTCTCTTCCAGGTAAAACCTGATGAGGAATATTAGAGGAAGTCGATAATCGAATGAAATCAGTTTATTTAAGAGACCTGCGTGTCAAAACGCTTAAGCAATATCGAGGAGATTGCACCAGTTGACTGTTTCTTGTTGAATCTTTCGGTGATATTTTCTGTCACACGGAGGACTTGATCGGTGCTGGAATGTGTTTTTTTTCATTTTTGGGGTTATTGTTTCGGCAACTTTGCTGAGAACTAATTGGCCGATAGTTTTGGGGTTTACTGGGTTTTGGGATATTAGTGACATCGGCTAGTTTCCACTTAGATTCAACTCGAGTTCAAGAATGCTGCGGATAACAGAAATATCGCTAATGTTGATTTTAATCTGATCTATGAACACTGCTGGCATCAGGACCTTTTTTCTTGGATATTGTGGTGTTCGACATGATTACTTTGTCTAGCAGTCTATTAGCACGTCAGACTGGTCTAAACTCCCAAACTGTGTAGGCACTTGGGGCCCGTCAAATATGCAGTTTACATGGTGGTCTGCGTAACTTTGGATGATTTTGCCATTAGAGTTGACAGCGAGGCAGGTTTTGGACAATAAACATTACAAAAAATGTGCTCAAAAGAGTTTTACATTTTCGTTTCAATACCTGCTGTCCTTTGTATTTTAGCAAGTTGAATGTCTGCATGTTCCACCCTTCGGAGGGGGTGACCATAGTCGCGGAAATAGACCAACGTTAAAGTAAAAAAACGTAAAAAATCTGGACGCAGCAAGTGCGTTATATTTTCATAAAAACGTTTTTTAATAGCAAATATGTGTGTTATTTAAGAAAACAGGCATCAAATTTGGTTACCAGTATAACCTATGTAGTAGAAACAATGTGCCATGTTTTATCAAAATAACTTTATTGTTTGAAAATGTACAAAAATTTCCAAAAGTAAACTTAAAGTGTTCCCGAAAAAACTGGTTTCTTGGCCGACCTTATAGGTTAATAGCAAATTGAGCTATTCAAATTTGAAGCATTTAATGAAAATTAGATACCATAACGCACTTGCTGCGTCCAGAATTTATTTTCCTACGAACATGCATTATATTTCGATGGAAAATGCAAAAATGCAATAACATAAGGCGTGTTCGATTAAAAAAATAGAAAATTTGTATCACCAACGACTTATGGACCAGCCTGTGATTGTAGAAATATTTTTTAAGATGTAGCTCAAGACACCCTATAATTAATGTATACAATTTTTTTTCGTATCTTGTACAACAACGGATATATTGAGCTTTATCGATTTTTTACGAAAATTATATTATACCATTAAACGATAAACTCTATAGCTAAGACTACTGCCAAACCGTCATAAAAAGGGTCTATTTCAAATGAATTTTCTGGAAATATTTTAGTAACATGAAGGACAATGACGGTTAAAGCTAAGACTTCAGGCTTTGTAAAACATTCTTCTTGAGACATTTTCTTTCCATAGCTCGTATTAGTTTTAGGTTCTTTGCCTAAATGTAAAAATTAAAACCCCGGATATGTGTTCTAGGAGGCCTAATTAGCGCTCATTTGAAGAAATTTTTTCAAAATTCAAAAGTCGGGATGTCCCATTAGTGATTTTTTTTAAATTCACTAAAACAGAAAGAAAGGTACTGTCCTTTAATTAACTAAAATATTTACAGAAATATATTTTGAAATAGACCCTTTCTGGGATTTCATAGCAGTAGTTTAGTTAGATTAAAGAGTTTGTGATTTAAATGTGTTAGAATTTTCTATTTAACAAAATAAATTTGAAACTATACCCGCCTATTTAGTCAATAAATCGATAAATGGATAACTATATAACACCACAGTAGACAAACTCCGCACCCAGAAGTCTTTGACTTGTACGGCGGAGCTTACACACACATAATATACAAAGGACACCACCCACAACTTATCAGAAGCCGGCCTTTCCACATTCGAGTGAAAAATACCGATTGTATGAATACGGGACTCGAACCCGCGACCTCCTAATCCAATTATAGAGGTTACTCACTTCGCGAACTGAGCTATATTAGGTAATACGTTATAATACCATATAGTAGCTCGTTATAATTCACGTTCTACAAATTTTATAGTACACTAGTTTTCTCTCAATCGATAGAATCCAACAACTTTCGTACCTAAGTATGTAACAAAAGTCCGGGACGTAGCAAGTACGTTACGTAAGTAAATTTTCATTAAATGCTTCAAATTTGAATAACTAAAATATATATAAACTTAGAAAGTTGAGTTTTGGTATGTGGTAAGGTTTTCCCCAAGGCAACATACCCAGCAAATTTAATTTAAATCGCTTTGTAATTTTCGGAGAAAAAAATTTGTTCGAAAGAAAACTCAAAATTTTCCCGGAAAACCTTGTCCGATTTTCCTAGCTAACGAACTTATCCAAGCCATTTATGAAAGAAAGGTACTTGCGGAGTTTTATCCAAATCAGTTAATTATTTTGAAATATGGGTTGGATATATATATATATATATATATATATATATATATATATATATATATATATATATATATATATATATATATATATATATATATATATATATATATATATATATATATATATATTGTGTCCTGATATTGTTAATCCTCACCCTCAAACTCTCCGAGTCCACCCTGCCCATCCTTAGCCGGCAAACCTTCCCCTATCCCCCCCCCCCCCCCCCCCAACAACTAGAGGCGCAGTGATGACAGTGGCACACCTGTAACAGTTGGTAACAAACCAACAGTCAGATCCCGGTGACAGGTGTCATCAAGCGAAGCAGTTTTGTTCCCACTAGTGTTGGGCGATACTATAATAAGTATTGATACCGCGTATCGATCAGTATCGAACTAAGAGATATCGATTCATGTATCGTATCGCTTTCAAAGTATCGATCTTTGCGGTATCGATAGTTTTCTTTTAAAAAATTACAATAGTTAACAAACACAAATGAAAAAGGTGTTTTGTTTATATGTATGTATGTGACATTTGTGCACACACACACACACAAATATATATATATATATACAGATATACAGATATACTACATTCCCTCATATTTTTTATACTTGCAGAAAAAGCGTTTATTTAAATTAATATAAATCAGTTTAACATCGTAGAATGCTCAATTATTGACAACTGAAGAGGTAGAGAAGTGAAACTATATAATGAATTCGAAATACTTAATATATTTAACAAATATAAAAGAAAACATGAAAATGAACAAATTAAATGTACCTATATGTCAGTCAGTACAGTAATAAAAGTAACTGGTTTATATAAAAATAATACTTTTTGTACGAGGCATAATTATTTCATACTCAAAATCTTCTGTACTGTACCCACTATATAACAATTAACAATAGTAAGTAGACACAGACAAAATTAAGTATGTGAAGCAGCGGCACTATATTCTATACAACGAAGCAGAATTTGACTTCACCGAATTTATGAAGTCCTATTAAAAGCCATCAATCATTTTTAAAAGAGAACGTAACAAAAATCCCAAAGTCAATTTGCGCTACAATAAAGGTATCTGCAATCTGTAATAAATGCTCTCATATTAATTGACATGAGATGGCGGCAGTAGTCAAGTCAATACTAATTATTACTGATTCTCCTTTCCTTGTCTGATTGACTGGACTACGATATGATAATAGAGAAAAAAATGGATCCGCATATTATTCGATACCATACATGTAGGATCGATCCAGCGCTAATATCGAGTGCGTCAGTATCGATACAAAATATCGAAGTCGAAAATATCGATACTCTAAAGTATCGATACGTATCGCCCAACACTAGTTCCCGCTAGCACGATCGTGCCAGATTTAGCACTGTATCTTCAGATTTGACACTCTAACACCCCTTTACACTTTTCTGGCACATTTAAAAGAAGTCTGGACTCAGCAAGTGCGTTATGGTAGTGAATTTTCATTTAAATGTTTTTAATAGCAAACATGTGTGTTTTTTTAAGAAAGCATGCAGCAAATTTGGTTACTAGTAGTAACCTATATAGTAAAAACAATGTGCGACCGGGTCCCGTCCCCGTCAAACCGCGGTAAACTCGCAGCTAGTGATGGGTTGTTATTTAATAGTCTGTTATTTTTTAACTGTTGTCGAGCCGCAACAGTAACAACCTGTTATGGATATATACAAATAACAGGTACAGGGGAGGGGATGCTGTTGCGCTTTACACTAGAACTCGGAGTCGTATCTGTTCCTGTTGCACTGCAACTAGCTACGATGAATCAATTTCTGTTTTTATCCGGAACTGTTATAACAGGATGACATGAGACTGGGAATGGGGTATAGAGTATAGAGCGGACTTTACTTCATAACATACTACTTTATACTAGTGTGCTCACAGCTTTGGGAACGTAGGGTCGTCGGTACAATGAAACTGTTAAATTTTGACAGGTTGTTGATTCACACAAAACACACACATATATTTACAATTTATAAACAAACACAAAATATGAAAAATGTAAATAAAATCAACGATGTTTCTTTTTTTCTTTGAGAAAAATTGTCTTACACTAAAAAATACTTTTCTAACAAAACACTTTTAAAGTTCTGAGTTTTTGTTGATGAACATTATTTGACTGACTTTGGTCGACGAAAGTCTGTTACGGCGGTCACTTAAAATTTGTCCTGTTTTAGAAAAAAGTCTTTCGCACGGAACAGACGTAGCGACAGTCCCAAACTTCTCCCTCCCCTTTTTACTTAAATGTGGATATTCATAAGAATGAATTTTCCACCATTTAAGTGGATCTCCATTTCTAGGCAAAAGCGGTTCGTTGTTTGCACAGTTTTTAAAAGCGTACTGATTAAGATGACCGGTGAGTCACCGGCGGTGAACAGAGAATCTAAAATGTAACTAGAGATTCTTCTAACAAAAAATAAAAGCGTAATGTAATAAAGAACCATATGTGCAGAATAAAGGCAAATTTCTTTACCGAAATTTTATGAGAGGTGCAGCATGTTGGAGCTTCCGGTTTTGCGGAAACTCCATCAACTTTCATTATTCAAATGGAACACCTTTTATATTACCTCATTTTATTAATATTACAAGTCATGCTTGTAAAAAGTGAGCTAAGTTTCCTTCACGTCTGACATTTATGGTCGCTAAAAAATTCGTTCTTAATTTTTAGTGAATTTTCTTAAAAAAAATTCACTAATGAGGAGATCCCGACTTTTGAATTTTGAAAAAATTTCTTCAAATGAGCGCTAATTAGGCCTATCAGAAAACATATCCGGGGTCAGTTTCAATTTTTATATGTTTATATATATATATATATATATATATATATATATATATATATATATATATATATATATATATATATATATATATATATATATATATATATATATATATATATATATATATATATATATATATATATATATATATATATATATATATATATATATATATATATATATATATGTATCACACCGATAACTCAAAAAATAATGGGCCGATTTTAATCAAATTTGGTGAAAAAATTCCTTTTGCAAATGGCTTGGATGAGTTCGTTATCCAGAAAAATCTGCCCAGGTTTTCCCGGAAAATTTTGTGTTTTCTTTTGAAAAAAATTTATATCTCCGGAATTAACAAAGTAAAGGCAACCAAATTTGGTACGCAGGTTTATCTCCTTATAGGTAAGTTACCTACCAAAATTTAGCTATGTAGGTCAAAAGACAAAAAAGTTATAGGCATTTAAAGAAAAATAAATTGAGGTTTTCCTCAAAACGTCAAAGTGGCGATTTAAAATGTCAAAATTGGCAACATTTAGGCAAATAACTTAAATCTAATACGGGCTATAGAAATAAAATGTCTCAAGAAGGATGTTTTACAAACCCTAAAGTCTTAGTTTCAACCGTCATTGTCCTTCATTTTATTAAAATATTTGCAGAAAATTCATTTCAAATAGACCCTTTCTCTGATGCTTGGCAGTAGCCTTAGCTATAGAGTTTATCATTTAATGGTATATAATTTTTGTCGAATTTTCGTAAAAAATCAATAAAGCTCAATAGATCCGTTATTATATAAGATATGAAGAAAATTTGTATATATTAATTATAGGGTGGCTTGAGCTACATCTTAAAATAATATTTCTACAATCACAGGATGGCCCATAAGTAGTTGGTGATACAAATTTCCTTTTTTTTTTATCAAACACGGCTTATGTTATTGCATTTGTGCATTTTCCATCGAAATATAATGCGTTTGTACGAAAAGAAATTCTGGACGCAGCAAGTGCGTTATGGTAGCGAATTTTGATCAAATATTTCATATTTGAACAGCTCAATTTGCTATTAACCTATAAGGTTGACCAAGAAACGTGTTTTTTCGGGAACATTTTAAGTTAACTTTTGGAAATTTTTGTACATTTTCACACAATAAAGTTATTTTAATGGAACATGGCACATTGTTTTTACTATATAGGTTATACTGGTAACCAAATTTGATGCCTGCTTTCTTAAAAAAAAACACACATATTTGTTATTAAAAAGATTTTTATGAAAATTCACTACCATAACGCACTTGCTGCGTCCAGAATTTTTCAATATGTGAAAGGCTGTATATGTAGCAACTGAAAATTATTAAAAATGAACTATATCACTGTAAAAATAAAATCAGGTCACCGCGTATATAAAAAAATTATCACAGTCGTTGACGTAAACTCAATCTTCATTAGATAACTCAATATGCAGATGGCATTTTTGTTTTAAGAAAAAACTGATATGTATACAAACGTACAGTTATGCTTTAACGTGAGTCCTTAGGTATTATATTATATTAGGTAGTTTCTTTGCTCATTCTTCTTTGCCTTATGTAACTAATAAATCAATATTCCTTTTTACTTTTCACTTTGGAAATCTAAGAAATGGGTCCGATTTTACACATCTTTTTTTTATTACTACTGCAAAATAAAAAATCGCTGAAACTTAAAAAATCTCAGAAACAGTACCAATTTTAATGAAATTATAAAAATATTCCCTGTATCCGGTATAGTTGAAACCAGACACACTTCGCCCTATAGGTAGAGAGAAAAAAATTAGTTTTAATTTTTTTTTAAATATTTATTTTATTGTTTGCTTACAATAATTCATGTATTTCATATAAGTCTCATTTTCAAGGAAAAGATGGCTATAGAGATTTTCAAGCTCAATGCTTAACTAATACTTAATTAGTAAAGAAAATTCGAAAGAAAATCTGCATTGTTGAATTTTTTACCAAATTATTATTAGTGATGCATATCCAAAAAAAAACTCCATCATTTTTTTAATAAAAAAATAATTAATTGTTTTAAACATAATACAAGAATATTTTTTATTTTAAACATTACCTAACTACACCATCGGACGGGTTCAGCTACTGTTACTACGTCTACGTGGAATTCTTAATAATTCATAGTTCATACTGTTATTTTTAATTTTTAACTTTATATTTAACTGTTATTTCTAAATAACAGTAACAGTTGCGACCTGTTAAAGCAATATAACAGTTTTTCCCATCACTACTCGGAGCGCTCGCTTAGTGCGCAGCGTTGCCAGCTTGTGCTTTCTACCCTCTCGCCAGGAAAATAAAAAATAATAAAATGTGTCATTCATTTGAATGATAGTAAATTGAGCAGACCCAAATTATATACATAATATATTAGTATGTAAATGATTTAAATGTGCCAACTTAACAGACAGTGAAAATATGTATGTATTGTGCATTTAAAAATCTATTGCTTCCAAATAACTAAATCAGACATTATGAAACTTCGTCAAGTCAATAAACATGCCATGCTCTATTTACGTAAAGCAACGAAAAAAATGTAGCGCAACCGGTTGTACAGAAAGTAGACACTAACTTTATTTATTTTTTTAGTGGCAGTGATGCATTTTTTGGTCATTTTCGAATAGACCTCGTGATCCTACAACAGAGCATATCCTTCAACACATTCACAAAAAACGAAGGGACCCGTGTACTTTAGTAGGTTACTATACAGCGCATTTATTGTTTTATTGTGTCGAAACGAGTAAACAGAAAATTCTAAAACTTCGTTGGCTTAATAAACACTCTACGCTCTGTTCACGTAAGTGAATCAAAAAAATGTAGCGCAACCGGTTGTACCGGAAGTTGACAGTAACTTTTTTTTTAATGGCAGTGATGCATTTTTTGTCATTTTCGAATAGACTTCGTGATTCTACAGCAGAGCATATCCTTCAACACATTCACAAAAAACGAAGGGACGCGTGTACTTTAGTAGGTGGCTATACAGCGCATTTATTGTTTTGTGTCGAAACCAGTAAACAGAAAATTTTGAAACTTCGTTGGCTTAATAAATACGCTACGCTCTGTTCACGTAGGTGAATCAAGAAAATGTAGCGCAACCGGTTGTACCGGAAGTTGACAGTATTTTTTTAATAGCAGTTATGCATTTTTTATCATTTTCGAATAGACCTCAGATTCTACAGCAGAATCATGTATCATACACCCGCTATCCTTCAACATATTCAGAAAAAACGAAGGGATATTTTTTTAATGGCAATGATATATTTTCTTTTCATTTTTGAATAGATCGCGTGATTATACACGAGAATCATGTATCATACACCCGCTATCCTTCAACGCATTCACACAAAAAAAACGACGGGACACGTGTACTTTAGTAGGTGGCTATACGGCGCATTTAGTGCTTTATTGTGTCGAAACGAGTTAACAGAAAATTATTAAACTTCGTCGACTTAATAAACACGCTACGCTCTGTTCACGTAAGTGAATAAAAAAATGTAGCGTAACTGGTTGTACGGGGAGTTGACAGTAACTTTTTTTTTAATGGCACTGATACATTTTTTGTCATTTTCGAATAGATCGGACGATTCTACACCAGAATCATGTATCATACACCCATTATCCATCAAGGCATGTAGAAAAAGGGCCGGGACCCGTGTACTTTACTAGGTAGGTATACCGCCCATTTAAAGGTTTATGGTGTCGAATGGAGTTAATAGAGAATTATGAAAGCAAGTTGTCTTAATAAACACGCTGCCCTCTATTTACCGAATGAACGAAAAAATGTACCGTAACCAGTTGTGCCGGAAATTGACTGTAACTTTTTTTTATGGCAGTGATAATTGTTTTTGCATTTTCGGGTAAACGTAGGATAGCGGTGGCTTTCAATTTTCGAGCTGGGAAAGCTATGAAATCCAGTTTTGAACCTGCAAATCTTAAACTGGGTGGGATCGGCAAATATGCTTGCCTAAACAAGTTCCCCAGGCGCCAGGAGTTTAATTGCTGTGTCAACTGTAGTTGATATTTGTCAAAATTTCTTGAAATTACAATTCAACTATTGGCGCCTGTTGAACCCGGCCAATAGACCGCATGGAGAGTATTCGTTTCGGTTAAATTTTTGTAGAAAAATGTTTGTGATGGGAAGATCTCGACTTTTCGATTTAAAACAATTTCTTCAAATGAGCGCAAACTAGGGCCCCTAGAACCCATATGCGGGATATATATGTGAATTTTCATTAAATGCTTCAAATTTGAATAACTCAAATGTATATAAATTTAGAAAGTTGAGTTTTGGTATGTAGTAAGGTTTTCCCAAGGCAACATATCCAGCAAATTTCATTAAAAACGCTTTGTAATTTTCGGAGAAATTTTTTTTTTTTCGAAAGATAACTCAAAAATTTCGCGGAAAACCTTGTCCAATTTTCCTGGATAACGAACTTATCCAAGCCATTAATGAGAGAAAGGTACTTGCCGAGTTTCATCCAAATCGGTTAATTCTTTTTTGAGATATGGGTTGGATATATATATATATATATATATATATATATATATATATATATATATATATATATATATATATATATATATATATATATATATATATATATATATATATATGTATAAATTCACTAAAAACTTCATTTGGAATACCTTAAACCTAAAAACAAATTTTGTAATCAGCCAGAAATTCTGTCTTATTCTGTTATAATTAAACTGACTATATATCTCTATAATAATGACGGTGGTAGCAATAAAATGTGATCCTGCTATATACTGTATATTTTTCTTCACAATAAATTTTGTCTTCGTGATGTAACTCTTCTATATATATATATATATATATATATATATATATATATATATATATATATATATATATATATATATATATATATACATATAGCTTTCCAGTATTTAACAGTCTCCATTTTCCATTTCTAGTAAAAAAAACTCCATTCCTGGTTCACATCGTTATCCCCTTACTTGCTCGTTTGTTTTTTTCATGCATTTTTGCTTTCTTCGCTATTTCTTTGCACTCATGCCTCTTTTGCGTTCTCATACATTTTTGTTTGATCATATTTTTAAATTGTTTATGTTTACCGAGTCCTTTTTACAGAGAAGGGACGATCCTATAACATTTCTCTACCATTTTACGTTTTATATCTATACAACATTATTACATTTTATGATTATCTTCTTTGGCTATATTTATGCATTAATATGGGCTAAAGATAAATATATGCCTTATAAACAACGAATAAGTTAAAAATACTATACATTTGTTTTTGCGATATGACGGCAATAATTTACCACCCATGGCGTCATGTTATTTAGAAATAGTTGTTTGTTCTTTATGCTGTAATTATGTGCTATCGATAATTTATAAACTTTGACCTCCGATAAGAAATTATTTGTAAGAAGGTGTTTAGTGCCTAAAACATTTCATCAGTTTCCTTTGCCTTTTCAGTCTAGTACATAGAACTCGATGCTCAACCTCAACATTACCATAATTTTTTTATAACTTCTTTATTCTGTTTAAGTAGTGCTAATTGCGCGATCTGTAGTTCCCTTATAACAACTTGTTGACCAACCGGCTGTCAACTATCTGCTGTTTCGTGTCTCAATTGCTATTTGTTGCGAAATAAGTCAACAAAGTTCAAATTTTGATTTATTTAAAAACTTTATTTCACAATTAATCAATATTAATTGATGTTGTTTCAACTGTTTTAAACCAAGTCCAAATAATTGTGTGAACTACCATTTTATAGTGTTAACCTTTTAAACTCAAATTTGATGCAAAATGTCTAAAAATGTGCTAGTGATTGGTAGTGGAGGCAGAGAACATGCCATAGTTTGGAAAATTTCGCAAAGTACATATGTGAAAACAGTTTTTGTAGCACCAGGAAGCCATGCCATAGAAGAGGAAGTTAAGACGAAACTTGTTAATCTAAATGTTAAAGACTTCAAGGTAAAAGCCAACTTTTTTTTCCTAAAAACGAAGTTAAACACTGCTTTTACTATTCTTAGCTCGAAGTCTTATCTATACTGTGAAATTAATTGAGAACGGTAATTTAAAATAATGCCCTATTTACCATCAGAATTGCTGTAGCTTAATTTTAACATAACTACCTAAGCAGTTTTCATTAAAACCAAATAAATGCAGATGAACATCTTCATATTTGCCTGTTTTAAAAATTTTCTAAAAAAAAATTGACTATAGAGCAGTGGCGGCTCGTCAGATGCCGCAGGTGAAGCGCTGCTTCACCTATATTTTTTGGTTAAGCTAAACTTCTTTATTCAAAATCCACTATAATTTTAATTTTTTTCATTCTCTCAAATCCATTGGATATAACCACATAAAAATGCCTTGTTACGTCGTGCCGCAGTTGATAATGTATTTTTATAGTAATTTATGGTTCGATATAATTTGCAAGCCCGTCACTGTTCACCGTTTTGAATGTATACATGCCTCAGTGCCTAGGTATTGCGGACTACAGACTACTATAAAGGCATCAAACAGCTGCGGACTGACTGAGCTACATTTCTTTGTATACGAATGCTGCGTCTGCTTTGGGACGTGTGCATGAGACGGTTGCCATGGCAACGGCACATGCAGTGGTAGGTTGGGCCACAAACGTGATGCAGCCTTCTGAGCCTGCTTCAACTCTCAGTTTCCATTTTCCGTCGTTTGTTTAGATTGAGTCGGATCGTCAGAGGCGTATTTTTATTTGTACTATGGTGCTGTTAATCTGGTATGTGTCTCATTTACAGACTTTGAAAAGCTGGATTTTTCATATTTCTTTTTGGCAAGTGGAATTGATTTCTAAAAGAATAATTTCAAAATAATAAAATATTAGATATAAAATTTCAAGTTGTAAAAAAGAGAAGGGCCATGAATTTGAAAAAAATATGCTTGTAGCTCTTCCTCTATAAACAGATTTTCATAGGCCTCTTATCGAATATTCCTGGTCATTATTCCAAAAATTATTCCTTATGACTGTCTATATTTTTGTACAAATGGATTTTTCATTTAAATACGGTAGTGCCAGGAGAACACGTGACCTTGAAAATTAAAAAAATTTCTCTGCGGCACGGGAGGTCTTCGCCTCCCTGGACCCCCCTTTGGGGCCGTGCGAATTCTGCTGCGCCCACTCCCAATCTCACGAGTCTCCACTGCTATTGAGAAGATCCCGACTTTTGAATTCTGAAAAACTTTCTTCAAATGAGCGCGAACTAGGCCCCCTAGATCCCATATCCAGGGTGAGTTTCAATTTTTATATGTATATATATATATATATATATATATATATATATATATATATATATATATATATATATATATATATATACATGTATGTATGTATAACACCGATAAGTCAAAAAATAATGGGACAATTTTGATCAGATTTGGTACATATCTTCCTTTTTCAAGTGGCTTGGATAAGTTAATTAGCCAGGAAAATTGACCCAGGTTTTCCCGGAAAATGTTGTGTTTTCCTTCGGAAAAAATCTCAGAAAATAACAAAGTAAGGGCAACCAAATTTGGTAGGCGTGTTTATATTATAAAGAGTGAGCCATGTACTAAAATTTCGGTCTGCAAGTTTAAAGACAAAAAAGTTAAGAGGCATTTAAAGAAAAAAAAATTAAAAAATTTTCGTCTGCGGTGCAGGGGAGGTCTTTGTCTTCCTGGAGCCGCGCGGATTCTGCTTCACTCACTCCTAATGTCACGAGCCGCCACTGCTATTGAGAAGATCCCGACTTTTGAATTCTGAAAAACGTTCTTCAAATGAGCGCGAACTAGGCCCTCTAGAATCCATATCCGGGATCAGTAGTTTCAATTTTTTTTATGTTTATATATATATATATATATATATATATATATATATATATATATATATATATATATATATATATATATATATATATATATATATATATATATATATATATATATATATATATATATATATATATATATATATATATATATATATATATATATATATATATATATATATGTATAACACTGATAAGCCAAAAAATAATGGGATGATTTTGTTCAAATTTGGTATGTACCTTTCTTTTTCAAGTGGCTTGGATAAGTTCATTAGCCAGGAAAATTGACCCAGGTTTTCCTTGTGTTTTCATTCAGAAAAAAATCTCCGAAAATAACAAGGTAAGGGCAACGAAATTCGGTAGGCGTGTTTATATTATAAAGAGTGAGCCATGTACCAAAATTCAGGTCTGCAAGTTTAAAGACAAAAAAGGTAAGGGGCATTTAAAGAAAAAAATTTTGGGTTTTTTCAAAACGTCAAAGTCGCGATTTAAACCTCAAAATTGGCAACATTTAGGCAAAGAACCTGAAACAAATACAGGTTATGTAAAGAAAATGTTGCAAGAAGAGTGCTCTGCAAACCCTTAAGTTTCAGCTTCGATCATCATTTGTCCTTCATTCTACTAAAATATAAATTCATTTCAAATAGACCCTTTCTTTGATGCTTTGGCAGTAGTTTTAGTTAAGTTTCACAGTCTATAATTTTTAGCTAATTTTCGTAGAAAAAATTAGTTAATGGGGAGACCGCAACTTTTGAATTTTAAAAAGATTTCTTCAAATCAGTGCAAACTAGGCCCCCTAGAATCCATATCTGGGTTTAGTTTCAGCTTTTATCTGCTTTTATATATATATATATATATATATATATATATATATATATATATATATATATATATATATATATATATATATACAGATATACAGGTGACCCATTTCTACTGTAAAAGTCAGTATAATTTTTATTATGCAAGACACAAGAAAAACTTGTGTATGTTAATTATAGGGTGTCTTGAGCTGCATCTTATAAAATTATTTTGACAATCACAGGTGGGACATAAGTATTTTTTTCAAACACCCTTATATTATTTCATTTTTGCATTCTTTTATCGAAATATGATGCATGTTTGTAAAAAGAAATCGAGACGAAGTAAGTGCGTTTTGGTATTTTATTTTCATGAAATGCTTCAAATTTCAATAACTCAATTTGCTATTAACCTAAGGTTAGTTAGCTAGGAAACCAGCTTTCTCGGAAATATTTTAAGTGTATTTTCGGAAAATTTTTGTACATTTTCAAACAATAAAGTTATTTTGATGAAACATGGCACATTGTTTTTACTATATAGGTTATACCGGTAACCAAATTAATGCCTGCTTGTATTAAAAACATATTTGCTATTAAAAACATTTTAATGAAAATTCACTTTCATAATGCACCTGCTGTGTCCACACTTTTATTTTAGACATATAGTGATGTGATTCATTTTGTAGGAAATTGCATCATTTTGTAAATCAAATGACATATCACTGGTAATAGTTGGACCTGAAGATCCTTTGGCCAATGGCATTGCTGATGTATTAAATGCAGAAGGAATTCATGTATTTGGCCCTCAGAAGGATGCTGCCCAAATTGAATCTAACAAGGATTGGGCTAAAGCCTTTATGGACCGACATGGTATCCCAACTGCAAAATGGCAGTCATTTAATAATTCTAGGGATGCCAAAGATTTCATTAATAGGTAGGTTTGTTTTTTCTATAGCAACCCAATAATAATAATGAGAATTATAATTTAAATAATTAATATGTAAATAATAACTTATAAATTAAGTGCTAATTTGAATTACTTTCTGTCTGTAAGGCTAGATGCATTCTCGCAACAATTAGAACCGTAGACCGGTTTTGCTCTCATTAGAGCTCTTCAGTACGGCATACTAATTGCAGCAAAAATACACCTATAAAGTAATACGGCTATAGTAGCCAGCCTTTCAACACTAAGTGAGTGATGGACGTGCCGCCACCTAGTTGCGGAACCAAGTAGTATGTTGTCACGCCAGCTCCAAATAACACAAAGTGTTAAAAAATAGAGACTGTATACAACTAACTAACAATTTAGTAAATTGTTAGCCCTGGCCCATTTCTACTGTAATATAGGGACCAAGTATGTAAGGCTAGATGCATTCTCGCAACAATTAGAACCGTTTATAGGTGTATTTTTGCTGCAATTAGTATGCCGTACTGAAGAGCACTAATGAGAGCGAAACCGGTCTACAGTTCTAATTCTTGCGAGAATGCATCTAGCCTTACATACTTTGTCCCTATATTAGGGTAGAAATGGGCCAGGGCTAATAATTTACTAAATTGTTAGTTAGTTGTATACAGTCTCTATTTTTAACACTTTGTGTTATTTGGAGCTGGCGTGACAACATACTACTTGGTTCCGCAACTAGGTGGCGGCACGTCCACCACTCACTTAGTGTTGAAAGGCTGGCTACCATAGCTGTATTACTTAATAGGAGCCACAATAGACCTAAGGTCGCGGTGGAGGAACTGAAATAGCCCAATACTTTATAGATCTATTTTTGCTGCAATTAGTATGCCATACTGAAGAGCTCTAATGAGAGCGAAACCGGTCTACGGTTCTAATTGTTGCGAGAATGCATCTAGCCTTACATACTTTGTCCCTATATTAGGGTAGGAATGGGCAGGGCTAACAATTTACTAAATTGTTAGTTAGTTGTATACAGTCTCTATTTTTTTAACACTTTGTGTTATTTGGAGCTGGCGTGACAACATACTACTTGGTTCCGCAACCAGGTGATGGCACGTCCACCACTCACTTAGTGTTGAAAGGCTGGCTACTATAGTCGTATTACTTTATAGGTGTATTTTTGCTGCAATTAGTATGCTGTACTGAAGAGCACTAATGAGAGCGAAACCGGTATATGGTTCTAATTGTTGCGAGAATGCATCTAGCCTTACATACTTTGTCCCTATATTACGGTAGAAATGGACCAGGGCTAACAATTTACTAAATTGTTAGTTAGTTGTATAAAGTCTCTATTTTTTTAACATGTTGTGTTATTTGGAGCTGGTGTGACAATATACTACTTGGTTCCGCAACTAGGTGGCAGCACGTCCACCACTCACTTAGTGTTGAAAGGCTGGCTACTATAGCCGTATTACTTTATAGGTGTATTTTTGCTGCAATTAGTATGCTGTACTGAAAAGCTCTAATGAGAGCGAAACTGGTCTACGGTTCAAATTGTTGCGAGAATGCATCTAGCCTTACTAGCCTTACATACTTTGTCCCTATATTAGGGTAGAAATGGGCCAGGGCTAACAATTTACTAAATTGTTAGTTAGTTGTATACAGTCTCTATTTTTTTAACACTTTGTGTTATTTGGAGCTGGTGTGACAATATACTACTTGGTTCCGCAACTAGGTGGCAGCACTTCCACCACTCACTTAGTGTTGAAAGGCTGGCTACTATAGCCGTATTACTTTATAGGTGTATTTTTGCTGCAATTAGTATGCCGTACTGAAAAGCTCTAATGAGAGCGAAACTGGTCTACGGTTCAAATTGTTGCGAGAATGCATCTAGCCTTACTAGCCTTACATACTTTGTCCCTATATTAGGGTAGAAATGGGCCAGGGCTAACAATTTACTAAATTGTTAGTTAATTGTATACAGTCTCTATTTTTTTTACACTTTGTGTTATTTGGAGCTGGTGTGACAACATACTACTTGGTTCCGCAACTAGGTGGCGGCACGTCCACCACTCACTTAGTGTTTCTGTCCATCATTTTATCTACTATTTTACCAGAGTAACCATTATTAAATGATATCGGCTTGATCATTAAAATTTTATTTTTATAACTGATTTCAGACATGGGCTATAATTAAAAATGAACGATGTATCATTAAATGTTAGGTTTTTGTGAAAAGGGTGATATGCATATGCATCGTATGCTATAGTTGTGTCTGTGAAAGTAGGTTTCTTGTATATGGAAAAGTCTAGTAAATAAATTTCCAACTTTCCTCTGGTTAAACCCAAGAAAATTCTATTTTTGTTAGCTTGTTCTTTAAAATTAAATTTGACATTTGTATGAAGTTTCTTAATCAAATTTAAAAATTCATTTAATTCTGCAGTGCTACCTTGAAAACCTGCTAAAATATGATCTATGTATCTATACCAAAAGACAATATTATATGGAACTTCTAATGTTGTAATTTGTTTTTCCAAGTTTTCCATAAATATGTTAGCTAATAAAGGAGACAACGAACTACCCATGGGCAACTCTGAACATAAATTTTATCATTACATTTTAAATAGGTTTGTTTGATCCATTCCTAAAAGGATTATTTATTTCTTGTCTTTTAATGACACTTACATTCTTTTTAGTAAAATGTTTTTTAATAAAGGCAAGCATTCTCTAGGAGGAATTTTAGTATACATGCTACAAACATCAAACAAAACTCATTTACTGTTTGGAGGAATAATTATGTTATTTAAACTGTGTGATAGTTCATATTAATTTTTAACTGAATATTTTATAATGAAATTGTATTCTCTAATCAGTGAGACCAGTCTGCTGGGTGTCTTATCATTAGGTGTATTAACAACAACTACTGACTAACAGGAATGTTTGATTTGTGAATTTTTAGGTATCCATACACATTTGGTGGTTGTCAGTAGCGGCTCGTACCTTAATTCATTGGGGGTGCGCAAGAAAAAAAGTTCGGGACGCAGCAAGTGGTTGTGGTAGTGATTTTTGATTAAATGCTTCAAATTTGAATAACTCAAGTTTCTACAAACTTAGAAAGTTGAATTTTGGTGTATAGTAAGGTCTTACCCAGGCAACATATCCACCAAATTTCATCAAAATAACTTTGTAATTTTCAAAAGAAAACTCAACATTTGAATAACTCAATTTTCTAAAAATTTAGAAAGTTGAATTTTAGTGTGTGGTAAGGTCTTTTACAAGGCAACATATCCATCAAATTTCATTAAAATAGCTTTGTAATTTTCGGAGAAAAATATTTTTTTGAAACAAAACTTAAATTTTCTCGGAAAACCTTATCCGTTTTCCTGACTAACGAACTCATCCAAGGCATTAATAAAAGAAAGACACTTGCCGAGTTTCATCGAAATCAGTTGCTTATTTTTTTAGTTATCGGTTGGACACACACACACACGCGCGTATATCTATATATATATATATATATATATATATATATATATATATATATATATATATATATATATATATATATATATATATATATATATATATCATATAAAAATTGAAACTGACCCCGGATATGGGTGCTAGGGGTCCTAGTTCGCGGTCATTTGAAAACATTTTTGCAAAATCTCTCCATCGATACCTCTCTATTAATGAATTTTTTAAAATAAAAATTCACTAAAAATGAAGGGCTCGCCTCCTTTTTTCCCCGAAAATGTATTATAAAAAAAAACTACTTACTAAACTATCTAAACTTAAAAATTATTAACTACTTACCAAGTTTTAGTTTAACTGTGAAAAGTTAACCTTTAAAATATTAGCCACTGAATTAATCACAGTATCACAATTATTTTGTCCACTTATTAAGCAACCCGAAGTAGTATCCATCATAATAATCATAATTGTCTTGTTAGGACATGTAAACAACAACGAAATGATCTAATTAAAATCAATCCGACGCGAAGCACTACACGAAAATTACTATTACTACATACTACACACGCTCTCCGAGAAATCCACTGCAAACTGCAAGTGTGAAATTTTAAATCGCACAACCAGATTGCTTATTCGGTCGTTTTCGACGAAGATACACGATCATTTCGCATTGAAGTATCGTATTTCCTCAGAGCGCCGAAAAAAAAACACCGCCGCGTGGGTGATGTATATGGATATGGATGTATATAACGTTTGCAATCCACAACCATTAACACTATACTTATTCTGATTCTGTATTAATGGCTGCCGACTGCGATCCTCGATATACTAATTTTGTTTGTTGAATGTAAAAAAGTAAATAAAAATTTATTAAAATATTGCATAGCAAAAATATTATTTTTTTCACGGCAGGCGGCAGTGCGCGCGCATGGACGCACTTATTGAGGAGCCGCCCCTGGTGGTTGTGGATTTTTACATAAAAGATGTTTCATTTCTTGCTCACCAAGCAAAGCTGTATTTTTAATCTCAGTCTTAAGCTGGGCTTTAAGTTTTATCCGAAAGGAATTTGTTGGGTTTCAACACAATCATTCTAAGGTTTCTGAATACAGTATTTGTTGAATTGTCTCAAACAAGATTCATAAACACAGTGTCATAGTTTAACCCAGAGCACTGAGCTATCAATCAAGAGAATCTTCATTTTGTTAAGAAGATAATTCCTATATGGATCAAACCGACAATAGGCATGGATACAAAATGATAATGTTTTGTATCCCCCCTACTATCTCGAAAAGCATAACTATTAGACAATTGATATTCCCTTTATTAATCTTATTTTTAAAGGGGTAGACATTGATCCAATTCAATCCATAGCAGGTGGTAGTGGAATTTTCCTTTACGTAATAGTAAATGATTATTTTCACGCCCGAGGAGGTACCACCCCATACATCAAGGGGCCGGTGAACTCCCAACGGACGTTTCCGGTTCTGGTGTATGAGTCGGTTTCCCTTATAAACAAAAATGATGATGGCTCCTCCTTGTACAAAATATTCCGGAGGCAAAATACCCCTCCATTCGGATCTCCGGGAGAGGGGTGTACAGGGGGCGTCAACATCGTAATTTAACATATCCTTTTTGAATATATGTGGCCTAAATTCTAACCTGAACTCCGTCCACCATTTCCTCCAGGCTAACAGGCCCCAACTCCTCTTCCTCACCGAAACCCAAATCAGTGCCAAAACAGCCACTAATCACCTTAATTTCCCGGGGTATGAGCTCCATACTTCCTTTAGATTGCATGGAGGCGTGTGCGCATACGTCCGTAGCAATCTACCCTGCACCAGACTCCCCAATTTAGAAGCTGGAAGAAAAGACATACTATGGATAAAACTCTCTCTCAGGGCTGCAACTAAATTCATCTGTTGCATTTACCGGTCACCTTCTGACAACAACTTTGTCCAGTTCTTTGACTACCCTTCTGAAAAAACCGACTATCTGATTTCTGAATATCCTTCCTCCGAGGTCACTATTCTTGGTGACTTCAATGTCCATAATAAGGAATGGCTAGGATCTTCAAAAACCGATCCACAAGGGAGAGCAGCAGAGGTCTTTGCAATCAGCAATTCTTTAGCCAATATGGTTCAGCAACCTACTTACTTTCCTCGTATCCCAACACACAGCTCAAATCCCTTGGATCTCCTTCTTACTACAAAATCTGAGTGCTATAACATATCAGTCACCGCCCCCCTTGGTCGCTCAGACCACGGCATGGTCACTGCTTCCTGCGCAATGCAACCCGAGGTCACACAGTCATCACACCCACGTATCGTTTGGCACTACAACTCCGCAAACTGGGACGAAATGCGGGATTACTTTTCCTCATTTCCATGGGCGTCTGTCTGCTTCTCTCATCCTGACCCCTGTGATATCTCACAAAACGTCACCGAAATTATCCAAGCTGGCATGGAATTATTTATTCCACGTACACAGAAAACCTCTTCAGCCACTCAAAAGCCATGGTTCTCTAAATTCTGTGACAAGGCCAGGCTTGAAAAGATCAAAGCTCACAAAACGCTTCTACACAATCCCAGTCAAGAAAATCGTCAAGCATTTAACGACGCAAGAGACCGCTGTGTCCGCATTCTTTCTGAGGCAAAAAACTCGTTTAATAACCACATCAAAAACAAAGTCCTCTCAAGCTCCAACGGCAGCAAACCCTTTTGGACTCTTGCTAAATCTATTGGAAATAATTTCTGCAAAAACACGTTCCCACCTCTTGTCTCAGGGGATGAAATTGTTTCTACCGCCCTGGGCAAGGCTGAACTTTTTGCTTCGTTGTTCGCCAGCAATTCTACTCTCAACCCACCTCCAAATGTTCAACCACCAACAGTCCCCAGTGTCACACATAAAATGACGGATATCATTTTCAAAACTAAAAAGGTACGAAAGATGCTCTCTTCTCTTAATACCAGGAAAGCCTCTGGCCTTGACGAGATCCCAGCAATTGTTCTCAAAAATTGCGCACCAGAACTTGCTCCTGTCCTGACTCGTCTGTTTCAGATATCTTACAATAAAGGCATATTCCCTAGTAACTGGAAAACTGATCGAGTACAACCCATCCCCAAGAAAGGATCCAAAGCGCTTCCTAGCAACTACAGGCCTATTTCTCTCCTTTCAGTCGTCTCTAAAGTGATGGAAAAGTATATAAACACCGAATTACTGAAATTTCTTGAAAAACACAGTCTAATCCACGACAGGCAGTATGGATTCCGTCAGCGCAGATCGACTGCCGACCTCCTTTCCTTTGTCACACATTCTTGGAACAAGTCGATGGAACTACACGGTGAATCTCAGATTGTTGCTCTAGACATATCCAAAGCATTCGACCAGGTTTGGCACGCAGCGCTGCTTAATAAACTTCCGGCCTATGGCCTACCACCAAAGCTTTGTACCTGGACAGCAAATTTCCTCTCCAACAGGAACATTTCTGTTGTTGTGGATGGCCATTCCTCTAAACTGTATCCAATTAATGCAGGAGTTCCTCAAGGTTCAGCTTTAGCCCCTACTTTGTTTCTTCTCCACATCAATGACCTCCTCTCTAGCACATCCAACCCAGTTCACAGTTACGCGGACGACAGCACCCTCCACTCAAATATACAATATTCTAAGCCTGTCTCTTTAGCCCAATTAGATGAGGATCACAGACTCATGGAGGGTTCTGTCTCTGTGGATCTCCAAAAAATATTAGACTGGGGAAGTAGAAATCTTGTACAATTCAACCCCACCAAATCTCAGTCTTGCTTTCTTTCTCATAAGAGATACACCAGCCCTAGACCCATCACAATGAACAACCAAGTTATTCAAAGTAATGAGTCCTTTTCTCTTGTTGGCATTTCTGTGGATCGAAATCTTAACTGGCACCAACATGTCACATCAATTGCAGATGCAGCTGCTAAGAAATTAGGTTTCCTCTTCCGGGCTCGCAAATACTTTTCACCAGCTAATCTCTATACCTTATATACTTCACAAATAAGGTCAAACTTGAATACTGCTCCCACATCTGGGGTGCAGCTGCCGCTTCTACACTCGCTATCCTGGACTCCATTCAAAAGAGAGCTATACGTCTCATCGGTGACCCTACCCTCACTCAAAGGCTGTCATCCCTTGCCCACCGGCGTGCCGTTGGTGACCTCTCTCTCTTTTATAGATATCTGCACGGGCACTGCTCAGAGGAGCTTTCCTCCATAGTTCCCCCACCTGCTGCCCCCAACAGATCTACCAGGGGAACGGAGCGAATGCACCCTTTTACTGTCCAGGTCACCAGACATAGAACATCTTGTTATGCCCGCTCTTTTGTCCCGAGGACTTCCAAGTTGTGGAATTCCTTGCCGGCACATGTATTTCCTTCTGCTCCACACCTCCAAACCTTCAAGTCAAGAATTAACAAGTTGCCTCTTTCCTCCTTGTCAACACCCACGGTACGATAGTATTTAGGCTGCAAGCCCTCGTGGTGTGTTGTTAAAATTAAAAAAAAAAAATTCATTTAGGGTACAAAATTGATCAAATAAAGTATGATAGACAATCCTGGCAACGCTCCATAATTGGCAGCCTTCAAATTAAAATACCGAGGTCAAACACTGTGGATAGAAACTGAAACAAAAAGTAGAATTACCCCAAAAACCACCAAAATAATAGCTAAGAATTATGTGGTGGATACGTATTACAACAAAGGAGATGTCTTCATCAGCACCTGTCGCTAAACTGTTTAGGGTGATTCTGCTTTTGTTTCAGTGTTCAAGTTTACATAGCAGTTTGGTGGTCTTTATTTTTAATTATAGCAGTGACCTTTTATATAATCACGAATTTTGTTTTCAGCGCTCCTTATCCTGCCCTGGTTGTTAAGGCCAGTGGTTTGGCAGCTGGTAAAGGGGTTATAGTAGCCCAAAATAAACAGGAAGCTGGTGCTGCCATAGATGATATCTTAACAAACAAGAAATTTGGTGCAGCTGGTGAAACTGTTGTAGTTGAAGAAGTACTAACTGGTGAAGAAGTATCTGTAAGTATAAATGTACTGAATTATTAGAATTTTAGTAAAAATGTGAGTTTAATTATAACATATAGGTTCTGGCATTTTGTGATGGGAATACAATTCTTCCAATGCTACCCGCACAAGATCACAAAAGGATATTTGACAACGATGAGGGTCCCAACACTGGAGGTATGGGTGCCTATTGTCCTTGTCCCTTGCTGAATGATGAAGGGCTTCAGTATGTGCAAACCCATGTCTTGCAGAGAGCTGTTGATGGGTTTAAAAAAGACAACATCAAGTTTGTTGGTAATTTAACATTGTTTTGTAGTGTACTTCTAGGAAAGTTGTTTAGTTAGTTAATTAGTTAGGCATATAACTTTATTTTTAAAGCAGTATACTTGCTTATCCATTTAATGTCAAACCTCAAACAATAGCGTGTGTATTCAATATCAAACATATTTGGTTAAAAAAAAAACAGTTTATTAGGAGTATTCATACATTTAGTTCTTAATTAATAATAAATGTACCTTCCCTTTGCTTCCAGAACTAGTTTCACTCGTTTTGGCATGGATTCTATCAATTTTTACAATTTTCGAGATATTTTTCATCCGAATACCATCCGTGAATCAATAAACAAATGAGGGTATGTTTCGTTCTGCAGTCCATTTTTGCGAGTCTTTGCTTGCAGATAGGCTAAAGATTCTTTATGGGATTAAGATCCGGGGAGTTTCCTGGCAACTTTAAAAGAGCCACTTCAGTTTTTGGAATCATGGCCAAGAGCCAAATCTTCTTGAAATATTCAATCTTGGGATGGTAACCTCTTGTCTAACTCTGGCTTCATTCTTTCTCTCAATATTTTCTCGTACTGGTCACTTTTTATGATTCCTTGAACAGAAACGAGTGGTCCTACACCGTCATATGAAAATCACCCCCAAACCATTTTCTTTTCGGTGTGTTTAGGTGCTTGCTGAATTTGGCCAGTGCTTAACTTTTTTCCAGCACTACGGCGCACAAACTTTACAACTTGTACCTGGACAAAAAAGTGGCTTTCATAAGAAAAAACTCTGGACGCAGCAAGTGCGTTATGGTAGTGAATTTTCATAAAAATGTTTTTAATAGCAAATATGTTTTTTTAAGAAAGCAAGCACCAAATTTGGTTACCAGTATAATCTATATTTTAGAAACAATGTGCCATGTTTCATCAAAATAACTTTATTGTTTGAAAATGTACAAAAATTTCCGAAAGTAAACTTAAATTTTTCCCGAAAAAACTGGTTTTCTGGTCAACCTTATAGGTTAATAGCAAATTGATTCACAATTTGAAGCATTTAATGAAAATTCGCTACCATAACGCACTTGCTGCGTCCCGAATTTCTTTTCTTACAAAGATGTATTATATTTCGATGGAAAATACAAAAATGCAATAACATAGGACGTGTTCGATTAAAAAAATTCACTAAAAAAAAAGAAAATTTGAATCACCAACGACTTATGGGCCACCCTGTAATTGTGGAAATATTTTTTAAGATGTGGCTTAAGACACCCTACAATTAATTATACAACTTTTTTCGTAACTTGAATAATAACGGAAATATTGCGCTTTAATGATTTTTTACGAAAATTCGACAAAAATTATATACCATTAAACGATAAACTCTATAGCCAACACTACTGCTAAAGTATCAGAGAAAGGGTCTATTTGAAATGAATTTTCTGGGAATATTTTAGTAAAATGAAGGACAATGACGATAGAAACTAAGAGCTCAGGCTTTGTAAAACATTATTCTTGAGACATTTTCCTTCCATAGATCATATTAATTTCAGGTTCATTGCCTAAATATTAACAATTTTGACGTTTAAAATCGCGACTTTGACGTTTTGATGAAAACCCAAATTTATTTTTCTTTAAATGCCTGTAACTTTTTTGTCCTTTAACCGACAGCGCTAAATTTTGGTAGTTAGCTTACATATAACGATATAAACCCGTGTACCAAATTTCGTTGTTACTTTGTTAATTCCGGAGATATAAATTTTTTTCGATTTTTTTCGAAAAAAAACACAAAATTTTCCGGGAAAACCTCGGCGGATTTTCCTGGATAACGAACTTATCGGTCCATTATTTTTTTAGTTATAGGTGTGACACATAAATATATAAACATATATATATATATATATATATATATATATATATATATATATATATATATATATATATATATATATATATATATATATATATATATATATATATATATATATATATATATATATATATATATATATATATATATATATATATATATATATAAACATATAAACATATAAAGTCTGAAACCCACCTCGGATTTGGGTTCCGGGGGTCCTAAATAGCGCTCATTTGAAGAAATTTTTTCAAAATTCAAAAGTCGAGATCTCCTCATTAGTGAATTTTTTTTAAGAAAGTTCACTAAAAATACCCCCTTCCAGTTTTCCACGGTCCAGTTTTTATATTCTTGTGCTCAGAGATACCTCTTTTTCTTCATGACCGTTGTTAGAAGCTACTTTTTGACAGGTCTCTTGTAATTTTCCTGGTTTACATAGTCGTCTTCGGACTGTAGTCACTTGCGGGTTGATTCCATCTTGCTGCAGTTCACGTCTGTGGTCCACAGCTGACATCCGAGGGTTTATTTTACTTTTTTTTTTATTAATCGTGCGTCATCTTTAGCTGAAGTTTTTCTCTTGAGTCCACATTTTCCTGCCCTATTCACATCAACGCTCTCCATTTTTTGGTGCTGTTGCAACCTGGGTTTTGCTGGTGTGTTTATTTAATGTAATTATCTTAATTCGCTGTTCTGTCAAGAATACATTCTGGTACTGATGATCTGGCAGTACAAATTGATCAAAAATTTTAAACTAAACCTTTTTTACGATTTCATGCTTTGTTTTTTATGAAGAAAAAAAAAACAATAAAACATAATAAATGAGAAGTGTACATAACTTCTCTCGGCGGTTAAATGACGGATGTCATTCAGTGTTGCCATATTCGTGAAAAAAATGTACCTAAAATTGCAAAATACAAAAACTTACCCTTGATTCAAGTAATATGTTCGCTACTGTACCTTCTACACCATTGTTATTTTAGTAAGATCTCTGTTTCAACTAGATCTAGCAATAAGCTGCACCATTTTAAATTTTTAATTGAAAAGTTAGTACTATTTAATTATATATTTATTAAATAAATAAATACACATAGATATTTTTTAAATTTATAACAGGGGTTTTGTATGCTGGACTTATGCTGACACCAGATGGTCCGAAAGTATTGGAATTCAACTGTCGTTTTGGTGATCCCGAAACTGAAGTCATATTACCACTCTTGGAATCTGATTTGTTTTTATTAATGAATGCTTGCTGTGAGGGAACTTTGGAAAATATGAATATTGAGTGGAAACCAGAGTTAACAGCAGTTGGTGTTGTTATGGCATCAAGGGGTTATCCTGAGACATCTAGCAAAGGGCAGGTTATCACTGGTAAGATGATTTTTCGTAATTATGAGATATCTTTAGCAAAGACAATTTACATACTGTGTTAATTAAATACTTATATTTATTTAACCAGCAAAATTACTTGAGTAAATCCTATAGAGGTAAATTAGTTAGATGTACACAGCTCTGTCCTAATTCTAATTTAAAAATAATTATAAACAGTGCGTAAAAGCCAAATGGAATAAATTCATTATTTCGGTTACTGTACATTCTTATAAAAAATCCCGAAATACGACAAATTTCAATTATAAATTGACTGTTTCAACGTGAAAATGCGATCCCTACCTTCATCCCCCTTCGAATGTTAGGCACAACCCCCAATTTTTAAAGGGGAAGTATAGGCTTGTGATATGTTGTATGAAAGGTCTGTTCATTCTCTATTCAATAATGTTATCGTTTTTAAGTTTATTGCAACAATTAAGATAGAATAAAATAAAATCATGTGGTTACCGAAATTTGCTACAATACAATAAAAAACTAAAATGTAATGCAAAATGTAATAAAATGTAAAACACTAAAAAGAACTATGAATGTCAATGAAGTAGATTTTTCAAAATGTTCACCTCGAACTTCTTGGCAACACCCTAATCTTAAATAAAACTGTCTTCTAACATTATTTAACATATCAGGCGTGATCGACCTAATCGCAAACGTTATTCGTTCTTTTAAGTCATTTCAATCAAAAGGTTTAGTTTTGTACACAATGCCCTTCACATATTGACAAAATTTTCCTGGAAAACCTCGTCCGATTATCCTGACTAACGAACTTATCCAAGCCATTGACAAAAGGAAGGTATATGCCAAATTTTATCAAAATCGGCCCTTTATTTTTTGAGTTATCAGTGTAATACACACACACACATATATATATATATATATATATATATATATATATATATATATATATATATATATATATATATATATATATATATATATATATATATATGCTAAGAAATTAGGTTTCCTCTTCCGGGCTCGCAAATACTTTTCGCCAGCTAATCTCCATACCTTATATACTTCACAAATAAAGCCAAACCTCGAATACTGCTCCCACATCTGGGGTGCTGCTGCCCCTTCTACACTCGCTATCCTGGACTCCATTCAGAAGATAGCTATACATCTGATCGGTGACCCTACCCTCACCCAAAGGCTGCCATCCCTTGCCCACCGATGTGCCGTTGGTGACCTCTCTCTCTCTTTTATAGATATCTGCACGGGCACTGCTCAGGAAAGCTTTATTCCATAGTTCCTCCACCTGCTGCCCCCAACAGATGTACCAGGAAACAGAGCGAATGCACCCTTTTACTGTCCAGGTCACCAGACATAGAACATCTTGTTATGCCCGCTCTTTTGTCCCGAGGACTTCCAAGTTGTGGAATTCCTTGCCGGCACATGTTTTTCCTTCTCCCCCGAACCTCCAAACCTTCAAGTCCAGAATTAACAAGTTGCCTCTTTCCTCCTTGTCGACATCCACGGTACGATAGTATTTAGGCTGTAAGCCCTCATGGTGTGTTGTTGAAATAAAAAAAATAAAAAAAATGAAACGGTTTTACCAAATTAGGGCAACAACAATCAATGAATCGCTAGGATATACAGGGTGCCCCCTAATTGATTGGACGTTAGCGAAGGGTTATGGCTGGTACAAAAATGAAGTGATTAAGTTCAACAAAAAAATATCTTTCGATAACGTACGTTTTACAGATACAAATAATTTGCACTAAAATCGAAGCCTTCAAAAACACATAATTTTTGCAGATAATCGTTAATTTAATTTCACTGAAAAAGTATGTTTATTTTGAAAACGATCTTTTCGACTTCAAAGAAGTATACCGTTTTTCTGTGAAACTAAATGGGCTTTCTTTATTTTTGTTCGAAAATGTGCATACAGGGTGGACAAAAAATTATGACCATGTTAATGAACCAGTGTTGCTAACATATTAAGCATGATGCCTAATAATACCATGCCACATTTCATAATAATATGTTGAACCACTTTCAAGACATTTGAAAAAATAGTTTTAAGAAAAATGATTTAAACACCCTGTAAAACGAAAATGAGTAACATTTACTAAGGCATGTTGAGCCCAATCGCTTTATTTTTTGCCAGCTATCACCCCTTAGTTAATGTCCAATTAATTATGGGGCATCGTGTATACAAGTTTTATTTACCTTAAGAGTGGATTTCAGGACCCTAATTTGTGATAATTTGAAGAATTTTTTGGAAACTTGAAAGTTGTAATCTCTCTTGCTGAATTGTTCTATAAAAGTTCGCTGAAACCAGATTTAACCAATTTTTTTTTGACTATGTATATGTTTTACCTATACATCATTACAGGTATTGATGAAGTAAACAGCAAAGATAACCACGTTGTTTTCCATTGTGGTACAGCTTTGAAGGATAGTCACATAGTCACAAATGGCGGACGTGTTTTAATAGCTGTCTCGTTGGCTCCCAATTTAATCGTTGCAGCTGCTAATGCTACAAAAACTTGTCACAGTATTAAATTTGATGGAGCTCAGTTTAGGAGAGACATTGCTCATAAAGGCATCGCTAGGTAAGTTTTAAAATAAATAATTACAGAGTGATTTAAGAAATGTCTTACAGCAATGAACATTCCCTTGTAAAAGCTGCTCAGAGCTTCTATATGGAAGGGTGTCATTTAATAAATCATCACCACCAGACTCTAGAGTCGATGTCGCCCTGTCATCGCAACCATTATTCTCTGTCTCCATTTCATTGTAACTTCCACTCTTCATCAGTTTTGCTGGATTTTCCAAAAGTTGTTCGCGTGGTCTACCTTTTTGCTTTTTTACAAGTAGGTGTCCTCCAAATAATGTGAGAAAGTTATCATGTCTCAAAATTGGTACAATAAATTTACCTTTCTCCTCTCAATTTCTTTCAGAATGCATCTTTCTTCTCTTACCTCTTCTGACATGCTTTTATCCATCTTTCCATAAGCATATCTGCCGTCTTTTTGTTATTTTCTCCATGTCCACATTTCAAAAGCTTCTATTCTCCTCATGTCCTTCAGTGGGAGTTCAGGTTTCCGCTCCATATACTACCACACTCCACACATATGACTTGATTAACCTTTTTGCCAGGTCCAAGTTAAAATATTATTACACTACGACTTCCCTGCTTCTAACTACACGAAAGGTGTCAGTCACCACAATTCCCTTAATAAGCAGCGGAGGCCTAAGCAAAGCTCGAGCCTAGAGACATCTCAGAGGGGTTCGGTAACACTCTGGGGTTTATCCAAATCCGAGGGACTTGGTATAAGAGGCGCCAGCAACTATTCCCCAACCCATTGCAAGGTTCTGGATGACATTAGTACTTAAGAGGGTAATTATGATGACTTGGTGACTTAACACTACTGTCACAACAAATGCACAAGGTGCCAGTTCAATAATCAACATGTCAACACAATACTGCACAACCAGAAGGATCACCAGTACTCAACTACTTCTATAATCGAAGATATGAACTCAATGTGATTTACTTCTCTAGTGATTCTATAACTCGATAAGTCAGTGGTACGGTAAACAAATAATAATGCCAGATCTAATATTGACCCATATATTCACACATCAATTAACAGCAGCAGCACAAGTATTATGCTTTAGTAAAGAAAATGTGCTGTAGAAATAGCATGGACCTATATAAGTACAATTAGGCCTGCATAATACATGGCCAAATCAATGGTGCTTAAATAACATCGGCTGTCAATAACTTTTATGTGAGCTCACCAAAAAGTGTACATTACGGTACGATAACAAGTTAAATATGGCTAAAATGATTCGCTTGAAGAGCCTGAACAACAACAGTAATGTTATATACGCAACAACTAACCTAAAACTCCAGTTGTAAATTGATTCACTGGCTCTTCTAACTTACTTAAATAAACACTCGGGCTTATTGACCATACACAATAACATAAATGACCTTGTAGGTCAACAGACTTGAAATAATAACGTGAATGTTATTAGTGGGGTTATATATCCAGTAAAAAAGTGACAGATTACTACATAAAGTTGAATTAAACATTACTACAGAGATGCTAACCAGGTTCAACTGATAATAAAGTTGGCTGACGATAACATTACAGGTCACTATACATCAAAGTGACTTATCTGACTTGAAAAAATGGCAATATCGCACACACAAAAAAAAGATATTTGACACGGAAATTTATAGCGCTGCAATTGTACTAATAGACTGAAACAAAACACATGAGATGGTGATTGTATACTGATCTAATCCTGGTCTCCAGGGACTACTGAGAAGACCTCTTCGCAGAAACGATTTTTTTCAAATTTTGTTAGTAGGTAAGATGTGATCGTAACGTGTGAATGATCATTGTAATCAAAAAAAGACTTTTTAAAAATTCATAAATCCAATACGGCGCCCATAAAAAAATCAAAGTTAAGCATTGTATCTTGCATCAAGAACGCCTAGACAAATATGATGACAGATTTAAATTGTCCATAAAAAAGTGTCCTACCAAGTAGTAGTAACAGTAGTGGGGAGGCCAACGCCAAGCAAGTAGGCCACAATGGGCCCTTTTTGCCAACCCCAGCAACCCAGCAACCATGCTCTACTCTCCCTCGGTTCTGTCGCCAAACCGCCTCGACCTCGAGATGAAGGCAGTGACAGTCTTCAATTGGACGGTACTTACCTGATTCCTCTGCAGAGTCCTCGATCTGAACTATTCTGCTCGAAGACTCCCAAAATCCTCGCATTCACACAGGTAGTGGTAGGAAGTTTCTTCATCCTAGCCGCATTCCTGGCAAATGGGATCCCTCTCTACGCCTATCAATGTGAGGTGTCTTCTAAGGGCGCAGTGGCCTGTCAGCACCGCAAGGATGCGGCGAAGCGTAGGTCAACTCCTTCTGAGTAGCCAGACAGCTTTATCTTTGTCCGGCCCCTCCACGAAGTCTCTCGCCTGCCTGCAGCCACCAACCGACCCCCAGTGCCTCTCCATTGCTTCCTCGGTCCACCTGTATAAGGCAACAGCGACCGTCTTCCTACTTATACCTATCGCAGGCTCCGGGCCACAGAACGGCCGCCGGGAACCAAGTCTTGCGAGATTATTCGCCACCTCATTCCCCGCTATGCCACAGTGTCCCGGAACCCACACCTGTTGTACCTCCTTTGTCCTGGCTAGTCCTCTGAGGGCGTCAGCGTACTCCTGAACCAGTGTTGACCTGATTCTGGCTGCGCAGACTGCCCGGAGGACCGCCTGGCTATCGGAGCAGATGTACACACATTTCTCGGGACTCCTCTTCACATCCTGTCTATTGGCCACAGATAGGATAGCATACACCTCTGTTTCGAATGCCATGGTATATGCGCCAAGAGCATAGCTCTCGCGCACCCCCAGGCCCTTGATGTATATTCCTGCCCCAGAGGATTGTTGGTCCTCCAGCCGCGATCCGTTGGTGAAACAGACCAGGCTTGCGGGCTGGAATGCAACCTCATTTTCCCTACACTGATCCCTACTGGGGATCCTGAGGGTGTATGGCCTAGTCAACCTAATATCGTCCTCGGCATCCCGCACCTTTATGGCGGAAATCGGAATTTCCTTTTCCACCTCCTTGGTGACTCTTGCATGTCCTATTACTGCTCCTTTTCCGCACCAGTATAAGTAATCCCCCTTTTTTTTAACATCACTAGTTCTATATGTAAACTCTTCTGCCTAAAAAATATATGTTTGTGTTGCCCAAACCCCAGACATCTTTGTAACTTTCATCAATTGAATTTAATGCTGTTTGATAAAATCATAATATGTTAGTATCAGAGTCAACTGTTATACTGTGTACTATTAGATATGGCACAGCTATATTTGAGAGCAGTATCAATATCATAGTTTAAAAACATTGTTTCTTACCTTTATACATACATCAAATGATTCTAGTTTTAATTGATCATTCCAGGTTTATTCTACAGTCAGGAAATCTTACATATAAGCAGAGTGGTGTTGATATTACGGCTGGTAATGATTTGGTATCTCATATTAAACCAGCTGCGAAATCAACCAATCGTCCAGGAACACTTGGAAGCCTTGGTGGCTTTGGAGGCCTCTTCGATCTGAAAGCAGCTGGATTTAAAGATCCTTTGCTTGTTTCTGGTACTGATGGAGTAGGCACAAAACTAAAGGTACATGATTGTTGCTTTTTAATTTAATTTTTTTCTTATTTATATGTTAGATGTTAGCCTGGTTTTAACAAGCCCTATTGAGTGATTATTATTTTTATAGATTGCACAAGAAATGGGCATACACAACACAATTGGCATTGATCTAGTAGCTATGTGTGTAAATGATGTGTTGGCTCATGGTGCAGAACCACTGTTCTTCTTAGATTATTTTGCATGTGGAAAACTAGACATACAAGTAGCTAAGAACGTTGTTGATGGTGTTGCTGAAGGTTGCAGAGAAGCAGGGTGTTCCTTAATAGGTATGTAACCACTAATTTAGTGACCCTGGCATTGCCCCTTAAAGTATGCCACAAACTTGCATATTCTAATTTGGATCGAACTAATGAGTTGTATAGGATTTAAGGCTAGATGTATTCTCACCATAATTAGAAACGTAGACCGGTTCCACTCTAATTAGAGCTTGTCAGTTTGCTACACTAATTACAGCGAGAACACACCTATAAAATAATACAGCTAAGGCAGCTACTAGTAGACTGGCTGCCTTAGCTGTATTACTTTATGTTCCCGCTGTAATTACCTAATAGTCTCTAGCGATTATGGCACGTGTCAGGTTCTTGTTATTGCTTTGCTATTGTCATATGCAGGTTGTAGAAAGTATTTTATTAGCGAATGTCGCAGTTTTGTATTTATCAATATTGATGTATAACTTATAAGAATTTCACTAGGAGCTGACAAAAACTATATTTTAAACCACACTATGAGCAGACTGTCAGTTCTGCTTACAAAACTCTTGGGTTTCTGATAAGAAACAGCAAAAATTTCTCCTTGACTGACACCCTCTCTCTACTCTTTCGTTGTCTGGTTAGGTCTGCACTTGAATATGGCTCAGTTGTGTAGGCTTCTACTTATGAGATACATGTGGCAAATCTAGAATAATTACAAAAAAAATTTCTAAAATTTCTTGGCTTTTGAGAGGATTGTCAATATCCTCCTATTGGTTTTCCTCAGGAAAGTTTACTTCTTCGTTTTAATCTGCAGAGTCTGGAGATGCGATGGCAGTGCAGTTTCGTTATATTTGTATACAAATTGGTTAATCCCATATTTGACTGCCCAAACCTGTTTCAGCAACTTAATTTTAATGTGCCTCGTGTAACAGCACGTTTTCCAGGCACATTCTATCTCCCCACAGCTCCTACGTGATTACTACGTTCATCTCCACTTTACCAGATGTGCAGTGATTACCCTGTATTGCAAGGCGGCCTATATATCTTCTCATGTGAGATGTATCAGAGATAGAAATGTTTGTCAATGCGACATAACTTGTGGATCTCTCTTTTGTATAGTTTGTTTGATTATTGCTTATTATTATGTTTTGTGTATCATCCCATCCTTAATTTGGCTTTTAAGCTGTTGGATGGAGTATGAATAAATACAATAAAAATATTAATATTTTTCTGAATACAATGGCAGTGAAGTTCAAAATAGACGGACGAGTTATTTTTCAAATCTTTAAAACCAGCGAACATCTATTCCAACATTCTTTCTTGTTCACTCTTTTGTCTTCCCCCTTTCGTTTTCTTTGTCCTAGTTGCTCTGCAGGTTCTTCTGTTTGTACTTCCATTATTGTTATGATTTCACTTGTTCCTGCCATTTCTTGTGAAATCTTTCTTTCGGCTCCATTATTGTGTCTATTTTTTCTTGCTTTCTCTTTATGTTATCTTTTCTTGTTTTTGATCCTGTTTTCTTTGTAGTGTTCATATTTTTATACAATATACTCCTAAATTTATTTATTTTTAATGGCGCTTTTAAATTTTGCCTGCTTTTTTTAATTTACCAATTATAAATAATGATTACAGGTGCTGTTGTTTTTATTGCCCCTTCAGTTGGTTTGTCAGTTAATAAGTTATTATAAGTTTACTTTTACTTTAGATAGAGATAGATAAAATTCAATGTTTACTTTGCATTAAAAATATATATAAAACTCTTATAAAGAAATGTAAAATATTAAATTTGAAATTGAAGATCTTGAGGTTGTCAGTTTAAAAAAGTCTGTGAATATAGATAAAAGAATCCAAGTAATTTAAGAATCTATTGAAAAGGACGGGTCCTAAAATGGAAGCTTGAACAACACCAGATATAACAACAAAGGTGCGAGAAGAGTAACTAGCATACCACATAAGTAAGACTAAAGGCGCTAACCCTTATTTGTTTTTATTTTCTTACCAGATAAGGAATGGTTTACCTGTACCAGTTTGTAGAGATTTTTTTTTTTTTTTAATTTCAACAACACACCACGAGGGCTTACAGCCTAAATACTATCATACTGTGGGTGTCGACAAGGAGGAAAGAGGCAACTTGTTAATTCTGGACTTGAAGGTTTGGAGGTTCGGGGGAGAAAGAGAAACATGTGCCGGCAAGGAATTCCACAACTTGGAAGTCCTCGGGACAAAAGAGCGGGCATAACAAGATGTTCTATGTCTGGTGACCTGGACAGTAAAAGGGTGCATTCGCTCCGTTCCCCTGGTAGATCTGTTGGGGGCAGCAGGTGGAGGAACTATGGAAGAAAGCTCCTCTGAGCAGTGCCTGTGCAGATATCTATAAAAGAGAGAGAGAGAGAGAGAGAGGTCACCAATGGCACGTCAGTGGGCAAGGGATGGCAGCCTTTGTGTGAGGGTAGGGTCACCGATGAGACGTATAGCTCTCTTCTGAATGGAGTCCAGGATAGCGAGTGTAGAAGCGGCAGCAGCACCCCAGATGTGGGAGCAGTATTCGAGGTTTGGTCTTATTTGTGAAGTATATAAAGTATAGAGATTAGCTGGTGAAAAGTATTTACGAGCCCGGAAGAGGAAACCTAATTTCTTAGCAGCCGCTTCTGCAATTGATGTGACATGTTGGTGCCAATTGTGATTTCGATCCACAGAGATGCCAACAAGTGAAAAGGACTCATTACTTTGAATAACTTGGTTGTTTATTATGATGGGTCTAGGGCTGGTGTATCTCTTATGGGAAAGGAAGCAAGACTGTGATTTGGTGGGGTTGAATTGTACAAGCGTGTGAAATAGAAGGGTACTTGGTACCATTACTGGTCTCCTGAATTATCACTGTCTTTTGTTGTCAGGTTCTTTGCATATGTGCATAAAATGGAAAGGTGTTTCTGATTCCTTTGTGCAGAATTTGCAAGTGAGGTCTCTTTGATGAAAATTCTTCAGTAAAAATCTATTATTAGTTAAAACATTTTTCTAAGTAAAATTTTTGATTATATGGGTACATTTTCAGCAGGTTTCAGAGTATTCTTGACGCGAGAATTTACTTCTCGATTGCAAAATAATATCTGCGTATGGATAAGTGACTATCTGACATTAATTTGATAACTGAATTATAAATGTTTCCCACCCACACATTGACTGAAGCAGTACACCATTTTAAAAATACGTGAGATTACATTTTCTTCTATAGTTTAATTATGAAATGTTCATATTCATTTTTGCAGGTGGTGAAACGGCTGAAATGCCAGACATGTATCCGCCAGGAGAATATGATGTCGCCGGTTTTGCTGTTGGAGCCGTAGAAAGAGACCGACTTATGCCACACACTCAGGATATTCAAGTAGATGATGTAGTTATTGGTTTGCCATCAAGCGGGGTTCACAGTAATGGTTTTAGTCTGGTCAGGAAAGTCATGAAAGTAGCCGATGTTGGTTTTAAAGATAGGGCACCATTCAGTGACAGTGGAAAAAGTTTTGGTATGATAAAGCTTTTGTATGTTAAATAATAAAATATAATACTTGCTTTTTATGTATAACTACTAAAGAGGGTTATTTGTTTTGGTTTTAATTATTTACGAAATCTTTTATTACTCCTTGGTCTTGTGATTTGGTATCTTCTGTTTCACTTGTATTTGAGTAATTTAGCCGTTAGTTTTGTAAGAACACACAACACTTTTTCTGATCAACTTTGTGAAATTCAAAAAGGCCTGTATGCAGCAAGTGCATTATGGTAACGAATTTTTGTCACAACATTTGAAATCACGAAAAATTACCAAATTATTAGGTTTGGAAATACAAATTTGTTTTGAGAAAAAACGTTTCTCAGGAAAACTGGCTTGATTGGGTTGGCTAATGAACTCATCCAAGCGATTAACGAAGGGACGAATATAAATTTGCCAGATGGCTTCCTTTTGTAACTAGCTTAGATAAGTTTGTTTGGCAGCCCAATCCAAACAGTTTTTCTGGAAAAGTTTTACATTTTCTCCTGGAAAATTTAAATAAAATAACATTTTATTTTCGAAAATAACATAGCTATTGTAGTAAAATTCTGAACACAAGTTGTCTTTATAGAGACTAATACATACCAAATTTTAAGCTTCTAGCTTTATAGAAAATTAAATTTTCTACAAAAATTCGCTAAAAAAAAAAGACTAGTTTCTCCTTGTCATGCAGTTTCTGTAAGGACAAAAACTAGAATTTTAAAACTGTAGCAACAGTTTTTTTTGGATATAACAGGGTGCCCAGCGACCTGGAAAACCTGAAGAACTCAGGGAATGTGAAATCCCCCTAAAATGTCAGGAAAATTTGTGATTTTACTCAAATGTCATGGAAATCATTCAGTAGACCTCAAAATTATATATTTATAAGATGTCGTCACTAGCAGATGCACTTTTATTATCATTTCATATATATTGTATGAATTTTCTCACGTAAATAGTTTTCTCATACCTGGGAAAATATATCTTGATAACAATGCAGCTTATCTTTGGTACCAATATCACTTAAATCCGCCAATGAACGCAGCGTATGCCACATCATTCGCCAACATAAATAGCGTCTTCTTCATATCTCAAACATGTCTCATATGTACATCTCACTTGGAATGTTCTTCCTTGAATGCGTAAAATGCAAAATGTGTTTTAGGTATTGGCTGCGTGGAGCTGTGCTGCGAATGTGTTTATTCTATTTTACCCTTTATGATCATGTTAAAAGTTGCAAAATATTTGCCATTTGTATATGGCGCATGTAAACAGTATATTTGTTTCATTTTTTCAGCTCATTTTCATAAATAAAATTTCGCTTTTAGAGAGGTAACGACTTTCGAATGTAAAAAAAAATAATTTAATGGGTGTGAATCTGAGCTTTTGGAATCCATTTCCGAGGCTTATCCAAATTTATATATACGAACAATATGCTTTGCGAAGTTTCTATGCCAGCTAGAGACTTCTGGTTTATTCCATCACACTGGAAAATTCTTTCCGGAGGCTAAGTTTGTCGGCCAGTTATAAAAGTTTTTCCATGAGAAAATTGCAAATTTTCTTCTCGAAAATGCTATATATTGTAAATTTAACGGGGTTAAGCATACTTATGTTTTTGATTATGTAAATTTTTTATTCAAAGTTTCTATTTATTTTGTTCACAAAAAAGTATTCAGGTATGTGTGTTTTTATTTAGAGTATTATGAAAAATGTACTCGTGGGGCCTGGAAATGTCAGGGAATTTGATTTTTGATTTCTGCTGGGTACCCTGATATAATCATTGTGAAAGTGCTGACTCCAAGTCTTATTAAATGTCATACTTATGTCTATTAGTCTATTTTTAATCTAGATATGAATTTCTAGCCTTTTGTGTCAAGCTATTTATTTATGTCACTTATTACATCATCATATAAGAATTAATTATCATTATTATATTTACTGTTGTTTGTTTTATTATTTCTGCTTTTTCAACTATGTATATGCTCTATATGTTAAAGTAATAAATTAGATTTTTTTTTTTTTTTTTTTGATTTGTAGGAGAGGAATTCTTGAAACCCACAAAAATTTATGTTAAAACTGTCATACCGGCAGTAAAAACTGGCAAAGTAAAAGCATTTGCCCATATAACTGGTGGTGGATTGGTAGAAAATATACCTAGAATTTTACCCAAATCTGTTGCTGTTGAACTTGATGCAGAGAAATGGTCGATTCCACCGGTATTTCCTTGGTTGGCTGCAGCTGGTATGTTACAAAAAATCGTAGATTCATTTATTTATTTAACCAGCAAAATTGCGTAAGTAAATCCTATAGAGGTAAATTAATTACCTGTGCATAGGTCTGGCATCTTGATTCTAACTTTGGCTAAACTGACAACCAGTATTATCAAAAATAATAGACTGTTAAAAAAATCCGTGGTGATGTTCTTTGGGAGGCCATCTTATAACCTCTTGGGTTTAGAAAACATCAGGTGTCCTTTTGTCATCTTGTCACGACGTGTCCATAGTTTGCGACTGGAAAAATTAAATCAACTTGCTATCAGAAGAATACCCCATCAGCTGATGGCATCCTATATCTCAAGCAGCAGGCAGAAAATTAAATGGAATGGTGTTGAATAAAACTCCAATTACATGTGGAGTTCCTCAGGGGTCAGTGTTTGGCTTCTGTTTGTGGTATATATCGATAACTTACCACATAATGTGAAATGCACAAAAACATACCTGTTTGCAGATGATACAGCTTACCGAAATATATGTTATAAAATAGACATCTTTGGACAGTCCAGAAAATCTTTACAATATGTTGGTCAGTTTTAATAACTGACAACTGACAAAAATATGAAAAATGCAAAGCACCAGTATAAAAATGATTGTCATTGTTTAGTTACTTTTCATTGGCTGACATTTACAGTATACTCTCGATTTTCCGGGATGGTCAGGAAAAATACTTTTCTGGTGAATCGATTTGCCGCTTAAGCCGCAAGTCGCCTACTCTCACATATGAAATTTCGACAAAATCCTTCATGGCATATGTTTGGAAAATAAATAACAAAGAAATTTTATTAATTAAACATATTAAGACGCATATATTGCATTTTAAATACATATCAGCATGTACATACCTTTTTTGTAAAGTAACAGAACACAATGTCACACACAGTTTGCCAACCCCATACTCAATCATTAAATTCTTAACCGACGCCCCATTCTCTTTTTTTTTTTTTTATTTCCAGCATTTGCCCTATAGCTAGCATACGAGGACGGGTCAATAAGTCCGTGACTTTTTTAATTTCCCCCCACTTCACAGGAAGGGCAACACTGCTCCTGTCAAGAAGCATCTGTCAGTTGACTCCTGTCAAATTTTGAATAAGCTGCGTCATTTAGTTTTTTGTTAGATAGCCATTGAAAGCAGACAACCTCCTGAGTTATAACGAAGATGGAAAAAAATGAATTTCGTGTGCTCATCAAACATTATTTTTTGCGGAAAAAAAATCATCATTCAAACCAAGGCTAAGCTTGATAAATACTATGGGGACTCGGCACCATCCATTTCCATGGTAAAAAAGTGGTTTACTGAATTTTGTTGCGGCCGTACAAGCACAAATGACGCCGAACATTTTGGATGCCCGGTTGAAGTCACTACACCCGAAACAATTGAAAAAATTTACGATATGGTGTTGGCCGATCAGAGATTAAAAGTGCGGGAGATTGTGGAAGCCATAGGCATATCATGGTTTCGAATTTGCATGATTACTTGGGTATGAGAAAGCTATCCGCAAGATGGGTGCCACGTTTGCTCACAATCGACCACAAATGCAATCGTGTGACAACTTCGAAGGAGTGTTTGGCGTTGTTCAACCGCAATAGGGACGAGTCTTTGCGCCGTTTCGTAACTGTGGACGAAACATGGATTCACCACAACAAGCCAGAGACCAAGCAGCAGTCAAAACAGTGGGTTTCTCCGTGCGAATCGGCGCCGAAGAAGGCCAAGGTGGGTTTTTCAGCAAATAAAGTAATCGCAACCGTTTTTTGGGATGCACGTGGTATAATCCACATTGATTACCTTCAAAGGGGAAGAACAATCAATGGCGAATATTATACCAACTTATTGGACCGATTCAATGACGATTTGTAGAAAAAACGACCGCATTTTGCCAAGAAAAAAGTTTTTTTCCACCAAGACAATGCAGGAGTGTACACATGTGTAGTCTCCATGGCGAAATTGCATAAATTGGGCTACGAATTGCTCCCTCATCTGCCCTATTTTCCGGATTTAGCCCCGAGTGACTATTTCTTGTTTTCAAACTTAAAGAAATGGCTTGGGGGAAGAGATTTGACTCCAATGATGAAATCATTTCACAAACAAATACGTATTTTGAGGACCTCGACAAATCTAATTTTTTGGAAGGGATAAAAAATTGGAGAAACGTTGGACGAAGTGTATAGAGCTTAAAGAAGACTCTTGTGAGGAAAAAAAAAGATTTTTTGTCAAAAAACCTGTGTTTCATTCAAAAAGTTACGAACTTATTGGCCCGCCCTCGTAACACACTTAACAGACATTTTAATTGCAGTCGATGCGTTATACCTGCATACTGAAATGACTACTGAAAGAACAGAATACCGAAAATAAAATAAATAAACAAATAAAATAAATAAATATCACCTTTATTAACTAAATTCGAATTCTAATTATAACCCCACAACCACCATCAGGAAAGGGCAAAGTCTAGCAGAGCTATTCACACTCAACCCTAGCCGTCAGTGGAAACAGGCCACATTATATGCAACTGCAAATCTGTAGCAAAGAAAAACAAAAAATAAAATTAATAAGTAAATCTGAAGAAAAATCTAAATAAAAAAAAGCCTAAACTTCTGAGGAGTCGCAACTAAAGGCCAAAACTTAAACTAAGAATGGAACCACCCAAAACCCCCAGCATCGATGCCTACCACACAGAAACCAGCCTCTACCTATTGATTGTTGAGCAAAAACAATTTAAATTTATGCTTAAATTTGTTGATATTTGATGTGTCTTTAATATTTGAGGTGTGTGGTTGAGTGATACACTTTATGATATTGCACTGATGTATTACTGTTATATGAAATTAATTACAGATACAAGAATTCTAAATCGGTTTTGTTGAGCTGTGCCTTGTTCCAGCCTGATGTTACGAATGGCCGGCAACTTAGAGGGACGAATGAAAATTGTTGACGTGCACATGCCCATTTGCTTATAATAATATTAGGAGGAAAATACAATAATAATAATAGTATTAAGAGGCAAATACATATCAATATTGAATGTTTTAAATTCTTGAGGTAGTTGATTATACAAAGAATTAGGGTCAGGTCAGGTCAGGCTTTTTTAAAGAACGGTCAACCCTAAAGAAGATAAAGATATATGCATGTAAATATTGCTGTCTGATGATGTGGTCAAACAAAATGTTCTTTAAATGTAGTTGATTTAGAGTGAACACGTGTATGAAGTGTCAACTTCTGTCTGAGAGATGAAGGTGCTGCAGGCTCAATTTTATGTGTACAAGCTCCCAAATGTAGTAATCTTCTAGAGTTCATATTAAGACATCCGTCCTCTTGTATTTTATATGTAATTGGATCATGTTTTCTGACCTCAAAATGGTAGTAGCTTTTTTGTAGTTTCTGAACTTTCCTTATTAAATTGGGCTAGACAAGAACTATAAAGGAAATCACAAAAGTTGAAGTGTGACAAGACAAGAGACTCGCATACAACTCAGTTTCTGGTCTAGTAAGAATCTATTACAATATAGAAGCCTCAGGCTAGAATATGCTCTCTCAAGTATTAGCTTTAGATGATATTCAAACCTTAAGTGACTATCAAAAATAAGTCCCATATTCCTAGCCTTGTTCATGAAAGGAATTAGAACATTGTCAATATTAATTTTAAAATTTTGGATAACAAATTGTTGGTTGTTTTTATTAGTAAAACACATGAGTTGAAATTTGCTCGGATTTAACATCAAAATATGTTTCAAGGACTGATCTCGAACCGCTACCAGATTTTCATTAATGTATTGACAAGCTTGTAAGTAGTCTTCTTTTGGAACATGATAATATACCTGAGTATTGTCCCCATAGGCCCGTATCTTGCATCGACTCACTGAACTTAATATTTCAGAAGTATATATTATAAAAAGCAAAGGCCCCAAAATGGATCCCTGAGGTATTCCAGAGAGGACGTCTGTATAGGTAGAAAACTGTTATTAACCACAATTTGCATTTTCTATGAGCCAAATATCATTTGACAAGCAACCTTGATGACTCACCAAAACCATAATATCCAAGTTTGACACAGAGTAATTGGTGATTTATGGTATCAAAGGCTAGGCCTTAGAGTAGTCAAGTAAAATGAGCACACTAATCAGTCCAGCATCATTAGCCTCCATAATGTCACTAGCGACATTAGCCAAAGCAGTGCTCACACCATATCTCCTCCTGAATCCAGATTGTACATCGGGAAGCAAATTTCATTAAAGTAGCCAATAAATCTTAGCAGAGGACAGCTCAAAAACATAACAGGCCTCTTGACGGGACACATGGCCGTCAAGAAACACCTGCATAAAATGGGGCGGTTTGAGGGGGACCTCGCATGCAGACTCTGCGGCGATGGGGAAGAATCAGCCCAGCACATCTTGTATGAATGTAAAGCTCTGGACCTCAGAAGACAACTGATCTAAGGGTATGCACAATCAACCAAAGGTTGCAGTGCTATCGGGGCGGCAAGGCCGCGAACGAGCCCTGAGGAAAAAAAATGTATGCCGTGTGCATGATTGATATGTATTTGAAGATTTTTGGTTAATCCATTTACCGGTAAATCGAGAGTCTACTGTAACTACTTTTGATTTTTTATTGATATTTTGGTGTATTGTTGGTTATATTTGACAGGGTTTTCTTTTGTGCTAAATAAATCTATCTACTTATTGAAATTATTCTTGATATTTATGATTTGTAAAAACACTGTTTAGATGTTTATTTTTAAGATAGATTAAATTACCAAAATTCTGTCGCATTGAATTAATATCTTGGCACCTTAATACATACTACAATTTTCTTATTTTAGGAAGCATAAATGAACCAGAGTTATTAAGAACATTCAACTGTGGAATTGGGGGTGTGATAATCACAAAAAGAGAACATGAAGCTGAAATATTAAAAGCAACTGCAGCTCATGGATCAACTGTTATTGGTCATGTTGTTAAACAAGATAAAGGTTTGTATCATATTTTAATGATAAGAAGGGAAGCAGTGCAACACTGCTAGATTGTCAAATATTTCTGAGTATTCTTGTATTTTGAAAGCAACTTTTTAGTAGTTCATTTTAGTAAAGTTGTATTGATTTGACTTCAATACATCAACATGTGTGAACAACTTGTCATGTGTTTTTTTTTGTGTTCTGGAAAGGTGAGACATTGTGTAGACATTTATTTATTTTTGTTAACAGTATAATATATTATTTTGTTGACCATAAGGTGCTTATTTAAATATATTTCAATAATAATAAATCCTTTTTAAGTCTGAGTTTTAAGGAAAAAAAAGAAATAAGAGGGAAAAAAAGAAAGCATAATAACATAATTCTGTCTTCTAGATTATTAAGGTATTTGTTGTTACCTCCTTCAAAGAAAAGCTTTACGTACAAGAACCATGGTATATGGTGATTGACTTCAGGTGGATATAGATCTGCTCAATGGTGAGGTCACAATTGCCTATAACACCCTACCCTAAAGTAGCTATCTATCAGATTGTCAAATTTATTAAGATTAGCAGCACTTTCAGGAGGTTGACAGATCTGGATGTAGTTTGATACTCACGTTCTCTTTCTTTGTTTGCTTTGCACTGCCCAGAGTCCTATATTTGTGAGCTCTCCAGACTAGTGCTAGGTTACATAGAAATTTAGATATCTAGATAATAGTTAGTAAGAATAAATTGTTTGCGCCGACGTCAAAAGAAAAGTAGATACTAGAGAGGAATTTTTCTTTAATTAAACAGATATGTTAATGTAACAAAATATTGAATTTATTCATATAAATTGAATTTGGAATAGCGAATATAATGAAATAAAATGATGATAAATCTCAAATAAACATTGATTGCACACAAATAGAAATCAAATAAACAGCAAGAATTTCAAGAACAGGAAATTATTAATGTACATACATATGCCAAGACAATAAGCTAAAGATAGTTGTGTATTACTGAAATGTTACTGTCAATTACTTAGGGTATCGCTCAAAAATAAACATAAATGATCAGGTCAATTACTTGACGTTTGTCAATCAATTGCTAGGTTTCTAGTGAATTAACTGGCCAGTTCTTTGAGTGAGGCTCCAAAAAATAGAAAGAAAATCTATTTAATATATTCCTACATGAAATTTCTATTATAATTATGAAAACTAAGAGATATTAAAGAGAATGTATAGGTTAGGTATCTTACAGACAAAATTTGCTAATTACAATTTAAAAGAAAATAAAAACTGTGTGTTTGAATTTACAAAAATTGACAAAATCTTATAGATTAAACAGGAAATATATAGTTTTGCTGACAGCACCCCTCTGACATTGTATAAGCTCAAACTTGATTATGTGAGTTTGAAAGTTCAGGTTATTAAAACTTTAGATGTTAGATTTCAGCATGAAAATTCTGCTGATTTAGAGAAAATACTTGTTTAGACTCACCAGTCCTCCAGTATTAGGTTACCTGGTGACCCTGTGAAGATGCTTTCCAGGTGGGATCAATCATGAGTGCCTGACACAGATTCCAGACTCCAGTAAGAGCGGAAAACTGGGGAAAACGACTGGGACTTCTCATCAGAGATTATTGGGCCGGTTGATGTTACTGCTCCGATACTACAAGACCATTTGACACCTGTGTCGATGTTCTGAATTTGCTTGATGGAAACTTTGCGAATCGCAATTAAAACGTGAATTTGCTTCAGTAAAATTCACTACCAATTTACTTAAGGTTCGATAATAACCAGGAATTCTTTCTAATTACGGTAAGAAGTCAACGGCTCGGAACAAAGAACCACGAGTTAGCTCGCGTTTTCATGCTGAATACGATGTTTAATCAAACTCGAAAATCACTTGAATCACTCCGAACAATCACTGACAATAATTACTAGGTGGTACAGATAACAGAAAGAACATTACAACCCCGTTTTAAGATAACTTAATAGCCACCGAAAACTGGCGGGTGTTCACTCTATGAAGGCTCAGCAGAGAGTCCTCGCTAATGTCTCGGGTTCTGCAAATTGTTAGTCGCTGCACGCAAAAATTCTTACTGTGACGGTTGGTGGCTGTGCGCGAGCTCTTTCTAGCCTCCATTTTTTGAATGTGATAAAACGAGACCTCCAATCGGTGGTGAAGTTACGACGTCGCGGCTCCCGTGTTCACAGTTGAAGGTTTTTGCCGCCAATTCTCTGCAACGTTTTCAACGGTCTTCCTTGGGTGAGATAACTGGAAAATTACAGATAAACAATATTTTGTTCTCGAACATTCCTAACGTATATTTTAAATGCCTATTTCGTTCCTGAAAATATTTGTTCAGTAATAATGCGAGGTAGTTTGCCTTGGCATATATTGAATTTTAACATACAAATTAGAAATGCAGTAAAGGGGTTTACTAGAGGTGTGCGAAGCTTCGAAATTTCGAACCGAACCCGAACGCGAACCGAACCTTCGGTTCGAAAATATGTTCGCACTAGCGATGTTGAAGTAGTTCGAAGTTCGAAATATTTAATTCTCCAAAGTAGTTCGAAGTTCGTTGCTCAAAAATACTTCGAAATTTAACTTTACAGGCATTGAATGCTGCCAAAGGTAGCGAAGTTACGGCCCTGTTAACTCGGTAGCGGCGCTTTAAACTCGTTATCGGTCTCATTGAGTCGATAGTGTCATTTTAGGAAATTTCACTCATGCATATTTTTGACAGTTGGTGGGACACATTGAGACTTGGCGGAGCGATTTAGCAATCATAGAATTATTTTTCTTATATATATATATATAAGAACATTATGAGGCGGCGTTCGAAGACCATTGGTAACGTAAATTTTCAGAATGTATGAGGATACTTGCAGATTGCCTTTGGAAAACACTGGTTTCAATATGCTTTATTTCACAATGAGCCAAAACAGTTACATATTCACAATCAGGAGACAAGTTCGGGATGCAGCAAGTGCGTTATGGTTGTGAATTTTCATAAGAATATATAATATATTAAGTTCAAATTTTAAGTGGTTATTTTATACCTATCATGCTCACTTTGAACCTTCTCTTGTTTGCTAAAACTGCCTAGCCAAAGCCAAACAACAACAACATATTTATAATTGAGCTTATTTATAGATCTAGAAATCTCAAAAAGATTCAAATATTTTTTATTTTTGTATTTGATTAAAAGTTGTCCTATGTCCACAACGATCTGCACCGGAAGGCATTTTTACCCAATCAACCTGCAAATTTGTCGAACCCTTCCTTTTTGTAAAAAGAGTGGGAATCTTTTACATATCAAATAATGTATGTTACAATATTCCTAAATTTGGTATTTACGAACACTGAAGAATTTTGGGTAGTTCGATGTTCGATTTTGAATTTCTAAGAAGTTCGAAGTTCGACTGTGAACCTTAGACATACTATTTCAGAGGTTCGAAGTTCGAGGCAACATATTTGCTTGGGTTCGTTCATAGTTCGGTTCGAACAAAACATGGGTTCGCACACCTCTAGGGTTTACGATACTTGAAGATTTAGCGACTTTTCATGAAAATAATTTTGAAATTAAAACATGAATTGCCTTACAAATATTGGATTGTCGACTCTTAATTAATTCTCTTACGGGTTTATTTTGAATAATTAAAGCCGTAACGAAACGTAATCGTTACATTGTATATATTTGTGTATATAAAATAGCAAAAGTCTGTGGCTGATGGAATTACTGTTCCAAGGTCATAAATACCTCCACCACCACCACCACAAGTCTAAATTTTATAATAAATATAGAAAGCCGTGAAACTTTTGGACCTAGTTTAGGAAAGGAGATGAAAAGTTTTCCTTCATTACAGAATTTCATTGAAATCTTTCTGTCATAAGATGAGGTTAAAGAGTAATGCAACTGAAACATACAAAGTGCATATCGTCGGTAAAAGTGCAAGAACTCGTATTTGAATTTGGATTAATTTGACAGGGCAAACAAAAAAATGTTTATTAAAGTAAATTTAAAAAATACATTTAAGTTTTTCTATATAATATGTATAAAACATTATTAAATAATGACATAACTATGATACACTGTCATTGGATGCAACCATAGAAAAAAATCATTTACGAGGTTTTGTACAGAACATCTTTCATTATTGGCTAAATACGAGGTTTTGAACAGATTACCTAGTAAAGAGTTCGATGCTCGGCGTGCACTAGGTCACAAACATTCAGATTTAAGCACTTATTTTGTGTATATTTGAACTATTTATTCAATATATTTAAACAAAGTATTAATCTTAATGGGGTATATTGTCATAAAAATCCCAAAAACGTTTATCCAAAACACTTTTGAGCTGCTGCAGATGTCGGTATTTGTTTTCTTTTATTTTAGGTCGTGTTGTATAAAGTGCTTCCATCTGGCCCTTATTAGCTTTTGTAGACCTCTTGGGCAGAACACGACAATCGTCATCAAAATTTATTTTGTAATGTATTTCTCCTGATGGATAATACTTGAGACAGCACAGATCAGCAACCACTAGATCAGCAGTCTTGTAACCGGGTCTGATAGAGGAATAGTACTGAACATTTTTGTAACATCTAAATTCGTCATAGGACAAGTACCTGACTTGATATGGATGATTATGCCGAGCTTCTCTGCACACTGCGATATAGTCAGTTGGGAGATAAATATCCCTGTTCTTTAAGCGCCTTTCTATTAAGCTATCGGTGGAATCTACATCCATCTGAGTGTGACCTTTTTCTAAGTAATTATGAGTAATTACAACATTAGAGTCAATTGAAAATTTCAACAAGGCATTGGATAATATGGCATTTTTGTTCTGATAGCCCAACCATCAGTATAAATAATGATCTCTTGGGTGGTCTGATGTTCAGAAATGTGTTGTTCTAAAAAATCAATCAAAATTGTGGAAAAATGAGTATCTTCAAGACCACCTTGTGACTCATAAGTACCTGACTTGATATGGATGATTATGCCGAGCTTCTCTGCACACTGCGATATAGTCAGTTGGGAGATAAATATCCCTGTTCTTTAAGCGCCTTTCTATTAAGCTATCGGTGGAATCTACATCCATCTGAGTGTGTCCTTTTTCTAAGTAATTATGAGTAATTACAACATTAGAGTCAATTGAAAATTTCAACAAGGCATTGGATAATATGGCATTTTTGTTCTGATAGCCCAACCATCAGTATAAATAATGATCTCTTGGGTGGTCTGATGTTCAGAAATGTGTTGTTCTAAAAAATCAATCAAAATTGTGGAAAAATGATTATCTTCAAGACCACCTTGTGACTCATCCCATAAGCAACATGAAACCTCTTTAGTAACTAAATTAAATATGGTATAATTGTGGACGCACAACTTCATTTTGTAATATATAGCATTTGCTTGTAGAACCGGGGAAAGCTTAACAGCTTGAACATCTATGGTAAAACCTGCAACTGTATTTGAACTTTTCATAACCCTGTCTTTATCGTTAGCTTTATTGATTTGAGCCTGTTCTTTCTTTTTTTGGTGAATGTTGTATATCTCGTCAGAAAGATTTCCCAACTTGTGTGATAGGCAAGTGTCACACTGATCCTTCTTAGGCTTATAAAGGCTTAAATTTGCAGACTTCATTTCTCTAGTGAAAATAGTTTTCGAAAGGTAAGGAGCATTTTTATTCTGGCAATAGGATTTATATTCTCTGTATAGATATGCTTTATTTTTGAAAACTGTTTCCAAGTATAGTTTCTTAGTACTGGCTCGACAATAGTGGGATTGTATTTTGGGAAGTTCAGATAAAAACTGCTTGAGTATTTCCATGCTATTGTTGTTTTTTCCTTTTCTATTTCACCCTTCTCTAGCTATACTTTCTTCTGGTACATTCATTCCAAGTTTCTTCTGGCAGTACTCTTTCACCATCCATTCGCCAATATCTAATGTAGATAAGAACATTATTTTGCACACCCTTTTCTGTTTCTTTCTTCAGGTATAATTTTATGGTGCCACTTCGTCTGGAACCCTCTACTTTTCTTTCACTAGGTACCATATCAACCATACTACTCAAATAGGTATGCTTCATGTCTCAGGTTTGCTCCCAAAACGACTTGAATATATCTGTTCTATCATCATCTGTGAATTCTCTGCAGAAACGTACATTAGATTGCAAACATTTGCATCTTTCCCTCAACATTCTTTCACTCATCTTGGCAGATAATTTGTATTTTCCATCATTATCTTTTCTTAAGCCCAAATAAGTTTTTCCTAACATTCTTGCCCTCTTTTGCTCATCTCGTTGCCTTCTTGTTTGTGGAAGCTGCTTCCTTTTCTTGCTTTTGCTCTGCATTTTACCCTCTAGCCTCTCAGAATTGTGATTATCGCCATTGGCCCTATTATTCCCTTCATTTTCTCTGTTGTCTACGTCTGATTGCTCACTATTCTCTAGACTGCTGTCACCTCCAAAGCTGTCTTCTCCATTGCTACCTTCCACTTCGTAACCAGGATCATCCCTGTAATCAGACTCATTATCTTTACAACTGGATAATATATTATTTTGGTCAAAACAGAGGTGCTTGGAAGTATTAGGAACTTCACATTCAACTGTCTGCTCATCAAGGCTATTATCTGGAGATTTACTAACAGGAATTTGTAGTACAGGATCATTATTATGGTCAGAATAGAAGTTGTTGCCATTATTAGGAACTTCACATTCAAATGTCTGCTCATCAAGGTTAGAGTGCAGGATCATCTGTATGCTGGAAATAAACGTCTTCACTTGTTTGTCTAAAACCAATTGCACCATAATCTTGCCCTGTGTTCCCATTTTGTATGTACAATACCTCGTATTGTATTATTTCATTCAATATCTGTAATGCAAAAACACATATGAATTACAATTTGATATATACTCAGTGTTTTCATTAAAAACTAATAAATCAATACACTGAAACATTTGAATCATTTATTATCGTTTTACACACTTTCTTTTAAAATTATTGTTCTAAAACTTATTGAAAAAACAAGGTGTAAGTCTCACGTGTGTTAATATATTCTTATACTCTTATGAGGTCAAATTAAATTACATGAGCTATAGGCCTACTTAACAATGGTAGAAAGAATTTATCCTAAACACTTCAGTACACTGGATAGATACCAGATAATTGGATATACAACTTCACACAAACACACATCATAATAATACTCAAATAAAAGGTTATGTACGCGATCAATACTGGCTATGAAAATACGAGGTTTTGCACATCGTTTTATTTCATTATGTACTAATCCTTCAAATATGAGGTTTTGTACATACATGCGCATACAAAGTGGGTTGCTAATAATGAAATTATTTCACTTTTGACAAAATATGCGAATATGCGGTCTCCCGCTTTCACTGACGATATAATGTTTAATATTTTGGTAATCTAATTATTGAAATAGAATTAGAACAAGTGAGTGGTGGTACACATAACTAAATTCATTAAATATATTTCACTAATAATAAATCCTTTTTAAGTCTAAATTTTAAAGAAGAAAAAAAAAGAAATAAGAGGGGAAAAAAGAAAGCAAAAATTGTTATATGTATAAATAAGTTTAGATATTGTATATTTGTATATAGGTAACATAATTCTGTCTTCTAGATTATTGAGGTATTTGTATATATTTGTGTATATAAAATATCAAAAGTCTGTGGCTGATGGAATTACTGTTCCAAGGTCATAAATACCTCCACCACCACCACCACAAGTCTAAATTTTATAATAAATATAGAAAGCTGTGAAACTTTTGGACCTAGTTTAGGAAAGGAGATGAAAAGTTTTCCTTCATTACAGAATTTCATTGAAATCTTTCTGTCATAAGATGAGGTTAAAGAGGAATGCAACTGAATCATACAAAGTGAATATAATGTTTAATATTTTGGTAATCTAATTACCAAAATATAATTATAACAAGTGAGTGGTGGTACACATAACTAAATTCATACGTTTTATAAATAACATTTCGAATGGTAGTTTGGTGAAAGTCATCGATATCTACAAGTTTCTTGATTCTTTGCTGTTTTCTTGAGGGACTTCCAGCTACTACACCTTGCTCGCACCTAACTGCTATTGTTAACTGTAAGACTTAAGTATCTTTAACCCTGCTGCAACTCTCTGCAACTATAAAACTAATTGTAATTGACTATTTCACAGCATAACCTACAATTTTGTCATACAATTAAAACGTCAGTATATAAATAAGGTCTCAAAACTTTGTGTACAATTAATGATAAATTAATGCTACTTACGTCACATACACCAGTAAGAGGCAGAAATGGCTCTCCAAACCACGTTCACGTTCAAAATAGGTTATTAGTATTGCTACCATTTCTTGAGTAAGACATGCTATGGGTCTAAGCATTGTAACAGTTCATGCAACAAATGGCGTTAATGGAACTTGTGTCAGTCCTCAAAAGAACTGTTTTAAATGTTTAATGAGATAGGTTTAATGAGATAGGTCACAAATAAATGAACAACTTGTAATGAACTTCTGGTAAACAGCCGCCTGACGGTTATTACTAATCCGTCCTTCGGGCGTGACTTAAAATGCCACTCACCATCAGACTCCGAGATATTATTCTACTTGATTACTTTCCCTCGGGCACCATCTTTGTTCCTTATAAATGGGATGAGGTTAGATCCCTGCGAAAGGTTTTGCTAAGACATTCGTAGCACACCACAAAGTACTGTTTAAGAAGAGCCTTGTCCTGGGGTAGCTTAGTGGAGAGAACTATAAGCCAGGGGTCAATTGTTATTAGGTCCCGTAGAGGTTACGGAAGATAAGTAGGCTTTAATTAGTAGTAGTAGTAGTAGTAGCAGTGGTGGGGAGGCCAACGCCAAGCAAGTAGGCCACAATGGGCCCTTTTTGCCAACCCCAGCAACCATGCTTACTCTTCCTCGGTTCCATCGCCAAACTGCCTCGACCTCGAAATGAAGGCCGTGATGGTCTTCAATTGGCCGGTACTTACCCGATTTCTCTGCAGAGTCCTCGATCCGAACAATTCTGCTCGAAGACTCCCAAAAGCCTCGCATTCACACAGGTAGTGGTAGGACGTTTCTTCATCCTTGCCGCATTCCTGGCAAATGGGATCCCTCTCTACGCCTATCAATGTGAGGTGTCTTCTAAGGGCGCAGTGGCCTGTCTGTCAGCACCCCCAAGGATGCGGCGAAGCGTAGGTCGACTCCTTCCGAGTAGCCAGACAGCTTTATCTCTGTCCGGCCCCTCCACGAAGTCCCTCGCCCGCCTGCAGCCACCAACCGACCCCCAGTGCCTCTCCATTGCTTCCTTGGTCCACCTGTGTAAGGCGACAGAGACTGTCTTCCTACTTATGCCTATCGCAGGCTCCGGGCCACAGAACGGCCGCCAGGAACCGAGTCCTGCGAGATTATTCGCCACCTCATTCCCCGCTACGCCACAGTGTCCCGGAACCCACACCAGTTGCACCTCCTTCGTCCTGGCTAGCCCTTCGAGGGCGTCAGCGCACTCCTGAACCAGTGTTGACCTGATTCTGGCCGTGCAGACTGCCCGGAGGACCGTCTGGCTATCCGAGCAGATGTACACACATTTCTCGGGACTCCTCTTCACATCCTGTCTATTGGCCACAGACAGGATAGCATACACCTCTGTTTCAAATGCCGTGGTATATGCGCCAAGAGCATAGCTCTCGCGCACCCCCAGGCCCTCGATGTATATTCCTGCCCCGGAGGATTGTTGGTACTCCGGCCGCGATCCGTCGGTGAAACAGACCAGGCTTGCGGGCTGGAATGCAACCTCATTTTCCCTCCACTGATCCCTACTGGGGATCCTGAGTGTGTATGGCCTAGTCAACCTAATATCGTTCTCGGCATCCCGCACCTTTATGGCGGAAATCGGAATTTCCTTTTCCACCTCCTTGGCGACTCTTGTGTGCCCTATTACTGCTCCCTCTCCACACCAGTTTCCTGAGTCCCGCATTCTAAGATGCGACGCCATAGCCTCCCTTCTGATACAGATGGAAAGCGGTGGCAGCATCAACAGGACCTCTAGCGTGGCTGAGGGTGTCGTCCTTGTATGCTACAATATACCTAAATTTTGAATTTAAGGAAATGATATATTATGAACATTGAGGAATTTTGGTTAGTTCGAAGTTCGATTTTGAATTTTTAAGATGTTCGAAGTTTAAGTGTGAACCCTAGACATACTATTTCAGAGGTTCGAAGTTTGAAGCAACATATTTGCTTGGGTTCGTGCTAGAGGTGTGCGAAGCTTCGGAATTTCGAACCGAACCCGAACTCGAACCGAACCTTCGGTTCGAAAATATGTTCGCACTAGTGATGTTGAAGTTGTTCGAAGTTCGAAATATGTAATTCTCCAAAATAATTCGAAGTTCGTTGCTCAAAAATACTTCGAAATTTAACTTTACAGGCATTGAATGCTGCCAAAGATGGCGCAGTTGCGGCACCGTTAACTCGGTAGCGGCGCTTTAAACTCGTTATCGGTCTCATTGAGTGGATAGCATAATTTTAGGAGATTTCACTCATGCATATTTTTGACAGTTGGTGGGCACATTGAGACATGACGGAGCCATTTAGCAATAACAGAATTATTTTTCTTATATAGCCTAGCCTCCCAACACCTTTTTCAGTAACAACATTATGATGGCGGTGTTCGAAAGCGATCAGTAACGTGAATTTTCAGAATATATGAGGATAATTGCAGATTGACGTTGGAAAACATTGGTTTCAACATGATTTATTTTACCATGAGCCCAAACGATCAGCACCAGAAGGCATTTTCACCCAATCAACCTGCAAATTTACCGAACTCTTCCTTTTTGTTAAAAGAATGGGAATCTTTCACATATCAAATATTGTATGGTACAATATTCCTTAATTTTGTGTTTAAGGAGATGATATATGAACACTGAAGAATTTTGGGTAGTTCGATGTTCGATTTTAAATTTCTAAGAAGTTCGAAGTTCGACTGTGAACCTTAGACATACTATTTCAGAGGTTCGAAGTTCGAGGCAACATATTTGCTTGGGTTCGTTCATAGTGCGGTTCGAACAAAACATGGGTTCGCACACCTCTAGTTCGTGCCTAGTTCGGTTCGATAAAAACATGGGTTCGCACACTTCTAGTATCTGCAAATTGAAGGGTTTTGAATTTCCACTCCAGCCTTTTCTGTCTTGCTGAAGGTCATAGCTTGTCCCTTAGCTCGATATTTCTCAAAAGAAACGATCCATATCAGGAATTGTCTTATTTTTTCTCCCACATCCCCCCTTCTACTGAACTTCGACTGATTCAGTCTCCCTTTTATGTTTAATTATCTTATTCACAGCTACTAAGCTCACGGAACACTCACTAGCAATGTCTCTTTACGCCATGGACGTGTGCTCACTGAGTGTAATTATTCTTTCTATTTTCCTTGGCGTAATGTCCATGATGCCACAAACACAAAAAGGTAACTAAAACATGGTATATCTTCCAAAACCACAAAAACACATGTAACTTAGTCACAATAACTGGCAAAGTGACATAACCAATAACTTAATGCAGAATGACAGGTTATGTGATATGTCGAAAAACACCTGCCAGAATTGTCACAGCAGTGTTGCCATGTTGAAGTAATACACAAGTTCCCAATGTTCACATTAATTCGCACAATACTACATGTTTATGCGATATCGCAATGTTGTGAAGGGTTGCCAACTTATAGGAGCAAAATTTTTATTTCAGCTGTAATGTGATGTATGAATCTGCTTTGAGAAATTAGGTTTGTGTGTGGTCTATCTTCATTTACTCAAAATAACATCATTACATGTGTATGTTAAAAATAGTACACAGTATATTAGGTTTCTATCCACGCTAAATACATCCCATTTGCCTTGACAAATGTACACGTGAGAAATGAGACTGGAAAATAGCTGTGTACTACTTCTCGAGAGTACACTGTGGAAAACATTTACATTTTCATTTAACTGCACTTTTGTTCAATGTCAGTTTGGCACATAAGTCTATTGGAACAATGAAGATTGCTAACATTGTAATTATTTTATTTTTAGAGCAAGTAGTTGTGAAGAATTTCTCCAAAGTGATGGAAACGTCAATGAGAAATTATGTACCCTCAATTGTCAACAAATTAGGTTCACCAAAGAAACGTGTCGGTGTCCTTATCTCAGGAAGTGGTACAAATCTGCAGGCTTTGATTGATGCCACACAGGATCCATCTCAACATATAGGTGCAGAAATTGTTATAGTACTATCAAACAAGGATAATGTTAAAGGTCTCGAAAGAGCTGCAAAAGCAAATATTGCCACAAAGGTATGAAGAATTTAATATAGTGATACAGTAATAATAACTATCAGCAACACTAAATTCAAGTGCTAAAATTGTGTTAGGTAGTTTTCCTATTAGTATTGTTATATTTCTTTCTTGTTAGCGAAGGTCTGTTTCGAGAATTTCATCAAATAAGCTTCTTTTAGAACCTCTAGATAGTGTTTGTTCAACATTTGCGACAAAACATTTATCCGCAGAAGTTAAATATATCCAATTGGATCCAGTGCACAAGAAAGATGATGTTTACACATGTGATAATTATCATCCATTGTCTATTCCTCCCGTCATATCAAAAATTCTCGAAGAGGTTCTAAACAGAAGGTTGCTTGATTTTTGGCCAAGAGCTCGGTTTTGGATGGGAATTAGCATGGCTTCAGATCCAATATGTCAATCTAATGGTAATCCTGAAACAGCTAAGTTTCTTGGCATTGTTTTGGATACCTCTCTTAAGTGGTATGTGCACATCGACTATTTGTGTGGGCGGCTGTCGAGTATGGTGTATGTTGTGAGGAGACTGATGAGGATTGCAACTTACCGGGCAGCGAGGACAGCGTACTTTGCAAGCTTTCACTCTTTGGCAACATATGGGATCCTCATATGGGGCTCTTCACCTCAGATAGCGAAGGTCCTACTGGAACAAAAAAAAGTTATTCGAGCGCTAAGTAATGTGGGACCACTGGAGAGTTGCAGGAAGCGGTTTAGGCAACATAGTATTCTGACAATAGTAAGTGCTTATATACTTACCTGTATTTTGTATATATGGGACAATAAGAACAAAATGGGAAGAAACAACCAGCATCATTCATATAATACACGATATGGTAATGAATTGTCCATTCCACTGCTCCGAATAGGAGCCTCGCAGCATGGAACAAATCATCTGGGAGTGAAGTTTTTTAATGCACAGCCTCCTTTTTTAAAGACACTCGAAGTTAGAAATATTTTTTATAATAGAGTTAAGGACTATTTGCTGAATGGGACTTTTTATAGCATTGTTGAATATTTTAATTATAGGCAGGGTGTTTGAGTTCATTTTCATGTATTATTGTGTGGCTGCTTTTGGCTTGCGGTGTAGAAATATTTTGTATTTTATACATTTTTGTGTATTTTGTGTAACTGTGTTTAAGAGGTTTGAGTTTGTATACATTGAATTTTATTGTTGTGGTTTTGTATGTTTGTTTTGTTCATGGAGTCATTTTATTTGTTTGACTGACCATGTAATTTTGATGGTGAATAAATATGATATGATATGATATGATAATAGGCGGAGCTTTTGCTAAACCTAAGGAAGTCGAACTTGTATCATGTGATATGAGCAAGACTTTCCACATGTGTTGTGAGAGCTATACTTCTCCAGAAGATGGAATTCTATGCTGTGTCAGATCATACCTCTCAGGCTGGATGCAGAGTGCTGTTTTGGAGCCACATTTTTTTTTTCTGAAGAATTTGTCATTGAGCGCAATATTCCCCTTGTTTCAAGTCTTAGGCTTCTACTGTTTGTAATATATGTAAACGACCTGCTGTCTGTCTTAGGAGAGCGGAAGAGTGATTTACAGCAAATGGTCTTAAGCTAAATAGAGCTAAAACTCAGCAAATGGCTTTTAGAACTGTGACTTCTGACCACGATTATTTAATTTCACTGTTTTGTTTTTCCATGAATTGGATGACTTTGTAAGTTTTTTTCTGCAGGTTATAAGCCACAAGAACTACCCTAACAGGGTAGAGTATGACAGACATCTAACGAATGAGTTAGTAGCCGCTGGAGTAGAGATAGTTTGTTTGGCTGGTTTTATGAGGATTCTTAGTGGTGAGTTTGTATCAAGATGGCGAGGATGTCTGATCAACATACACCCAGCTCTCTTGCCATCATTCAAAGGAACACATGCTCAGAAACAGGCTGTCGAGGCAGGTGTACGAATTAGTGGTTGCACTGTACACTTTGTTGAGGTAAGTTTTTGAGTTATTTATAAGAAAATATTTATTACCAGACTTTTATTTGCATTAACCTATAGACTATTTTTATTTTTATCTTTATATAAGTCTTGCTAAAATCTCTTCTAAACTATTAGGTTAATTGGTGTGCTGCTGTAACACACTTATTGTTGAAACGCTCACTGTCAAGATTATACAATTTGTTCCAACCTAAGGGTGCACAATTACTGACTTTTTGTTTTTAGAGCTGCTACAAGGTTAGTTAAATTAGTGAAGTTATGTACAGGTGCGTAGGCCATGCATTAGCAGATTTTCAACTGGCAGTTGAATTAGAAACCTGAAATTTGACTTGCTGCTATAATCGATCGTCCAGCTATACAGGTGTGCCAAAAGTCGTTACCAACTTTCCTGTTTTAAATAGAAACCTACTTTTTTTTCACATTGTTCTATTTGCCTTCTAATTCTGAGTTTAGACAACCTATGAACTTATCTACTACAGTTTTTGACATATGTCTTTTTTTTTGTTAAAAAAATTACTGCCGCATGTACTATGGCAGGCGTCAACAAATTATTTTGCGAATGTTTGTGATTTGAATTTAAAATATCTAAACTTTCCAAATATGACATGAGGAGGGTTAATAATAGAATGTGGTGGTCATAATTGAACATTTATGTTAGAGTTCTGTCAACATTTTTTCTTGTGCTATAATAATTTGTCGTCTGTAATTAAATAGGAATCCATATTTTGGTTTAAATGATTACAATTGTCTTTTGTTTCCCTGGCATATTTGAAAAAGCAAGGAATATCTCGTAATTTCTTGATTTTTATTTAATAACTCAGTAGAGGTTGAGGTTAGGTATAGGGAATGCTTAAGTAACTCACCATAAAATTCAATTTTCTTTCGAATTATGTCAAGAAGATGGAGTAGGTGCCATTTGAAAAATTTAATATATGCCAATTTTTTAATGCGACATTTGAAAATCGCAAGTACAAAATGAGACCATCGATGTCCAAGATGATCAAGAGTTAGCCTGCGCTTCCAGCTAACTGCTTTACAGATTTGGTTTCCTGATCTAAAACCCTTTGCGAAATACAAATTTGTTTGTAAACTATTACGGCAGTAATTTAAAAAATATATACATAAGTTCATATAAGGTAGGTTGTCTAAACTCAGAATTATAAGGCGAATCCATGTGAAAAAAAGTGTAAGTTTTTGTTTAAAACCGGAATGTTAATACCGACTTTAGGCACACCATGTATAGCTGGAGGACCCGAACTACCTTAGATAGAACGGACATGATCGATTATGGCAGCATACCAAATTTCAAGTTTCTAATCCAGCTGCAAGTTGAAAAACTTCTAATGCATGGCCTAAGTAAATCACCCTGTATATAAAATTAAAGGGAAGTGTAACTGCAGAATGTAAAAAAAAACAGCTTATATAAGTCCAACTGATGTTTTTTCACATTTTACATTTATATTTCCTTTTAATATTCTTCTCCGCCCTGCTCCCTTATTTGCTTTGGGTCCCGTCCACCGCCGGAGCTGTCAGCATTAGTTTTATTTCAGATTCACCAACATAAGGGTGGCACAGTATGTAATAAAGTTGAATGGCCCCATGCACACTGGGATTTACACCCACGACCCTTCACTTCACAAGCACACGTTCTTACCACTGAGCCTCCAAGAATGCAACCCATATTATTCCCGAGCCTCTTTTAAGGAACTTATTGTTAAAAGTTTCACCAAAGAAGGCTCATTTCTTTGTTTTAGTGTAACAGTCAATTCAGAGGCAGTTTTTTGTGTGATTTCTCTTGTGGTGTATTTCTTCCCAACTTTCTCTGCTACCCCTTCCACTTTACAGCAGTCAGAGAGAGTTAAGTATATCTTCGTTTAATTTTAACGGTTTCATGAATAAATTTTCACAAATATACACTGCCTTGATTTTATATAAAAGTACAACATTTTATTGTTCTTTGTTTTTTTTACAGGAAGACATTGATGCTGGTGGTATAATTGTACAAGAAGCTGTCCCAGTTGAACTTGATGATACAGAAGAAACTTTAACTGAAAAAATAAAACTAGCAGAACATAAAGCATTCCCCAAAGCATTAAAATTACTGGCTACAGAAAAAATCAGACTGGGAGATGATAATAGAGTTGTGTGGACATGACAGAAAGTGCGATTTTAAAGTTAATTTGTTAATAAATATATCTTTTATGATTTTGAATAAACATTTATAAAAAATATGTGTATTTAATTCATGAATATGCATATCTTTCTCTCTATATCTCTTGAAGAGGTAAATTCCATGCCTTAATTTACATATTGTTTATTAAGAGAGTGTCCTTGAATTTAAATCCATAAAATGCAAATGAACTGGTTTTGTCTTATCAACCTGTTATTTGTAATACTTTTAAGATTCAATCCTCCACAGTTATTCAAAGATGAATGACTTAAGTGAACGTGATAAAGCAGTTTTAAATTGTATCTTCAATCCCAACTTACCATTAGGGGATCTTGATACAGAAGAAGCAAAAGAACTTGAAGGTGAGACAGCAAATATAAAAACAATATTTGTTTTATTATTATTGAATATTTCATCAACTCATAGTAAACAAGTTTATTTCAGAGATTGAAGATGACACAGATGAAGTTAAGGAGACAAAAGAGATGGAAATTAAAGCTGTATCAATAGCTGAAACTGGTAATTTAGAAGCAGCTATAAATATATTAAATGATGCCATCAAAATTGCTCCAAAAAGGGCATCATTGTATAACAACAGAGCACATGCATATCAATTTGAAAGAAAATTTGAAGGTATGTTGAATCCTGTGTGTGTCTAGTAAAAAAGTATAGTAAGCCATGGAAAATAAGTAAGCTCTGCCAAACCTTGCAAGCAACGATTTAAATCTAGGAAACTGTGCATCAAATGTCATTGGATGTCAAATTGACATAACAGATAAAATTATTATTTTTAAATGGTAGTAGGACTAACCTCAAGTCTTGTCGTTCAGTTCCCAATTTCAAAACTGTCATCATTACAAATATCTACATAAGTGACACTAATACCTTTTTAAGTGAATTTTCTTTTAAAAAATACACTAATGAGGAGATCCCGACTTTTGAATTTTGAAAAAATTTCTTTAAATGAGCGCTAATTAGGCCCCCCAGAACACATATCCGGGGTCAGTTTCAATTTTTATATGTTTATATATATATACAGGGTGGTCCTCCGAGAGGTCCCACGATCGATTGCGGGAAAACTATCAATAGAAAAAAACTGAAAATTGGATATTACACTAAAGTCGTTGGGGGCCACAAGTTAAAAATATTTTCAAGATGGCGGCACTTCCGGTTATACCGGAAGTAAGGTTATAAGGCAAGATACCTAAAAATTGCTATCTCGATTTTTTCGTTGTCAACCGGTTTAGCCCTCTGCACCTTTTTCTTGACAGTTCCGCAGTTTTTGAAATTGTCTACTATTCGTTTGACGGTTTCATGTGACGGTTTCTGTTTATCTGGATATCTATCAGCAAATGTATCACACGTTCGCGAAATTACTTTATTACATTGTCCATAAATAGTAAATAAAATTTAAATAATCTTCGTGTGTGTAATTTAACCGTGCCATTAGCTAGTTTAATTTAACCGTGCCATTAGCTAGTTAATCAACAAACTGTCAAAGTTTCCATAGAAACACACTCGGCAATTTATTTTCCATGCCTAACGCTTATGGTAGGAAATTTATCAAATTATCAGGCTTTGAAATGAGTTTTTTCAAAATAAAATGAAAACCGTTTGATTTAGGTATAGGTAATTACATACAAAGTATCAGTGATTTTTTAAGCTTAACACGATAGGGTTATAAAAAAAGGGGGTTCCAATTTGAAAATCGCGAGATTTTTGCAATTTCTCATTGCAAACTTCAAGAATTTTTTTTGGACACTCTGTATACTCTATCGTTAGTCTCGATGTGGAAATAGATGAAGTGAAATATCTTTCAGGATAATTCTAAAAATCGTAACGAAATATGTTCTTATTATAAAAATATCGGTATCTTTATGACTGGCCGTAAATGTCAAATTTCATCTTAAAATCTAAATATCTTCTGGACGGTTGATGATAGGTATAGAACATCATTTACAAAAAGTGTTCAGAATGTATCGTAGAATCCGAAACGGCAATAAAATACAGGATGTTCCATTTAAAATAAGCGAATTGACATCTACTTCCGGTATAACCGGAAGTGCCGCTATCTTGAAAATATTGTTAACTTGTGGCCCCCAATGACTTTAGTGTAATATCCAATTTTCAGGTTTTTTCTCTTGATAGTTTTCCCGCAATCGATCGTGGGACCTCCCAGAGGACCACCCTGTATGTATATATATATATATATATATATATATATATATATATATATATATATATATATATATATATATATATATATATATATATATATATATATATATATATATATATATATATATATGTATATGTATCACACCGATAACTCAAAAAATAATGGGCCGATTTTGAGTAAATTTGGCAAATACCTTCCTTTTCCAAGTGGCTTGGATAAGTTCGTTAGCCAGAAAAATTGGCCGAGGTTTACCCGGAAAATTTTGTGTTTTCTTTCGTAAAAAATTTATATCTCAGGAAATAACAAAGTAAGGGCAACCAAATTTGGTACGCGGGTTTATATTGTTATACGTAAGTTATGTACCAAAATTTAGCTCTGTAGACAAAAGTTATGGGCATTTAAAGAAAAATAAATTGGGGTTTTCCTCAAAACGTCAAATTTGCGATTGGCAACTTTTAGGCAAAGAACTTGAATCTAATACGAGCTATGGAAAGAAAATGTTTCAAGAAGAATATTTTACAGACCCTGAAGTCTTTGTTTCAGCCGTCATTGTCCTTCATTTTACTAAAATATTTCCAGAAAATTAATTTCAAATAGACCATTTCTCTGATACTTGGCAGTAGTCTTAGTTATAGAGTTTATCGTTTAGTGGCATATAATTTTGGTGAATTTTAGTGAAAAATCAATAATGCTCAATATATCCGTTATTATACAAGATATGAAAAAAAAAAATTGTATACATTAATTATAGGGTGTCTTGAGCTACATTTAAAAAAATATTTCTACAATCACAAGGTGGCCCATAAGTCGGTGTTTTTTTTTTTTTTTCGAACACGCCTTATGATATTGCATTTTTGTATTTTCCATCGAAATATAATGTATGTTTGTTAGAAAAGAAATTAGGGACGCAGCAAGTGCCGTATGGTAGCGAATTTTGATTAAATGCTTCACATTTGAATAGCTCAATTTGGTATTAATCTATAAGGTTGGCCAAGAAACAAGTTTTTTCGGGAATACTTTAAGTTTACTTTTGGAAATTTTTGTACATTTTCAAACAATAAAGTTATTTTGATGAAACATGGCACATTGTTTTTACTATATAGGTTATACTGGTAACCAAATTTAATGCTTGCTTTCTTAAAAAAAAACACATATTTGCTATTAAAAACATTTTTATGAAAATTCACTAACATAACGCACTTTCTGCGTCCAGACTTTTTTGTTTAATATGGGGGTGTATTTTAGTATATAGGGAAAAATGTTTGAAAAGATATAGCATTATTTTTATGTTAAGATATACTAGAAGGGACATGCTTATATTGCCACCACTTATTTAGTATTCATTTTATTTAATGTCGCTTTATTTTCGCGACCATGGACAATCATCGATGCCAGTAGCCGTTTAACCTCGCCACCTAAAAATTGTGCGATCATCACCAATTTCTTATCGCAAAACTTATTACAAATCACTCTTTGCTGGAAGTCGAGCCATTCTAGATGGCAAAATTAAATAACCAATTCTGCAGAAGCTTTGGCTTGCAAGTTTGATGACATTGGCATTTCAGGAGCTTCATGGATAAAATATCCAGGGTGTTCATTGTAAATTGGTGCACCCGGGCTTTTAGAAGTTTTGCTGAGACTTTTGAAAAACCCTAAAACAAGTCGATTTTGCTTGAGAGATCATTGTAGCATTCAAACTCTAGCGAAGGTGAATTTCACCCCCTTAATTTAAATAGGGAAGGTAGGTCGCGTAGCACCTTTTTGAAGAGCACTTTTGATTCTCTATTCAAAGCTGCAATTTTAAAATCCACCAAATAGTTTTTTAGATATTTGCTTTCAATCCTTCCAAATAAAACGTCTATACAGTGTGACCCACCAGGAAGGACTGCGATCGATATATGGAAAAGTACGTAAAGGGTGATCTTGAAAATTTGGTTATTTACAAAAGTCAGTGGGGCCTAACTTTTTAAAATATTTTCACTTTTGTGGCACTTCTGGTTATACCGAAAGTCGACACCAACAAAATTCGCTGTAACTGGGAAACCTTAAAAGACACGTAGATACAAATTTATATCATGTGATTCAGAATTTAATTCTTCTTTCGACCGTAGAATAATATACTGGGTGTTCCATTTGAAAAAGTCAAGTTTTGTAACTTCTTAAATTGTAAATTGGCTTATAAATTTTGAGGTCCCTGTATCTTCCTCAGACATTATGCAATCATTTTCAGATGTAACGATGCCTAAACCATTACTGTTGCAAATATTGTAATTAAAAGTCTTCCACTGCTCAAGATTCAACATCTTTAATATGGTGTAAGTGTCCCTTTTTAGCGAATTAAAAAAAAAGATCGCTAATGAGGAGATTGTGTTTATATATATATATATATATATATATATATATATATATATATATATATATATATATATATATATATATATATATATATATATATATATATATATATATATATATATATATATATATATATATATCCGACCGATAACTCAAAAAATAATGAACCGATCTTGATCAAATTTGATGAGTACCTTTCTTTTGCAAGTGGCTTGGATAAGTTCGTTAACCAGGAAAATCGGACCAGGTTTTCCCGGAAAATTTTGTGTTTTCTTCCTAAAAAAATTCATATCTCCGGAAATAACAAAGTCAGGACAACCTAATTTGTTACGCGTGTTTGTATTATAAGGAGTGAACCCCGTGCCAAAATTTAGGTCTCTAGCTTTAAAGACAAAGAAGTTATGGGCAGTTAAAGAAACAGATTTTGAAGTTTTCCTTAAAACGTCAAACTCGCAATTTGAAACGTTAAAATTGGCAATGTTTGGGCAAAGAACGTGAAGCAAATACGCACTGTGAAAAGAAAATGTTGCAAAAAAAAGTGTTTTGCGAACCCTTAAGTTTCAGCTTCAACTGTCATTGCCCTTCATTTTACTAAAATATTTACAGAAAATTCATTTCAAATAGACCCTTTCTCTGATGCTTTGGCTGTCGGTTTAGTTAAGCTGATGTTTTCGCTGTAGGTTTAGTGAAGTTTATGGTTTAACGGTCTATAATTTTTAGCTAATTTTCGTAGAACAAATTCGTTTGTAAGAAAAAATCTGGATGCAGTAAGTGCGTTTTATAGCGAATTTTCATTAAATCCTTCAAATTTCAATAACTCAATTTGCTATTAACGTAAGCTTTGTTGGTTAGAAAACAAACATTTAAGTTTATTTTCGGGAAATGTTTGTATATTTTCAAACCAAAAGTAATTTTGATAAGATATAGTACATTGTTTCTACTACATAGGCTATACCGGTAATCAGATTGATGCCTGCTCGCATTTGCTATTAAAAACATTTTTATGGAAATTCACTTCGATAACACACTTGCTGCATCCAGACTTTTGAAAAATAAAGTTATTTCGATGAAATATGGTACATTGTTTCTACTACATAGGCAACCAAGTTTGATGCCTGCTTTCATCAAAGAAAGACATTTGCTATTAAAAACATTTTTAAGAAAATTCGCTACCATAATGCACTTGCTGCGTCCCGAACTTTTTCTTTGAAAGGAGATATCTCGAAAATAACTAAATTCAGGTATAGACCACTTTCCACAAAGTTGACTTAGAATTGAACGTAGAATACAAAGCTCCAAAAATACGCAGGGTATTCCATTTAAAATAAGCAAGTTGGTGTCAACTTCCGATATAACCGGAAGTGCCAGAAATGTGAAAATATTTTAAAGGTAGGCCCTACTCAGTTTTGTAAATAACCAAATTTTCAGAGTCACCCTATTTGTACACAATTTAAAAAGTTACACTTCCAAACAAATGTCTAAATATCATTGAACTGTCATTTCCAATTTTGCAGCTTGAACATTCTAAGGCCATTATTCTCTACGTCCATATTTCCTCATACTCTTTAAAAACCAGTCTTCATAATGTTTAAAAACACTCTACTAAAATAATGGCCTGAATTTCGTTTTAAATCTGCAATTACAATTAGATAATTTTAAACAGCAACTACAGCTCTCTTTTTAGGATGTGTGGTTCCTCTAATATTGAATTCCCGTTATTATCTACCATAAAAAAAGAGATTTGGGTGTTTTGGAAAAAAGAAATCAGCAATTGTATTTTTAATTTAATTATTGCTGAAAATGATCATATTTCCATATAACAATACACTCTGTGATTCAATCCTCTTATGGCATTTTTCAACCTCTCTGGGGTTATTCTGTGACATTCAATAGTAATTCTCTCCCTCGGTTCCTGCAGTTGAGTTTGAAAGACCTTACATTTTAAATATCACCATAGAAAAAAGTATACGGGATACTGGTCTGGAGATCTAACTGGCCATTAAATCGAACCTTTTCTTCCTATCCACGGACCTGAAATTAAAAAAAGTCTGGACGCAGCAAGTGCGTTATGGAAGTTAATTTTTATAAAAATGCTTTGAATAGCAAATTTGTCTTTTTAATGCAAGCAGTCATCAATTTGGTTACCAGTATAACCTATATAGTAGAAACAATGTGCCATATTTTATCAAAATAACTTATTGTTTGAAAATGTACAAAAAATTTTCGACAATAAACTTTAAATGTTGGTTTCCTAGCCAACAAACCTTAGGTTAATAGCAAATTGAGTTATTGAAATTTGAAGCATTTAATGAAAATTTGCTACCAAAAGGCACTTACTGGTCTCGATTTTATTTTATTTCAATAAAAAATGCAACAAAATAAGGGTGTTAGAAAAAAAATGTTGGGATCACCGACTTATGGGCCAGCCTGTGATTGTCAAAATAATTTTATAAGATGCAGTTCAAGACACCCTATAATTGAATTATACAATTTTTTTCTCGTCTCTTGTATAATAATAATTATATTGAGCTTTACCGTAGAAATGCGTCACCCTGTATATATGTAAACAGATAAAAACTGTATGTAAACCCGGATATGGATTCTAGGGGGCCTAGTTTGCGCTCATTTGAAGAAATCTTTTTAAAATTCTAAAGTCGCGGTCTCCTTATTGACGAATTTTTTGTACAAAAATTAGCTAAAAATTATGGACCGTTAAACCATAAACTTAACTAAAACCACTGGCAAAGCATCAGAGAGAAAATAATAACCTGTTGCATATCAGCCCTTATTGTAAAACTTCGATCCTTTATATGTGTTGACAAAACATAACAAACACTGTTTAGTCTACCCACTAACATTAATAAAATCGTAAAGAAATAATTTGCAGTTGTATATAAAAATTCCCAAATAACACAAATAATTTGTGATAAACAATCTAATACCATACGATAAACGTCAGTTACAGCGTGTAACAGACCTGCGCAATGATATCAAATGATCTGTTGCCAGGCAACGACTCAGACATACTAGATCTCATATACCAAGCCAGGTTTGCCATTGTCAATGAAACGTGGTGATATTAAAAATAAATGCTTCAAATTTTAATAGCTCAATTTTCTGTAAACCTAGAAAGCTGAATTTTAGTAAATAGTTAGGTCTTTCCCAAAGCAGCATGCACACCAAATTTCATTGAAATAGCATTGTAATTTTCTGAGATTTTTTTTTTCCAAAGAAAACTTTTTTTCCCGGAAAACCTTGTCCGATTTTCCTGGCTAACGGACTCATTCAAGCTATTAATAAAAGAAAGGCACTTGCGGAGTTTCATCAAAATTATTTTTTGAGTTATCGTTATCGGTTGGATATATATATATATATATATATATATATATATATATATATATATATATATATATATATATATATATATATATATATATATATATATATATATATATATATATATATAAACATATAAAAATCGAAACTGACCCCGGATATGGGTTCTAGGGGCCCAAATTCGCACTCATTTGAAGAAAATTTTAGAAAGTCTCACCATCGATACCTTTCTATTAGTGAATTTTTTTAAATAAAAATTCACTAATTAGATACACCTGAATTACAAACTGGCTTGAATCTCAGAATATGCTTAGTAAGTTTTCAACATTGCATCCTTTTAAATGAGCTGTTATATTAAAATCAAATATCAACTTATCTGAGTAATGATTATCAAAAAATCTCCAAACCCTAGTTGTATAATGAGGAGAGACACCATCTTGCTGAAAATGTGGCTAATTCATCTTGTTATTCTCGTCATTTACCAATATTTCGGTTAACAAAACATATATTTTATTTCATTGATTGTTGTTACCTTTACTTGGTGAAACTGGTCCATACTACATAAAGACTTGGAGACTACTTCTCTGGCTTCACTGTTGGGTTTCGTTTCGGTAAGTGAAGGCCGTAGCCAGTGCGTAAGCTAACTGGAGCAAGTGGCCCTTCTGAATTTTAGATGTGCTAGGATGTTCTTCAACGTTTCTGTAACCGGTTTTGCTGCTTGACAGCATCCTCAGACAGATAAAAATTGAAATAATACGAAATCATGACAACTACAAATAAATATATGTTGCTATGTTATGATGTTTTGAGACAAAAAATCTTTAAAAATTGAAATTAAAAATGTCGAATGATGCCTTCAAAATGTCTAAGTGATGTATATCAATATTTAACAAAGCTAGAACTACCCTATAACAGTAATAACTTAATAAATATAATAACAATTGCAATAATAAAATCATTAAACAATAACAGTCTCTGTACAATCAAAATATGGACATACATCAATTCATTATCTTATTACAATTACTTTTTAAATAGATTTATTTTGTTTGATTTATTTGGTAAAGGTTTACTTTCGGGGCGTGTGTTCAATTTTTATGACAGTTTGTATATAGACATGTTTTAGGGCGTAGCTGACGAAAATCACAATATAAATGAGGGCAGAAGCCAACTTTTGGAAATTTTTGAAAAACGTAATTTGTACTTACTTTTGCGACATGTTTGTGTCATATTTTACACATTTTTCAAGGTCGTTCGTTTTATATCAAGCTAAAAAAAGGTGTATTCCACTATTCTAATTCATTTTCATATAGTTAGTGCACCCCCTTAACTGTTTATGTGTCTCTGAAAATTTCCCTTCTTTTCATCATATAACCGATCCTAACTTGAAATTGACATTTGACATATAAAGCCAACTTAATGTCATACATTTTGAAGTTTGACATTATTGCAAAAACAAAATTTTTATATTAAAATTGTTCAAAAACGAAATGTGAAAACCATGAAATGTGAATATGTTCAGTGAAATAAGGTACTAAAGTATTGTATGGGTATATTTATATCGATCATGTGAAACCAGATATACCCCAAAAAAATGCCGCAAAAGTGAGTATAATTTGGTAATCCTGTGTTTAAAGTGCCTCTTTAGTAAACATATAATTCGGGCGAAATCGGAACGTGAACTGGACGCGGGACGATGTGCACTGTTGCCAGATGAGTATAAGCAAGGGTCATTTTAAATATAGAAGGCAATCAAGGGGTGAACAAATGTTTTCATAATGTAAATAAATGATAGTATTGCGTCATGTACATAGATCGATGTTTGACATATTTTGCGGAAAGCAGTAGGAAAACGGAAATCTAAACAGTTAATTTTCAGCAATTGTGGTCTAGGGGGAAAAACGTGATATAGAAGGAAATGAAGGGGTGAACAAATGTTTTTATAATTTTAATAAATTAAAATATGGCGTCATCTACATACATCGATATTTGACATATTTTGCGGAAAGCAGTAGGAAAACGGAAATGTAAACAGTTAATTTTCAGCCTCAGGGGGAAAAACGTGTGCCTCTCCTCCATTTTTTGGTACATCAGTAACATCTACAGTGGTTGTGCCATTGTGATTGAGCAAGGTAATCTGCACGTTCCATCATTCCCAGGGGGCGTAAAGCCGTCGGTCCCGTGCCCATGCGATGTTGGGCACGTTAAAGACCCAAATTCCCCGGACAGTGAGGTGAATGAATGACACTTTAGTAAAATCAATGAAGCAATTTCCGTTGCGAATTGCCGATGATAAATACAACTGTATATGCTAATAGCAAACGGTAACCGGTACAATATTATTTTGAAAAATCGCAATGTAATCGCATGGTAATGAAGCAATTTCTACCGACAACTGTCGATGATAAACAAAACGGAGAAAATTGCTCAAAATGGGCTTACCTTCGAAGTGTCTGTTTATATTTTACTTTCTAACCTTAAATGAGTAAGAAAAGTCAATGAAGCAATTTCCGTTGCGAATTGCCGATGATAAATACAACTGTATATGCTAATATCAAACGGTAACCAGTAATTTTGGTGTGTAGTGTACCTTTTCAATCGCAAACCTATCTACCACATTTGGTTGTCATAGCTTTTTTAATTTTTGACATAAAAATGTTTTCCTAATGAAAAGTTACAATTATTTTGGAAAACCTCGTCCGATTATCCTGACTAACGACCTTATCCAAGCCATATAGAAAAGGATGGTACATGCCAAACTTTTTCAAAATCGGCACAATAATTTTTTTGTTCTCGGTGTGATTCATACATACATACATACATACATATATATATATATATATATATATATATATATATATATATATATATATATATATATATATATATATATATATATATATATATATATATATATATATATATATATATATATATATATATATATATATATGTGTGTGTGTGTGTGTGTGTGTGTGTGTGTGTGTGTGTGTGTGTGTTATTATTATTATTATTTATTAAAACTGTTGAATTGCATTAGATGAAACATTTACATAATGAAGCTAATTCCAAATCGATACATCACAATAATAATACTGCCCACATAATATACATCATATATACACAAATGAATGAACAAAAAACACACACATATAAGCCACATAATATATGTACACTAATTACATTTCAAGTGTCTGTGAAAAAATGAGAGTCTGTTGACAATTTACTTCGTAGAGGACATTATCAATACACCATCGCGTCTTGAATATTTCGATGTTTTTCTTTCCCAAAAACCATGCGAATTCAATTGTTATTCGGCGTCTTAACATTCTTTTTAAGATTACTTTATATGGGACAAATGAACTTCTTCCATACAGAACGTTAGTCAACACACGATATATTGTTGTCTTTGCCATACTGAAAAGGAAATTGGCCAAGTTGTGTTTATGCGTTCTACCTTCAATTCCACAATATATATCTCCCATTGATATTGTCTTTTCTGGAAAGAGCTCTTTTAGCATATCTTGAATCAATGTCCATATCGCTGTTGTTTCATGACAGGTGAAAAACATGTGCCAAGAAGTACCTACTTCGTTTAAGCAAAATGGACACAAATTACTGTTACGTAGACCAGCACTTTTCAGAAAGACGGGATCAGCTAATCGGTTTTTGGCTAGCCTCCACGAAATTTCAGATTCCCTCCCCAACGTTAAGACATTAAAATATGTTGACCAATGTATCTCCCGATCTGTCCAGGCACCCTCCAAATTTTCCTCCATTTTGAAAAACAAATCGGTAAGCCACCTCTGGAGTTGTCTCCGATTTGTCTTAGAGATGTTGGTATTTTCACCCGTTTCCTTTATCAATACAAGTTTGTAGGGTTGTTTTTGATACGGTATTCCTTTTAAACTTACTAAATATGGATTCAAAAGGGATTTAATTCTTTCGTAATGAAGTATCAATTGTTCTCTAACTATATATGATCCAGAGCTAATCATTTCCAAGATCGCCTGATTTGGCAGCCAAGATTCTTCTACCATAAAGTCAGCTACAGTTCTAAAGCCAAAAACTGCCCATTCGTCTACAAACAATGGTGGTTTCATTTTATTAATTAGTTTTGTGTTTATAGTGGGGATATTTTTGAGGTCTTGTATTGAGGAGGGAAAATTTTCTACTTTTACATTTGTATTCTGTATAGCTTCTAGCAAGAAATCAATATATTGTTACAAAGCTTCTTAACAGATGTAGGTGCGGTGTTGCCACATCTCCAGAACTTCCCCAACATCTGGGAATTTTTGCACAATCTGGCAACACCGCCTCCCCACCCCCCTGGGGGTGCCTGGGGTGACCCCCCTCAGGCGAAGTCTCAACCCTCTAGGACCAGAAATAACGAAGTTACCAACTTGTACCCCGTCGGAACGGATAACTGAGGTCTGCACATTCCGAACACCCTGTACATACACCCTGTATACGCAGAGAACCCTTACAGCCTGTATACGCAAAGAGATCTTATAGTTCGAGAAACACCTCTTGTGTAACATAGGAGTGGTGACCACATTTGGATCATCCTGTATATACATCCCCCTGTATACACACGGGACCGATCTGTATTCACAGAACCTTCTAGTAAAAGAAGGTCCTGGAACGTTCTGGAATGGAACGTTCTAGAAAGGAGGGGAAGGTACGGCGAGTATATAAAAGCGAAAGCAAGCCAGCCCGAGTTAGTTCAGTTCAGTAAGAGAATGTGGTAGTGACTTGAAGAAGCAGTGTAAAGTGTTAAGAGAGTAGTGACTGTAGTACCAGATTAGTGACTTTTGTTGAGAGTAGTAATTGTAAGGCCAGTAAATGAAGTGTTTTCTGAGAGAGACATTCTAGAAATTTTATTGTATCCATATTTAGAGTGTAAATAAAGTTGTTTTGTTAAAATTTAAAGTCTCACTTATCCTGAACCCGGAGAAAACGTAACAATTTGGTGTCAGAAGTGTGGGATAAGTGAGTGAAGAAGTGAACAATTAAGCTAGTTGTAAATGGTAAACACTAGATCGACTGACTACGACAAGATGGCTGAAATCAAAGAGTTGATGGACTTACTGAAAAGACAACGCGAAGAAGACGAGAGAAGACGACAAGAAGATAAAGAAGACCTCAAGAGGCAACGCGAAGAAGACGAACAACGGCGACAGGAAGATGAAAGAAGACGACGCGAAGAAGACGAACAGCGGCGACAAGAAGATAAAGAAGACCTCAAGAAGCAACGCGAAGAAGACGAGAGGAGACGACAAGAGGAGGAACAGAGGCGTCTTGAAGATAAAGAAGAACTCAAGAAGCAACGCGAAGAAGACAAAGAAGACCTCCGAAGTATGTTCCACAATATGAGAGTTGATGTAAAAAAAGAAATTGAACAGATCAACGAACAAATAGAAAATGTGGACAAGAAAGTAGAAAATGTGGACAAGAAAGTAGAAAATGTGGACAAGAAAGTAGAAAATGTGGACAAGAAAGTAGAAAATGTGGACAAGAAAGTAGAAGATGTGGAAAATACAATAGGAGTGGTAAACAGGAAAGTAGAAAATGTCACAGAGGATTTGAACAAACGATGGGAAGAAGTGGAGGGGTTGAAAGAACAAATGAAGATGATGATGAAAGGTACAGAAGTCAGACATAGAGAACTGACAGAGCAGGTGATGAGCCAGACTGACAGAACTCAACCAAGAGGAGTTACTGGAATGTCCCCAGTTCAAAATCGTCCGGAAGAAGATATGCCAATCGTGCAGCAGCCTCATGGAACCTTGAAGCCGCCGACTTTTGACGGAGAAACATCGTGGCCCATGTACAGGAGGCAGTTTGAGGCGGCAGCTCTCAGTAATGGGTGGAGCGAACAACAGGCGGCAACTGCTCTAATTCTCTCGCTTCGAGGTAAAGCCCTAGAAATCCTCCAGAACATCCCGGAGTCGAAACAGCAAAACTACTTAACAGTGATACAGGCCCTAGATTTGAGATATGGTAACAAGTACATGAGCCAGGTCTACCAGACACAACTAAAGTCAAGGGTCCAGAAGCCAAATGAGACGCTGCAAGAATTTAGTGCCGAAGTGGAGAAACTTGTGCGACTGGCATATCCCCAAGCCCCAGAAGAATTTGTCAACCAGATAACCGTCCAGACCTTCATCGATGGGGTACTTGATAATGAAATGCAACAAGCTTTAAGGCTCGGAAGGTTCAAAACACTTACGGACTGCGTAATTTATGGCTTGGAATTTGAAGCAGCGAAGAATGCATCTCAACCTCGCCGCAACAGGCTGCGCGAAGTGAAGGAGATAGAGGACTTTGCAGACACGACAGCGGAACTAAGGCAAGAAATGAAAATGATAAAAGAAGCCATAAGCAAGCTCACTGTACCGGTTGGGACACGTAGGACGAAAGCAGATTGGTCAGACATAGAATGTTACAAGTGTGGTAGGAAAGGGCACATAAGTAGACAGTGCTCACAAACCCAACAGGTGGCTCGCAGAAGACAAGAATACACCAACAGTGAGCGGCGTCAGGGAAACGACCTGACGCCAGTGTAAGGGGGCGGCAGCTGGCGTGCGAGTCCCAAGGCCCCAAAGTAAAGGTCTCCACTATCCGACGCTACCACGAGAGCCTCGTTATACCTGGTAGCATAGACGGGAGACAATGCAGCTTCACCATCGATACTGGTGCCACTAGATCCGTTGTACGCCCAGACATGTTGCCAAACAAGTCGGCACTCACTACCAACAAACAGCCTGTGTTAGAGACAGCGAAAGGAGATAGAATACCCGTGCATGGAGAGGCCACTGTTTACATTAGGCTGGGCAGTACTGAGCTACAGGTAAGGGCTGTCGTCGCAGAAATCGTCGACGAATTTATTCTGGGCCTGGATTTAATGGAAGAGTTCGATGTCCTATCAGTGGACTTCCAGAATAAGATCTTGAAAATCGGTAACGAAGAGTTGTATTTATCTCCAACAGCAGGCGAAGCTAGTCCCAGGGTGAGACTTATTGTCGACGAAGATACACGGATTCCTGGTAACAGTGAGAAGATTGTCAGAGCCAGGCTAGAGAAGAAACTTGATGGTATGTCTGCTCTCATAGCGGAGCCCCTAAAAGATAGACATGATGGTGCCCTCGTCGCACGATGCTTAGTAGACCCGAAGAGGACAATACCCATAAGAGTGGCTAACGTGCAAACTAACAGGGTCACATTGAAGAAAGGTGAGGTTATCGCCACTTGCGAGCCCATTGACCGAGTGACGTTGTCAAGAAAGGTGACACCCACGGCATTAGACAGAAGACTGCCAGTAGAAATGGTAGAGCGGTTTAAGAATTCTTGGGGCCAATTGAACGACATGGAGATGGAAATGGCCCTGAAGTTCGTATTGGAGGAGGCCGATATTTTCGCTCAAGATAAAATCACAGGTCGTACGAGTCTAGTGCAACACAGAATTAATACTGGCGACGCAAGACCAATTAGACAGCCGCCGAGAAGACTGCCTTTTGCCAAGCAATCAGAAATAAAGGCGATGGTTAACGAAATGCTGGAAGATGGTGTGATCGAGGAGTCTAATAGTCCTTGGTCGTCCCCAGTAGTTTTGGTCACCAAGAAAGATGGCACTATGAGATTTTGCGTGGACTATAGAAAGCTGAATGATGTCACCAAGAAGGACAGTTATCCCCTGCCCCGGATCGACGACACTTTGAACACTTTGGCTGGATCAAAGTGGTTCTCTACATTAGACCTGAAAAGTGGCTACTGGCAAGTAGAACTCCATAAAGACGATAAGGAGAAGACTGCTTTTTCAACCGGGAATGGGTTGTACCAATTCAAGGTCATGCCATTCGGCTTATGTAATGCCCCTGCCACCTTCGAGCGACTAATGGAATTAGTGCTAAGAGGACTGACATGGGAAACATGCCTGGTGTATCTCGATGATGTCATGGTGATTGGAAGGACTTTCGATGAACACCTGTCGAATCTGAAACAAGTTTTCTCCAGGCTGAGAGGTGCCAATCTGCAACTCAATCCCAAGAAATGCGTCCTCTTCCAGAAGAAAGTGAGTTTCCTCGGACATGTCGTTTCTGAGAAAGGGATAGAAACCGATCCAGAAAAAATAAAGGCAGTAAGAGACTGGCCTGTGCCGAAGAACAAACATGAGGTCAGAAGTTTTCTGGGACTTTGCAGCTACTACCGACGCTTTGTGAAGTACTTCAGCAGCATTGCGAAACCTCTACATAGCCTAACTGAAAATAAGGCCGAGTTCATCTGGTCACCAGATTGCCAACAGTCTTTTAGAGAACTCAAACATCGTCTTTTCACTGCTCCTATACTGGCTTATCCTCAGGACGAAGGACTGTTCATACTGGACACTGATGCTTCCCAGTATGGCATTGGGGCAGTACTCTCGCAGCTCCAAGCCGGAGAAGAAGTTGTGATAGGCTACTTCAGCAAAACGTTCGGAAAAGCAGAAAAAAATTACTGTGTAACCCGGAAAGAACTGCTGGCAGTTGTAAGATCCATCGAACATTTCCACAGCTTCCTGTACGGAAGAACATTCCGCGTGAGGTCAGATCACTCTGCTCTGCAATGGCTTCTGAACTTTAGAAATCCTGAAGGACAGATAGCACGATGGATAGAGAAACTGCAGAGCTACGACTTCCGGATTGAACATCGAAGAGGAAGAAGTCACGCCAATGCAGACAGCCTGTCGAGAAGACCATGTTCAGTGCATGAATGTAAATTTTGCGAGCGACAAGAGAACAAAGAGATCGACAAAGTAACTCATCAGATCAAACAACTGGTGGCAGGACAGAAGAATAACACCGATCTAGACGTAAATCTTGAATACATCAGAGACGCACAGAAGGCAGATCCAGACTTGAAAAATATTAGAGAATGGCTACAAAAGGGGAAAAGACCTGAGTGGCACGATGTGTCCCGGTTTGGGGCGGAGGTTAAAGGCTACTGGCTACAATGGGACTCATTGTGTCTAAAGAATGACATGATCACTCGAAAATGGGAAACTGCCGATGGTAGAGACTGTATATACCAGACCGTTGTGCCAAGTGAGTGCATAAGCAGTGTTCTTCAAGAGTTACACAATAGTAGAAGTGGAGGCCACTTTGGGGTCAACAGGACTCTTGCCAGAGTGAGAGACCGCTTCTATTGGATAAACTGCCGAAGGAGCGTGGAAGAATGGTGCAAAAGGTGTGACCAATGTGCTTCAAAGAAAGGACCAAAGACCCGATCCAGAGGAAAAATGATGCAGTACATCTCAGGTACACCGTGGGAGAGAGTTGCCGTAGACATCGCAGGACCTTTTCCCATCACAGAGTCTGGGAACAGATACATAATGGTGGCGATGGACTACTTCTCGAAATGGCCTGAAGTTGCGCCGATTCCCAACCAAGAGGCAACGACCGTAGCAGAAGCCCTGATGGAAAATGTCATATCACGGCATGGCGTACCCTTGGAGATTCACACCGACCAGGGCCGGAATTTCGAATCAGAGGTCTGGAAGAGCCTAATGGACTTGCTAGGCATAAAGAAAACGAGAACAACGCCACTCCACCCTCAATCAGACGGCATGGTAGAACGGCATAACAGGACCATCAATCAGTATCTTGCTATGTTTGTCGACGAGAATCAGAGAACCTGGGACAAGCTGATACCTCTGTTCCTCCTAGCTTACAGAAGCTCTCAGCATGAATCTACCGGCTACACTCCATCCATGATGTTGACCGGCAGAGAGATGCGGTTACCAATCGACATGACGAGACCACCACCGAACGAGGACATAGCGGACCTAGCTACGTTACCTGAGTATGTCGCCGACCTAGAAGGAAAACTGCGCACTATACACAGATGTGTCAGAGATAGGCTCCTCTTAAGCAGTGACCGGATGAAGATGCGCCTGGATCGCAGAGCAACACCCCATACATTCAAGGAAGGTGATGCAGTGTGGCTGTACCAACCAACAAGGAGAAAGGGCCTCAGTCCCAAACTTCAGAAACCATGGGAAGGGCCATACTTGGTGACTAAGAAAATTAACGACCTAGTCTACAGAATCCAGCTGTCTCCAAGAACTAAACCCAAAGTTGTTCACATAGAGAGGTTGAGTCCCTATCGGGGCAACGAACCCCCAAGTTGGCGGCCGGCAAATACTGTTCGGGACGAACAGTCTTAAGGAGGGGGGCAGTGTTACAAAGCTTCTTAACAGATGTAGGTGCGGTGTTGCCACATCTCCAGAACTTCCCCAACATCTGGGAATTTTTGCACAATCTGGCAACACCGCCTCCCCACCCCCCTGGGGGTGCCTGGGGTGACCCCCCTCAGGCGAAGTCTCAACCCTCTAGGACCAGAAATAACGAAGTTACCAACTTGTACCCCGTCGGAACGGATAACTGAGGTCTGCACATTCCGAACACCCTGTACATACACCCTGTATACGCAGAGAACCCTTACAGCCTGTATACGCAAAGAGATCTTATAGTTCGAGAAACACCTCTTGTGTAACATAGGAGTGGTGACCACATTTGGATCATCCTGTATATACATCCCCCTGTATACACACGGGACCGATCTGTATTCACAGAACCTTCTAGTAAAAGAAGGTCCTGGAACGTTCTGGAATGGAACGTTCTAGAAAGGAGGGGAAGGTACGGCGAGTATATAAAAGCGAAAGCAAGCCAGCCCGAGTTAGTTCAGTTCAGTAAGAGAATGTGGTAGTGACTTGAAGAAGCAGTGTAAAGTGTTAAGAGAGTAGTGACTGTAGTACCAGATTAGTGACTTTTGTTGAGAGTAGTAATTGTAAGGCCAGTAAATGAAGTGTTTTCTGAGAGAGACATTCTAGAAATTTTATTGTATCCATATTTAGAGTGTAAATAAAGTTGTTTTGTTAAAATTTAAAGTCTCACTTATCCTGAACCCGGAGAAAACGTAACAATTTGATATTGGTTGACATACTTTGACAAATTCATTAGAAAAGAAGAACCACTGCCAGGATACTGCATATTTATTGGAAGAGATAATAAAGTGGTTCATCATGATCTTCCATTTGACATCTGAACTTGTATTGATAAATCTCTCTGCAGTACATATTCTAAAGGCCTTAATTTTTGATGGTAAGTGTACTAGACAAAGTCCACCTTGCTGTGTTGTAACGCATAGATCTTTAATTGTGGTCCAGTGCTTCTTATTCCAAATGAAATTGATAAACATTTTTTGAAAATGTTCCACTTGTTTTGTTGTAAAAGGGAGTATCTGAAAGTGATGCCATAATTTTGGAGCTATAAACTGATTTAGTATTGTTTTCCTACCAACTATTGAAATGGCTGGAATTCTCTGTTTCCATTTATCCAATGAACTGTTTAGTTTATCTGTAAGCTGCTTGGCGGCATACTCCGTATCATCCCTAATATTACTAGAGAATCTGATACCAAGGACTGTAATGTATTCGTTTGACCATTGAAAACCCAAAGGACGATCCATACGTTGTTTCCATTGACCGCTCCAAAAACCTTTTGACTTTTGTGAGTTGAGTTCAGCTCCAGATTGTGAAGAATATATATTAAATGCGTTCTCCAATTTGTTGAAATCGGTGTTTTTTTGATATAAAAACTGTAACGTCGTCGGCATATGCATTAACAGTAAGTGGTAAGGCAGGAGTATGAGGGAGAGGGTAACCTTCAAGGTGTGATCTACAAAGGGTTAGAAAAGGTTCTATTGAAAGTGAATACAGGGGCCCCGAAAGTGGACATCCTTGTCGTATTCCTTTTTGAAATGCCACTTCTCCAGTAATGTAAGATCCAACTCTGACATGAAAAACAGCATTCTTATATAGGGTTCTAACTGCTTTACAGAAATTCGTTCCAAGATTAAAAACCTTTAAAAGATGAAAGAGATAAGTATGGTTTATCTTGTCAAATGCAGACTTCTGATCTAGGTTTAAAATAGCTATGGGTTTATTCTCTTCATTTGCATATTGTAGTACATCTCGCTGAAGATGCAGAACATCGTAAATGGTCCTATCCGGTACAGCATAGCATTGATCTGCATCAACGATGGTGCCAATTACTTCCGACAGCCTCATAGAAAGAGCTTTGGCCAATATCTTGTAATCTGTTGTCAGAACCGAAATTGACCTCCAGTTGTCTATTTCCAGTAAATCACCTTTCTTTGGAAGCATTGCTATAACAACCTTGGTTACAGATATAGGCAGCTTTCCCACTCTTATTGACTCTGTTATCATATCAAAGTAGACATTTTCCAGTCATTCCAAAATTGGGTGTAAAACTCTGTTGTATGTCCGTCTTTGCCAGGCGCACTTCCTTTGTTGAGAGTAGCGAACGCTGCCGAAAACTCTTTGACGGTAAAGGGTTGATTTGTTGAGGTGTTGTTAACATGAGATAGTTTTCTAAGATTCTCATATAAAATGGACTTCTCATTTAGCAATGTTTTCGATTCTTTGTGTTTGGATCCAAAATATGACTTTACATATGCACATAATTTGATTGGCTCTCTTATAATTTCACCATTATTAGTTTTAATTTTCCCGAGAGGCTTATACGTAGAAAAAACTCTTTTGTCCAACACTGGGCGATCAGAGTTTGTAATATTTTCGTATCGAAACCTTTGCAGAAACGTTTCGGTTTTTCTGTGATACCAGTCCTTTATGGTTTTAATGGTGTCAAAAATTTCACATGTGTCTTCTGATGTTGTGAGCTTATGAGTAGCCGCCTTCAATTGACGTTCAAGATTCTGATACTCAAATTCGCAATTTTTCTTAGACTGACGTGTGTAAAGTATTATGATACTTTTAATATCCAACTTGAAGTGGTCCCACCATTTTAATATATCGCAGTTCTGTGGTTTGCTGTCTACTTCCTTTTTTATAAATGTTTGAAGACATTCTTGAAATTTCGAATCCTCTAGAAGATTATTATCAAACTTCCAATATGCTGATTGTGAACCTGGCCTTCTTTGGGATTGAAAAATTGCTGATATGGCAAAATGATCTGAAAAGGACCCATTGATAACAGAGTTATTCAAATATTGAAGAGCTTTTTGTGAGCAGTATATTCTGTCAATTCTGGACGCTGAGTGTGGTATAGTAGGTGTTATGTACGTAAAGCCTCCTTTATTTTTGAAATTTTGCCGCCAACAGTCTTGGAAATTAAAATGATCTACTATTTCAGACAGCTTTCTAGCAATTTTGGGGTATCTTTCTCGAGAGCGATGTCGATCTAATGACTCGTCTAATGTGCAATTAAAATCTCCAGCAAAAACTACATGTTCGTCCTTGACCGACAAAGACATCAAAAAACTTTCTAGTTGTTGTAGTATTTGATGAGCTAAATTCTCGCCATGGGGAATGTACAAACCTATTATATGCCACACACCTTCTGGTGTTTTTACAGTGATTCTTTGTAGGTAACTTTCATATAAAATCTGGTGACTCACTACTTGGATATGGCGTGCTTTTTTGACAGCTATTAATGTTCAAGTATAATTTTCCGAAGCCGGATTAACAAAAAAATTATACATGGATTGGTTGATAAAGCTCACAGTGATTTCTTTAATATTGGTATCTTGAAACAAAACTACGTCTGGATGATGTTTTTCTAAAAAACATAGCAGTAGATAGGGCAGCACCTGGGACCATCCCCTCCACTTTTTTCTGCGCATGCGCGAGTTGGGGGCGCATGCGCAGACCTGTGACAGCTGACCTGTCAGATTTGACAGGTGTCAAATGTCACTGACCTGTCAGCTGTCACCTGACCTGACAGGTGTCAACGCCAGCTGTCACCTGACCTGACAGTGTTGACAGATGTCAAATGTCACCTAACCTGTCATATGTCACATCTGTCAAACGCGTTCCAAGATGGCTGACCTGTAATAGACAGCTGCAACCCCCTGGTTCTCTATGGAACTGAGCTGAGATGACGTCACAAGCGTTCCGTCTGACCTGTGTCCATAGATATCTACAAGTCAGGTTAGGTATTAACTGACCTGTGATGACGTCACAAGCGTTCCAAGATGTCTGACCTGTGTGTCCATAGATATCTACAAGTCAGGTCTCCATGTGTGTGTTTGTCGAATACCAGCTGTCTTATTGTTTATTAAGGTAATGTTTGTACACATGTTGATTCTCCGCTATCTGATTGTTTATTAAGGTTATGTTTGTATTTGTTTATTAAGGTTATGTTCGTACACACAGCTGTCTGTTGTTTATTGAGGTTATGTTCACACACGTGTTGATTACCAATCATCTGTTTGTTTAGTAAGGTTATGTTTGTATTTGTTATTTGAATGCAAACAGACATGATAATACAAGAGTGTACTTACATACAACAAGAGACGTCATCCTTCTTTCACAGCTTAATACACACACTACTGAACAGGTGTCTCCTGTGTTGAGGAAACAGACAGACAGACAGACAACTGATTGCCATTGTTGGAGCTTGTACATGCTGTTTGAAAGGATATAACACACGTCATGACAGTTCAAAGTCTTTGCTTAGACTGACAGATGCATGTGTATTTGAAAGAAAAGCATTCGCCTGAACTTAGATTTGAACCCACGAACCTCGAATCGGCCATAGACAGCTTTCTCAGATATACTATTGCTAAACCAATAGCTCCACAGACGCACACGATAAAAGTTTGTTCGCTGTTGTATATAAAACAAAACCTGTTGTTGTTTACATATGAGGTTAGGTGTTCGTATACATGTTGATTACCAATCATCTGATTGTTTATTAAGGTTATGTTTGTATTTGTTATTTGAATGCAAACAGACATAATAAGAAGAGTGTACTTACATACAGCAAGAGACGTCATCCTTGTTTCACGACTTAACACATACTGAACAAGTGTCTCTCTCTTGTATTGAGGAAACAAACTGATGTAAGAGAGAGAGGCCTTACAAAAGGATAAACAACGTTTTACAGTTTGTTAACCTTGATTCTGTTTGAGCTTGTCTGTGTATCTGTTTAATATACACAAGAGAGAGGTCCTCTTAAAGGTAAACAACGTGTCAGTTGATGACCTTGTGTTATATCTGTTCAATAACCCCCCATTATTCGTGTTTGAGCTTGTCTAGAATACAGTCGTTAGAAGTATGACATCATCCATGTAAAAACAAATACAGTTTAAAACGATTACTGTGGGTAATATGTATAAATTGGCTACACACAGACACTCTTAAACATATTCACAAGTCAGTTGTTGTTGAGAAAAGACTTACTGCAGTTTGTTCTAACCCAAATCTGTTTCAAAATGGCTACATTAAGTGATGTGTGTTACCAACAAATTAAAGACAACGTCTGGTATGGTCTATTTGGAGACTTTCAACTTATTATCGATAAGAACACTGGCTATTTTAATGCAGCTAAACTGTGTAAAACTAGTAATAAAAAATTATATCATTGGATGGAAAATAAAAAAACTAAGAGTTGATTGCCTATTACAACAGTCGGCTAAAGGAAGAGTTAGGGTTTCAGCACAACGACATGACAAGTGTTTCAACTGAGGGAGCTTACTTAGAGTTATCGCCAGGGAGCCGGACTACTAGCCCCCTTAAAACTAACGCAACATATCAAGTAACACCAACAACTGTTGCCTACTTGGTGGACTTTGGTGGAAGAAATACGGAAAACAATTTGATATCTGGTACATATGTGTGTGAAGATTTGCTATTAAATTTGGCTTGCTGGATATCCATTCAGTTCTATGATAAGTGCAAGCGAATTATTTTTGATTTTTTCCTAAACGAATTTGATCAGAAATCAAAGGACAACCCAGAGGTTAGTAAAGTGAAATTAACGCGTATAAATGATGAGGTACAGCTTGTGCGACAAACAAACGCTAAAGTCACAGAACATCTTGAAGATACAGCCCCAAAGCCAAGTAAACGGAGAAAAATAAGTGTGTTTGGTTTACTTGCAAGAAACGAGACAGGCGCCCCCTATCCATATCATGTGGTAAGAACACAAAAGAAAAGTTTCCCAAGAGCTGTGAGGAACTTTAAAAATAAACACCCCAATGCAAAAGTGATTCTAAACATACTGTACGATCCAAATGTAGTAAATCTCTTTAACAGAATAAAGACTGAAGTGAAATACCTTACAACACATAGAAACAACCTACATATAGCCGATGTAGCACAAGATAAGTTTGTTCAGGATATTATTGCTTTAAGACATACTTTTTAATTGTATTACAAAATAAAAACACATTAATTTTAACAAAATACTTTTATTTGATTCCAAGTATGTAAACACCTGCCGTTTGTTAGTCCCCCCAGTAGACTTGTTCGGACTTGTCTAGAATACAGTCGTTAGAAGTATGACCTCATCTAGCTGTTATTCCAAGTATGTAAACATCAGCCCGTTTGTTAGCTTCCCCATTATTCGTGTTTGAGCTTGTCTAGAATACAGACATCAGTACAGTATTTGTGTTTGACACGTTTTCCCATAAGAAACAACGTATTTGCAGACACACATGAAACAGACAGACCAAGGATTGATATATCGATATCAGTTGCTTATAACAAACACGTACATGATATGTTTTTTATATGTTATAGTTGAAGAAATAAGAGATATACCAAGTAAAAACAGAAGGCTACAGCCAAGTATTCAAAACAAATTTTGTTCATAACTGTCTAAACACTCCCTGTATATATACGGAACGCCAAAGCAACTAGAAATATTTGTAAATATAAAACGCTAGTAAAAACGGTTTCATCGGTGACTAATATTCTATCTGTTTCCAGTTGCCTCAGGCATCTTAATGAGTTATTTTAATTTATAATCGTAAAACATGTTCTCATTAATAATACATACACACAACACTAATATGTATTGCATTAATACATATAACGTAGTATACCGTTTTTTATGTTTGTTTTTGTAAAGATGTGTTTACCTTTCACATTTATAGGTTTTATTTAAAAAAAAACACAAGTTCAACTATGAAGAGGGGTTTATTTAACACTATACTTTAATATATTGTTACAGTTTTCCACTATACTGTGGAGTTTATATTGTTTGTTACATTTTTTTTATGTTTACACAAAAGTATAGTTTATACAAAAAATACAATATTACTTAGTACAAAAAGAGTACAACAGTTTAATAAACACAACTAAAAATAATACTCTAGATTTGGCGAGCTAACAAGCCCATACATAATGATTGCAAGGTTTGCGGTTTATAAGATCGCCAAAAATTGAAACCACTGAGTGGGTTTTGAACAAAAAGAAGTTTTTTAGTCTTTTCTGCTTTATAAAAAACAAAACTACTATCTAAATCATATTTATAGTATTGAAATATTTTGAGTATAAAAAGTTCTTTATGAATAAGCAGCTCAGACAAAAAACTATAACTATACCACACTTTCTTCTCATCTGAAAAAATACGGTAAAACATAAAACCATTCGTAATCCTATGATAGCCCTGCATATTAGGTAAATTACAAGAGTCATACGTATCTCCAGATATTATTAAACGAATTATAAGATAATGTTGTTCTGTACCGTATAGTGTTGAAGCATAACCTCCTAGCACACAACAAAATTTTTTCTCGGTTTCAAACCACTCCATATCAGTCAACACGCTGTCCAGGATTAGTTGATCAATTGGTGTTTTTAAGTTTGGTTTTAATTCCTTGCTGATAAAAGTGATATGCTTTAACTGCTCCATTATAAAAAAACACTTCACACAATGGTTCATACTTGTTACTGTTACTGCTGCTGTTGTTGTTGTTTTCTAAAGTACATATGGTTGGTAGTTTACGCTGAAAACCCCCTCATAGGTTGATGTTGATAGTTTATCACCTTAACTACTCTGTATACGTTTGATTAGTCTGGTATATTATAAGTCAGTGCTGGTGTTGGTTCGTTTTGTCTTGAAATTGGAATGTACTGGTATACATACCATTTTTTAATTTTTTTCTCCTTTATATATCGCCTGAGCATTCCCAGACTCGAAAAAGACGACTCGAGCGTCAGTTGGCAGCATACGTCTCGGTAGAAACACCACCCCGTTTTCCAATTTCATCAACATTCGGTAACCATAGCGGGTTTTCACTTTTTCACCCCCCAATATGTTATATGGGGTGTTTAACAACAAGTCTGCAGCTTTAATTACAGGTGACGCTTCGCAAAGGCCCTCGCGATTTAAGTCAGCTAACACTGATGCTGATGATAAAGCCATGGTTGTTGTTGTTGTTTCTGATTTTATACTGTGGGGTAGAGCTTTGATAAGAACGTATATATATAAGGGTTCAACCAATCAGGTTTGAAAGCGTAGGTTGAAAGACCCCTGGTCTTAAAAAACCCGCTTTTCCTGAGTTTTCATCTACCTACATACATTCTGTTATCAGACAAACACCACTGATAACTCAAGATTGATTTTAGGTAATGAATCATAAAAAAAACCCGACACCTATAAAATCTAGATACAATTTTTAATTGGTGATAAAACAGCATCGTTGTCTTCAAATTCCTTAGCGTGTTTTTCAAACCAGGTAATAAACAATTATATATATAACATTTTTCTATCACCTATAATGCAGATACACTTTTTAATTTGGTAATAAAACAGCCTCGTTGTCTTCAAAGTCCTTAGCGTGTTTTTTTTTTGTTTTAAACCAGGCAATAAACAATTATATATATAACATTTTTCGAGGGTTAACTTGTGTTTCTAGTCGAAGACCAAGACATTTTTATCGGTTTGCAGTTTTTTTTTTTGACATACCATGAGTGAGGCTCTACTTTAAAAGCTTCTCTGCATGTTTCGACTTTCAGTTAGCAAAAAGCAAACATAATGGAAGGTATGTCCAGTCTCTCTGTGTTTAGAGTAAAATTATTAATAAAGTTTTTGTTTGTTCTAGCTGAAATATTTAATATTGTGAACGGTTTGTTTGTGGGAAACGCAGTAAGTAATTTTTAAAATGGTTCTTTTACTTTATAAAAAATTGTTTTTATTTTTAGCCAATAATAGCAATATATATTGCTGGTGAGGGGGAGCTGCCCTCTCCGCAACAGTACTCCACCCTGGTGTGGGTGGGGTATATACCCCCCTGGGGTGTGGGGTTAATTTTTCAAGCCCCACCCCAACCTGTAGGGGGTGCAATTCTCGAGATCTACGTCTTGTAGATCTCGAGAAAAGAAAGGTAATATCCATTGTCCCTCGATTTGGATACAGGAATTTATGTTTCATTTCTTTTGTTTCAGTCTGCTACATCACAAACCCCTCCCAACCAATAACACAAATAAATATATATATATATATATATATATATATATATATATATATATATATATATATATATATATATATATATATATATATATATATATATATATATATATAAATAAACGTTTTTAAAAAATAATTGTGTTTGATTTTATTGTACTACTTTTTCAGTGTAAAACCAAACGTTTGATACAGACGTATAATCTGCTCAAAAAATACTTACAGATTAGTACAGTATTGGAAGGGTAATGAAGGTATCTTCACTGTAAGGTAATATTTGTATTTGTTTTACTACTTGATGGTTATATTATTTTCAGCATGTATTTTAATTCTGGTGTATTGTATTAATAGTAAAATAGATTTTTGTTGTGAAACCTTTTGTTATTTAATTTGTAAAGGGTTTGTTTTTAACTGCATGTTTGTAGCTTGTTTCAGCTCTACTTCAGTTTTAGATATAGAAATCTGTCTTTGTCTACTTGTTTTTCTTAGCATCAAATATTTTTGACAGGTCTCTTTTCTGTTACTGTTTTGCATTTTTTCTGGCTTACAGCATGAAAGGTCATATGGCAACATAATATCAAGTAGTTTCATCTTTGTCTTTACACAGTCAACAGAATTTTTTTGTTCTCGTTTCAATGGTTATAGACTAAAACTTGTTTCATTTTTCAGTCAGTCTATCAGCTTGTTGAACCCACAACATAATCAAGGAGAACATTAAAGAAACCGTATTATTTTTTAATTTTCTATTGAACATGTATAGGACCGTTTCATGTAATAAAATGTTTTTAAATTACTTTCGATTTCGTTTAATCATTCCAACGTATGTATATAACAGTGTGTGTGTGTGTGTGTGACCTGTGAGATAACTCTAGCCTTGAACTCGGCTGATACAGTTTTGACTGGGGTCTTTAAAACATTTGTTTATGTGTTTACAAACAACTACCATATACAAGGAGTTATATTTAAATAAAGACAAAAATCAATATAAAAAGCATTTTTATTTGGTACTGATATTCTTGTGAAAAAGCTTAATCAAACATTTTTAAATAGTAAACTCTCTCTTTAAAATACAAAATTACAATACTTATTTCCAAGACAGTCTTAATCTGTTATACAAAAATATGTCTTCTTACACTGAAATTAGGTTAAAAACAAACAACCTGAGTAAAGACCTAATAAGCTATTTGAGATAATAACAATAATACTATATTATAAAAATATATCTTGTAGACAGACAGCTACAAAAATACACACTGTCTGTTAAATATAGCCAGAAAAGCCGAAATTCAGATAAAAACACTAACCTAATAAAGACTTAATAAACTACTTTGAGAAATAGTAATACTTAGTTTTAACGATAGTTTTAATCTAAACAAAAATATGTCTTTTGAACTGAAATACAGTTAACAAAAATAACCCTAATAAGCTATTTGAAAAAATTCCAATATTATTTTCAAGACAGTTTTAATCTAAACAAAAATATGTCTTTTAAACTGAAAATTCAGCTAACAAGAATAACCCTAATAAGCTATTTTGAGAAAAGTACAATACTTATTTTCAAGACAGTTTAATCTTAACAAAGAAAAATACTCAAACATGTATCTTGTAGACAGAAAGCTACAAAACAAAAGTACACCCTCTTACTAAAATTAGCCAGGAAAAACTTAAAACTAACATATTTTTAGATACCCTATTCATTTTAACCTAAAACACAGTAACCTATGGAAATATTAAGAAACACTCTCAACGTGTATGTCTTGTATAAAACAGAGATAAAAGCTAAAAATAGTCACACACGCACACACACACACACACACACACACACACACCAATTCATTAACCTAAAGCTATAGATATACAAGAAAAATATATATACAAGATTTAACCTAAACTACACACACACACACACTTAGTCACTCTGTTTGAGTCTTTTAAAGCCAAAAGGAGTAGAGTCGAAACTGCCATCGTTGTTGAACTTACGCTTCGTCAAACACGGTTTGTACACTTTGGTTTCCGATCTGGTTACCAGTTCGTGTGTTTGTGTCCTCCGTATCTGATCAAAGTGAACAACGACCGGTTCCGCACTAGAGTTCTCAACCATCTGTTTCATAACCCCGGTATTAATGTGTTGTGATGCTTTATAGTTGAGAGCAAACCCTTTTACTTTGCACACTTTCTGTGTCTCTCCGGTTGTGGGAGAGTACACGGTAAAACTATAATTTTTAGGCCCCGCCGACACAAATTCCATAATATAGCTACCAGCTCCATAAGCAGCCAACTCATCAGTCATTTCACCCAAGCTGGAACCTGTTGGAATGTCCCATTCGCCCTCTCTGGACACGTAAATGACAGAGTCAGTGTCATAATACAGCACTCTGTCACCCAACTTTTCCAAATATGAATATAACTTCAGACGGGCTTGGGCTGTGACGTAGGCAGCAATGGCTACATTAACGGTGGCTGTGCTGTCGGCGGCTTCATCCTTGTACTCCCAACTAACTAGCAACACATCTTCATTAATGATTGTTACGTGCTTTACGTTGACGGCCGGGTTGTTTTCTAGTTTATAAAATTCAGATGGTTGTCTCACTATATCCATTCTGGTCTGGTTCTCTCGCTGTCCGAATTTGCCCCTGAAACAATAGAGAGAAAAACAATAAAAACACATGCACACACACATGAAACAAACATATAAACGTACCAAAAACTGTTCAGAATCAGTTTAGCTAGTGACCTCAAACCGGGGTTGTTGGTGATGGCTGCAAACTCCAACTGGACACCTTCATTTTCAAGAAAAGCCTCGACGTAGGTCTCTTTGGTCTCGTTGGTGGAACAGTCTGAAGGCCAACCTGATGCTTCCTGCTTTATTTTAATGAATTTATTCATCATTTCAGCAAAAAGACCACCAGTGTTTAATGACCTATCATATTGGGTTATGGTGTACTCCCAAACTTCATGTATTTCCATCAACTTGTAACCCTTGTCGAGAGCTTTTCGAACCTCGTCAACCACCCAAGTACCAGTGAAGGCCCGTTCTTCTTCTGAATGACAACACTCACCCTTGTTCATATCTTTGGCACACGTTCTGCACAAGGCAAACATCAATTTATTGTGCATTTTTACCGGCAACACAGGGTGATATAAGTCTTGCGGTGGTAAGATGGTGCATTTAATGAGTCCATTCACGTCATCTATATTATTAGAACAGGTTGTGTGTACTGTGGGGTGTCCCATGGGAAACTTCCCATATTTACAAACCCATGGGTAGAGACTGCAAACATCAACATAGCGTATTTTCTCTCCTGGTTTCACCTTGTAATAACTCTTTACACAACCTGTTCTACCACCGAAGAAGGCGTCCCGAGGATTAAGTGGCAGGTATGTTAACAGAGGATGGCTATTCAGTCTGTGTTCGAGCACTTGATCGTTTTCCAACAGCTGTCTAAACTCGTGTTCCCACATTTCATGGACTGTGTAACCTCGCTGTCGAAGCCGTTCTGTTTTCCTCACAGTACGTTCGTAGCGAGCGTTCAAGGTGTCTGTTGGATCTTCGTGTAGGGGGTCCTCTCTGTTGGTGGTGGTGAAACACTTGGGACAGCCGTGGAAATAGCAACCGTGAAACTCGAACACTTCTCCAGTTTGCTCGCAATAGCCATCAACTTTAACACCATCAATGACTGCTTCCCGTTGTTTGGCAGAGTGTCTGATGTCTACACCTCTTCTTTCTTCCTCGTGTATGAGCCATTGTGTGGCTATCTTTGATTGTCTGTCTCTGTTCCTATAGCCGTTCTTCGGAATAATGCCAATGGTTTGAGGTTTTAGGAAATTTCGACGGAACAGTTTGTTACAAGCCCCAGGTATGGTTATGGCTTCGGTAAACGGTGACACGTTACCCTGTTCCATAACCATCTTGTGAAATGTAAGGCAGGCCTGGGTTAATATTTCCACGTCACTAATACAATATTCAACCATTTCCTTCTGCATGTCGAACTCCTTATGTTTATTCTCCTCGTACCACTTGAGGAACGCTGTTCGGTCGGCTTCTTTCATAGCATCCGGATTGTAAAACCTCATGTGGGGCAACGGACCAACATAATTACGATTTGAAAGAGTGTTGAACAGATGCGGAAAATACCCTTTCTTCAACTCACTCAGACCGAAAGCTTTAGGAAGGGAGGCTAATTTCAAAGAAAAATAGCTTAAGCTATCAAGGAATTTCAACCGAGCAAGGAGGAGCATCAGTATCTTGCTCCCTCGCATAATAACCTCAGGCTTAAGACCGGTCATTTGTTCCAGTGCATGACGTAGAATAAACTGGTGATCATAAGCCTGGCCGTTGTGAGCTAAGACGATGACACTTTTAAATTTCTTGCTGCTGATGAATAGCTGTTGCAGAAACGGTTGAATAACGTCATCGGCTGATATAACCTGCCTTCTCACTCCACACTTCTGGCATGTAGGCACCTCACTGCCCAGCTCAAAACAGTCACTGCATCGTTGCTGGTAAACACACAGAACAGGCTTGTGTACGTGTTCACCACGGGCATTCTCTTCATCTTGCCTGGTCTCAAAATCGTAAAAGACAAACAAGGTGTTATCTATCTTTGGCTTACCAGTGTCCACCTGGATGTAGCATTGGTGTGTTGAAGGTTGGTGCTTTTTGCAGATATTACAAAAGATCTCCCCACATATGTGTGTTCTGTCTGCTTTAATTGTTTTTAAGCAATCACTGCATCTTCGGACACGCTCACACAAGGTATTTCCCTGCGTCGAAGATGAAGACTTGTGTTGGTCAAAGCAGCTCTGACCCCTGAACTTACGATTGCAATCTGAGCACAAAATTTCATTAACAACCTTCTCACACGGTGGTTCTTGCCGGCAACATGGACACTGGCCTAAACACCTATGCTTGTCTTTATGATCGTATGGTACGTGGCAACGTTGACAAAAATAATTGCAACAGAAAGCTGATGTAAGGCTGGTGATAACATTAAAATGATTCCTATGGTGCAGCAAATTCAACTTGTACTTAGCATCGGGTCCTTCATACAGTACATCTCTTCCTCTAGACCCGTACTCATACACGGTAATTTTGCAGTCTTTGAGATGTTGTTGAAACTGCTGAATTTGCTCGACACCGGCACCATTAGCTGGAATATCAACACCAGCCTTCTGCATTAACTCCATCGCTTCCTGGTCCTGCCTTTTCCCTATATTTCTCCTGACTTGAACCAAATACGGGGCATTCATAACATATGCCAGGGCAACAACGAGAGCTCTAACAAGGCAGAGGTTGTCCTTGTTTTTGATCGTAACAACACCCTTTTTCTTCGCACACTCCTCTTGGAAGGTCATGTAGGGTTGACGTTCGCGACCCGACCCTCTGTACGACCGGAAGCTTGTGGTAATAATTTTAAATGTATCACCAGCTACAGCTTCCTTTTTGCTCTGGTACAGAGAGTCCAACAGCTTCCACAGATCGTCAAATTTCAAACTTGGCACCGGTTTGAAGGGTATGTGGAAGTCTGTGTCTAGTCCATCAGCCGTAAACGTTAACCCTACCTTGCTTTCGGCATCCAAACTTTCGACTATATGCTCGTAAATACCCCGTAAGCCCTGTTTAAGCCACTGTTCAGGCTCTTGAACAGCAGCATCAAAGGGGTTTAGCCTGAATTCGATGCAGTGCTGTTGCATTCTATACTTTTGGTTAGATTTGCTAAAGTCCCGTACAATGGTGAAAGCCATTATTATTCTTCAAACACACGTACACAAAGCCGGGAAATAGTTTTAAAAAAGTTTTGTTACACGTACACACACCAGCACAAGCACAAAAATGTTTACTAAGTACACACACACACACACACAAGTTTTAACTAAATAAAATATTAAACCGATAACTATATATATATATATATATACGCACAAAAAATGTTTACTAAGTAGACACACACAAGTTTTAACTATATAAAATATTAAGTCCGCTAACTATATATAAGCACAAAAATATTTAAAAGCACACAAACACATACACAAGTTTAACTATACACTTAATTATACGAAAAATGTTTAATAATCTAAATATGGTTTAATTTTTAACACAAAAACATAAATACCTGTATAAACAACTGCTTGACGTAAGTGGTGAAGATCGGTTTCGAGAGTTCTTTTATAGAGCTACAAGTATGTGTGTGTGTGTGTGTGTGTGTGTGTGTGTGTGTGTGTGTGTGTGTGTGTGTGTGTGTGTGTGTGTGTGTGTGTGGTGCAGTACCGGTTGTATGGCTGTGATCCTTTCTAATATTTACCGTTAATTTTCTATAAATATTCATGATAACACCTACGTTACTAAAAAGAGCGAAAAGCTGAACATGTTGGCCTTGCTTTCTCCATAAACTTTAATCATCTCTAAGCTGTAAGGTCTATTTCTATTTATATTTACTAGATAACACATATATATCTGTTTGTTTTACAAGAGCACGTGAAAACAAAAATAAAGTCGCTGAATAATAATCATTCGTATCTCAGCTTATTGTAATAGTATTTTTGAGCGGGGGACAAAGCATCGTTTTGTTGTTATGAATGAACGAGGTTGGACCATCTCGGGCTTCAGTGAATCAGCCGTTGTTTGCTTTACTTTAACATAGATAGATACAGGGAGTGTTTAGACAGTTATGAACAAAAATTTGTTTTGAATCCTTTGCTGTAGCTTCTGTTTTTCACTTGTTGTGTCTTTCTCTTATTTCATCAACTATAACATATAAAAACATATCGTGTACGTGTTATAAGCAACTGATATCGATATATTAATCCTTGGTCTGTTTCATGTGTGTCTGCAAATACGTTGTTTCTTATGGAAAAAACGTATCAAAAGCTCTATATTAGACAAAAATACATGTAATCTTATGCAAAATAGGAACGATTTAAGGTGTGAGCAGGGGCCTTTTCTGCAAACACAAATAATGAGATGATGTCATCTTTTCGGTTATATTTGTATTCTAGACAAGCTCAAACACGAATAATTGGGGTGATTGAACAGATATAACACAAGATAACATTCGCCAAGGTCATCAACTGACAGGTTGTTTACCCCTAAGCGAGCCTCTCTCTTGCGTATATTAAACAGATACACAGACAAGCTCAAACAGGATCAAGGTTAACAAACTGTAAAACATTGTTTTATCCTTTTGTAGGCCGCACTCTCTTACGTCTGTTTGTTAAACACCATGTACAGACTCAAACAAGATTATCTATGATACTTGTTGGGCAATCAATTGTCTGTCTGTTTCCTCAACACAGGAGACACTTGGACCAAAGAACATGGCTATTTGATACGTTTTACCTGTGTTACACGCTCTAGTTGTTGTTAAACTGCTATCTGTCTGTCTGTCTGTCTGTTTCCTCAACACAGGAGACACTTGAACCAAAGAACATGACTGTTTTGCTACGTTTTACCTGTGTTACTCGCTCTAGTTGTTGTTAAACTGTTGTCTGTCTGTCTGTCTGTTATTATTATTACAGCTCTGTTTGCCTAGGTAAAGATATCAAACTGTCATGACGTGTTTGTTAAACACCGTGTACAAGCTCTAACAAGGGTAATCAATTGTCTGTCTGTCTGTTTCCTCAACACAGGAGACACTTGGCTATTTTGTGATACGTTTTACACTGTGTGTTACTCGCTCTAACTGTTGTTAAACACCTGTTTGTCTGTCTGTATGTTATTACAAACGCATCTGTCAGTATAAGTAAAGACATCAAGGTGTCCTGTGTATATCCTTTCAAACACCGTGTACAAGCTTCAGCAAGGTTCTATATGATACTTGTTGGCAATCAATTGTCTGTTTGTCTGTCTGTTTTCCTTTAACACAGGAGACACTTGAACCAAAGAACATGGCTATTTGCTACGTTTTAGCAGTGTTACACGCTCTAGTTGTTGTTATACTGTTGTTTGTCTGTCTGTCAGTCTAAGTAAAGACATCAAGCTGTCCTGTGTGTTATATCCTTTCAAACAACGTGTACAAGCTCTAACAATGGTAATCAGTTGTCTGTCTGTCTGTTTCCTCAACACAGGAGACACTTGGCTATTTTTTGATACGTTTTAGCAGTGTTACACGCTCTAACTGTTGTTAAACACTTGTCTGTCTGTCTGTTTGTTATTACAAACACATTTGTCTGTCAGTCTAAGTAAAGACATCAAGCTGTCCTGTGTGTATATCCTTTCAAACACCTTGTACAAGGTACAATATGACTATTTTTGTTACGTTTTACCTATGTTACTAGCTCTAACTGTCGTTAAACGTCTGTTTGTCTGTCTGTGTGTTTGTTATTACACAGCTCTGTCACTCCAAGCAAAGACAACAAGTTGTTATGACGACGTTTGTTACACGACTGTACAAGCTCAAACAAGATTATCTAAGATACTTGTTAGCTAATCAATTGTCTGTCTGTCTGTCTGTTTCCTCAGTTTTACCTGTGTTACATGCTCTAACGGTTGTTAAACAGCTGTATGTCTGTCTGTCTGTTATTACATACCTCTGTCTATCAGTCTAAGCAAAGACTTCGAACTGTCATGACGTGTGTGTCACAACAACATGTAGAAGCTTCAGCAAGGTTCAATATGATACTCGTTGGGGCAATCTATTGTCTGTATGTCTGTTGTTACACACATCCATTAGTCTAAGCAAAGCCTTCGTGCTGTCATGACGTGTGTTATATCCTTTCAAACAACGTGTACAAGCTCTAACAATGGTATTCAATTGTTTGTCTGTCTGTCTGTCTGTTATTACACAGCTCTGTCACTCCAACCAAAGACAACAAGTTGTTATGACAACGTTTTGTTAAACAGCTGTGTCTGTATGTCTGTTGTTACACACATCCATTAGTCTAAGCAAAGCCTTCGTGCTGTCATGACGTGTGTTATATCCTTTCAAACAATGTGTACTAGCTCTAACAATGGTATTCAATTGTTTGTCTGTCTGTCTGTCTGTTATTACACAGCTCTGTCACTCCAACCAAAGACAACAAGTTGTTATGACAACGTTTTGTTAAACAGCTGTGTCTGTATGTCTGTTGTTACACACATCCATTAGTCTAAGCAAAGCCTTCGTGCTGTCATGACGTGTGTTATATCCTTTCAAACAACGTGTATAAGCTCTAACAATGGTAATCAGTTGTCTGTCTGTCTGTCTGTCTGTTATTACACAGCTCTGTCACTCCAACCAAAGACAACGTTTTGTTAAACAGCTGTTTCCTCAACACAGAAGACACTTGAACCAAAGAACATGACTGTTTTGCTACGTTTTACCTGTGTTACTTGCTCTAGTTGTTGTGGTTGTTAAACTGCTGTCTGTCTGTCTGTCTGTTATTATTATTACAGCTCTGTTTGCCTAGGCAAAGACATCGAGATGTCATGACACGTTTGTTACACGGCTGTATAAGCTCAAACAAGATTATATATGATACTTGTGGGGGCAATCTAGTGTCTGTATGTCTGTTGTTACACACATCCATTAGTCTAAGCCAAGCCTTCGTGCTGTCATGACGTGTGTTATATATCCTTTCAAACAACATGTACAAACTCCAACAATGACCATTAGTTGTCTGTCTGTTTCCTCTACACAGGAGACACTTGGCTATTTTTTGATACGTTTTAGCAGTGTTACATGCTCTAACTGTTGTTAAACAGCTGTTTGTCTGTCTGTTTGTTATTACAAACACATCTGTCTGTCAGTTTAAGTAAAGACATCAAGCTGTCATGACGTGTTTGTTAAACAGCTGTACAAGCTCAAACAAGGTTCTATATGATACTTATTGGGCAATCAATTGTCTGTCTGACTGTCTGTTTCCTCAGTTTTACCTGTGTTACACACTCTAACTGTTGTTAAACAGCTGTCTGTCTGTCTGTCTTTTATTACACAGCTCTGTCAGTCTAAGCAAAGACTTCGAGCTGTCATGACGTGTGTGTGTGTGTGTGTTAACAATCAACAACAGCGTCTATATGTTTTGTTTGGTTCAAGTGGATGTCATTAAACAACTGTGTTATTTCTATAACGAACCCCATTCAAGACCTCAACAGACGTCAGTGTGTGTTAAGCCGTGAAACATGTATGACGTCTCTTGCTGTATGTAAGTATACTATTATATTATTTATGTTTGCATACAAACAATACTTATCAAACAATCCTCGTATATCAAAGTTTAGTTTAGTTGTTTTAAATCGAGTTTTGTTACTTGTATGTTTTTGATCACTCCCTATATAAATTTAGATTCATTCAAATAGAAAAACACTAACATAAACAAACACGCCTACATAAAACCAGGTCTGAGTTTTATTACCCCATTAAAAACAAACTCATTAACATATCTATATGTAAATACGTTTTTGTTATTGATAGTTTACTTCAAACGTTTTTGTTTTTAGATTATATTAGATAGGTAAATTGGAACGTCTTTAAATATCTTTTTTACTATAAAATATATACAATTGTTTTTTAAAATTACAGTTCCTATTATTAGTATATTCAAATTGGAATGTAATAGAGATACCACCTCTGCCCATACACACACACACACACACACACTCATCAGCCTGATAAACTCGTTTTAAATTATCATATGTAACAGGTTTTTGTTTTATATATACCACTGCTAACAAACTTTCACCGTGTGTCTGGTTAGCATGATCGGTTTAGCGACGGGTATCTCTCTGAGTAAGTTGTATGGTTGGGGGTTCAAATCTAATTTCAGGCGAATGCTTTTCTTTCAAAATTCATATTTCAAATTAAAATCCTATTTCAAATTACCCCGCTCAATATATCTTCCTCATATATGTATGTGTGTGACTAAACCGAATGACTGTGTCCAACAGATGTCTCCCCTCGAGCTAGGGAATATTCTCCTACTCTACAACTTTACAAATAGAATGTTCTCTAGCTCGATGAGTCAGATCTCTGGACACAACAGACAGTAATTTTCAAACAAATTCAAATTTCCCGCCAAAAACGAAATACCCTAACAAACTTCAATACACCTTACCAACACAATAAACAACAAACAGCTGTCCTTAATAAACAAATACAAAACATAACCTTAATAAACAAACAGATGCATGGTAATCAACACGTGTGTGAACATAACCTTAATAAACAAATACATAACCTTAATAAACAATCAGACAAATGGTATTCGACAAACACACACACACACACACACACACATGGAGAGCTAACCTGACTTGTAGATATCTATGGACACAGGTCAGACATCTTGGAACGCTTGTGACGTCATCACAGGTCAGTTAATACCTAACCTGACTTGTAGATATCTATGGACACAGGTCAGACGGAACGCTTGTGACGTCATCTCAGCTCAGTTCCATAGAGAACCAGGGGGTTGCAGCTGTCTATTACAGGTCAGCCATCTTGGAACGCGTTTGACAGATGTGACATATGACAGGTTAGGTGACATTTGACATCTGTCAACACTGTCAGGTCAGGTGACAGCTGGCGTTGACACCTGTCAGGTCAGGTGACAGCTGACGTTGACAGCTGACAGGTCAGTGACATTTGACACCTGTCAAATCTGACAGGTCAGCTGTCCACTGTCACAGGTCTGCGCAGGTCAGCGCATGCGCCCCCGACTCGCGCATGCGCAGAAAAAAGTGGAGGGGATGGTCCCAGGTGCTGCCCTATCTACTCATAGCATTTGACTAAACTTATATTCGCTTTTAATACTTTTGGTATTGAGAGTATTAATTACAAATTTATTCTGCATTTTTAATATAATTGGTATTATTTTTGATTGATCAATTGATTGTAAGCTTTAACTAAACTTTGTCAGTACTTTCCACAGAGAATGATCTCGAAGAGCATGATGATGCCCGTGATGAACACACAGACTCTGGAGGTGACATGTTGGTTTTCCCTTCTTTAGATAAAGCCTTCTTTAGAGCAGTAATTTTTTTGCATCTCTCCCTAAGAGCTCTCTCTGAAATTAGGTGTTGTGCTGACTTTATAAGTGAAATTAGTCCTTCTATATCATCAGTGTGTTCCCTGGCAAAAGCTAGTGGGTTGTTACTACCCTTAACCTGTTTAAGGAATTGCGTAAAATGTAGGTAATCTAAGGGTAATGCAGTATCCTGAGACCAGAGTGTCTGTATTTCACTGAAGGTGCTTTCAATTTCGGTTTCTACTTTCCGTTTTTTACTTCTGGATTCCCTTGAATGGGATGGATTCTGTTTTTCACTAGTATCTTTGTTTGCAGCACCATCCGGATTAGGTGACTCTGTGTTACTGTTTTCTGTGTTGTCTAAATTTTCTGTGTTACTCCCAGCATTAACATCAACGCTAAGCTCATCGGATGTACTTGAAGAAGGTGCCTGTCTTTTGTTTTGTTCTTGGAAAGTTTCCGTAGCGGTTATTATAACTGAAGCATCAGGTACTGGACAATTAGAGGCAATATGTCCAACTTCCTTACATTTAAAACAGGTGAATTAATCATCAGATAAGAATATGCGGTAATCTTCACTTTCAAAGTGTATCAGTGCAGATGGCGGAATGTCTGTCTCTTGGTCTGTGGCTATGAAAACTTGTCGTCTTGAACTGCATATATGTCGAAATTCTTCAAGCCCTAGCCCCGCCCCGATGAATGAAATTGGTGATACTGTCTTGATTTTCCTCTGTTTCAGTTCTTCTTCAATAACATAATGAGGAATGCACGGAGCAACGTTTGATAGTATTATTCTTTTTGCAGGTACAATGAGCTTTCTCGCTGGAACAAATACACCGCTGATATCTACACCACCTCTCGAATCTATGAAGTCATTTTAATGCATATAAATAAATATATAAAAATAAAAATAAAAAAATGTTTTGGAAGAAAAATACAAGCAAATACGATTATTTGACATTCTGAATGCAAATGTAATATTTTTGGGGTCTATGAGTTTGGCAGTTGCTATGACATAGTCTTTAACTTGAAAACCTTCAATTACTGGGAATATTATGGCTTGATCCTTCTTAGGAAACGTTGATGATTTAAGAACATTAGAGAATGATGTCTTTTTTGGTTGATTTCTGTCTGTTTATATTTCTTTTAAAAACGGATCATGAGTTGTTAATTCAGGGACACCCCTGTATTCAGAAGCGCTCGCAGGCATAGGTGTAGTGGGAATCGACATATTTATATTAATTCGTCAGGTAAAAAGAAATATCATTTCAACAAATATATATGTGGATAAGGACAGATAAAGTGGTAAACAAGATAAGGATTACTTACTGTAAATGATGTTTCAATGAATTTTTCAATACAGTTTACACGTTTGAGCTATTATTGAGCTCCTAGCTCTTCTAGGAACCCAATTGACTGTTAGGCTTATCACCGTTCTTCACTGGTGCGTTATCCACTAATTTATACCAAAACAAAATTATTTAAAACTCGAAAATACTGCTACTTTTGATGAGTTTAAACTCGCTGTAATAAACACGTCTTACTCGTTCGAAAACTCGTGTGTGTGTGTGTGTGTATACATACATATAAAAAATGGAAACTGACCCCGGATATGGGTTCTTGGGGCCAGAGTTCGCGCTTATTTACAAAAACTTTTTCATAAATCAAAAGTCGGGGTCTCCCCATTAGTAAATTTAAGGTTAGAAAGTAAAATATAAACAGACACTTCGAAGGTAAGCCCATTTTGAGCAATTTTCTCTGTTTTGTTTATCATCGACAGTTGTCGGTAGAAATTGCTTCATTACCATGCGATTACATTGCGATTTTTCAAAATAATATACTGGTTACCGTTTGCTATTAGCATATACAGTTGTATTTATCATCGGCAATTCGCAACGGAAATTGCTTCATTGATTTTACTAAAGTGTCATTCATTCACCTCACTGTCCGGGGAATTTGGGTCTTTAACGTGCCCAACATCGCATGGGCACGGGACCGACGGCTTTACGCCCCCTGGGAATGATGGAACGTGCAGATTACCTTGCTCAATCACAATGGCACAACCTCTGTAGATGTTACTGATGTACCAAAAAATGGAGGAGAGGCACACGTTTTTCCCCCTGAGGCTGAAAATTAACTGTTTACATTTCCGTTTTCCTACTGCTTTCCGCAAAATATGTCAAATATCGATGTATGTAGATGACGCCATATTTTAATTTATTAAAATTATAAAAACATTTGTTCACCCCTTCATTTCCTTCTATATCACGTTTTTCCCCCTAGACCACAATTGCTAAAAATTAACTGTTTAGATTTCCGTTTTCCTACTGCTTTCCGCAAAATATGTCAAACATCGATCTATGTACATGACGCAATACTATCATTTATTTACATTATGAAAACATTTGTTCACCCCTTGATTGCCTTCTATATTTAAAATGACCCTTGCTTATACTCATCTGGCAACAGTGCACATCGTCCCGCGTCCAGTTCACGTTCCGATTTCGCCCGAATTATATGTTTACTAAAGAGGCACTTTAAACACAGGATTACCCCTACATTTTTTCAACAAAAATTTCCAAATTACTCCAAGAGCTGGCTTCTGCCCTCATTTTTATTGTGATTTTCGTCTTCTACACCCTAAAACACGTCTATAAACAAAATTTCATAAAAATCAAACACGCGCCACAAAAGTAAACCTTAACCGATATTTATTTATTTAGGAAGAAGAATATCCAAGAAAGGGGAATCTATTATATCAATCGTTGCCTTATTTTAAATGAGCACACTGATTAATAGATTCCCGTTTCTTGGATATTCTTCCTAATTAAATAAATCTAACAATTTTTTCATTAAAAAATGTAATAAGATAATGAATTGATGTATGTCGATATTTTCATTGTATAAAGACTGTTATTGTTAAGTTATATTGTAATTGTTATTATAGTTATTAGGTTATGACTGTTATAGGTTAGTTCTATCTTCGTTAAATATTGACATACATCACGTAAACATTTTGAATCCGTCATTTTTATTTTCATTTTTTAAAGAATTTTTTGATCACATAGCAACACATCTTTATTTGTAGTTGTCATGATTTCGTAGTAATTCAATTTCTATCTGTCTGAGGATGCTGTCAAGCAGCAAAAGCGGTTACAGAAACGTTGAAGAACATCCTAGCACATCTGAAATTCAGAAGGGTCACTCGCTGATCGAGTTAGCTTCCGTGCTGGCTATGTCCTTCACTTACCGAAAGGAAACCCAACAGTGAAGTCAGAGAAGTATTTTGTAGGTAATATATTTCATTCCTCAGCAAATTAAGATACATCTGTCCAGTCAAATTACCAGAAATGAAAATTCAACCAACAGTTAAATTGCCTATAATCACTGCACAAACGTTTCATTTTTCAAGATTTTTGGTATGGGATTCCTTGTACAGGTGAGGGATCGGGTCACTTCAATAGTAGCAGTTATGTCTGTGTTTATAGCCCCGTTTAATGAAAATGTGCATTCATCAGAAAAACAAATGTTATAGAGCAGCTTCCGATTATTTATAACTCTTCCACTCATGTCTTCACAAAATTAGAGCCTCCTGTTATTATCATCTTCATTTAACTCATGTAGCAACTTTATTTTGTAGGGATGGTATTTGTAGGTCTGCAAAATTTTGTGGATACTGGATCGAGCTATAACCCATTGCTGCAGATAATTGACGAATGCTCTGATTTTTATTTTATCAAGTTCACTTATGACACCCACTTCCTTTGATTCGTCCCTTAGGTTAGGTTAGGTTTGTTTGTGAGTGGGCTATACCGGTCCCTCCACCGCGACCATACGGTCTATTGTGGCTCATGCCTAATAGTTTATATTTCGCCCAACAAAGCCAGCCTCCTGCAGAGGTCGATAATCTTCGTGGGCGAAAGTTGATCCAGATCTTCCGGAGCAAGCTTTATCTTGCCAAAGAGCAGGTATCTAGTCCTGCCGGACAGGAACACAGCACGTGCTCTGCTGTCTCGTCGCTCTCCATACACAGCCGGCACTCAATCTCCTGACCGATCCCAATACGGTACATGTGGTGCCGCAAGCGGGAGTGTCCTGTATACATGCCGACTAGAGTACTCAGCTGTTGTCTGTTTAACTCTAGAAGTTTTGTAGCCCTTGACTCAGACAGGCCATTTATGAAGACCTTAGAGTGAGCTAATCCTGGAAGATTTTATGCTGCTTCGTCCCTTACACTTCACACTCGCTTGTGCCTCTTATTGCAGACTGACCCAAAATGAACAAAAATTTTTACAATATCTTCGAAACATGAACATCACTTACATTTTTGCCTGGATGGTTTTCATTAAAAATAAGAGTCTACTCTACCATACTGATTATTTCCCTATACATTAACACAATTTCAATATGTTCTGAGATATTGTAAGTCATTTCAGTATTAAATTAGTTTCAAATGAACTATGAGCTAAGGTGTGGTAAACTCTAAAACAAATTTAGCAAAAAAAATTATTGAAACAATCCACATTGGAATTTAAAGTAAAGGAAAATATGACAAAAGTTATCAGAAACCTACTTACGGATTCTGATCATTTATACTTCTTTCTACGAACTCATATACTTTATCAATAAAAACACAAGACCAAAAAAGTTTTTCCCATATCCAGTGACCACCAAAGATTTTATCATTTTTGAAAAACTAACCTACGACTTAAACACAATGTTACGGGCTGAAATCGCGGCAACAATTTTTCTTTATTTCTTTTGTGTATTGAATAAATACAGAGCTCATTTTTGTATTGGTGCAAAGATATGGTTGACTAAATTGTTGACATATAAGTTTCCGTGGTTTCACATTTGCTTTAATAAACAGTTGATAGGAATTGGCAATAGATGACTTACCTGGATAATACTAATTTATGCCTAACTTAGATTGTGCACCCCAATAATTGTTAAAATGATGAGATGAAGGCAAATGAATTTGCATGTTGTATTTATTATGTTGAACAGGCACATCCACATCCGACTGTGTGCTTATCATTTTATGAATAGCGTACATCTTTCACAGGTAAATATTTATTTTTAATGCACACACGGCAACAGTTGGTCTAATACCGATTATAAACACTGAGAAATAACATAGCGAACCATCTTAACGCTTTAGTGTTATTGTTTACATTTATTTGCCTATATTGTATGGGAGATAAGCTGGAGATAAAAAATTTGCCGTTTGTAAATATATTTGCAGTAGCGGCTCCTGGAAATAAATGAAAATTTGACTTTGAGGAACACATGGAATTCGCATAAAGTTACTAGAGAATCTAAGCTGTCAGTTTCTGCAGTCACGTATTATCGGTTAACAATAACATGCTGTGCTCAAAACGCCGGGAAATTTGAAATTAATCATACAATTAGATAGGTTGAAACAATACCCGCTACTGAATGGTTCAGATGTTTAAAGTATAGATTCTTTAACATATTTGTGTTGGCAATATGTGACCACTGCCACCTCCACGAGAGGAATATTTTTCAAAAATGTTCAGTTCATTAAAAAGCAATTTCTGCCTTTCATTTCATCCACTTAGGTAACACTTGAATGTGTTATATATTCAGAGTTCATCATGTCAAGTTTATAGTTTTGCACATCGTAAATTTGTGTATTTTTGAATATTTGAATCTAGAGTTTCCATCTGCCACTCTTCGAAACCCTACTTCGAACGGTTTTTTTCTATGCTGCTTTTCCCGTTTTCTTACGAGAACTGTCCGTTTGCCATTTTTGATTTGCATATCTTATTGTGAGCTGTTGTATTTTATTGTGTCTTTTAGACAACGGTTATGTGTAAAGTCATTGTATTTTATGGTAATTGGTAATTGTTGTGACTGGCTGTTATGTTCTGCAGTTGGTAAGTTATAATGTTTAAGTTTTCGGTTATCGCATATTCCTTACGGACGCCATTGCATTTCCACAGGATTTGCTTGAAGTGGCCCTTTTTGATGTTTGCTTCTGAGTGAGTAATCGTGGGAGTAATCCGTATTCTGTCCGGAAGGCTCCGAAATCTGCCTCATTTCGAGTTACGTTGGATAAAACCACCCAGCAGGTTACGAGATTTCACCCCAACCATTTATCCCCAGGTATTAGCGTGAGGACCTTTGGCCCAGAGATCTTCCCGTCCAGCAATTAGCTAGCAGATGCTATTTGGATCCCGTGGCCTCCCCGGCACTGTCCAGGATTGGTTCCTAAGATAAGTACCTCCCAATTTTATATCGACTATGTTGTCCCGGAATTTAATGGGATTAGCAGGAATAATGAGAATCGTTTTGTGGACTATTATGCTAGTGAATTAAATACACTTCACACCATTCATGTTGACTATTCGGAGATATGTCACGGCTTAAATGTAAACCTCCGCATAAAATTTATGAAATGTTAGGTAGTCTTGTTTATTTAATCTATACGATTTTTTTTAGCTCTTCTGTAATAATTTATGTGAACGTTCTTGGCAGCCAATTACGGGAAAGATAATATTGTTCAATGCTTATATGTTATATGCTCATATTATTATAACTATTGATATTCCAAATTTACGAAGTTAATAATTATCAATACACCGTTAACCCATCAGATATAATACCTTTGTTTTAAATTGACCAGGTTTAAAAATCAAGACCTTATCAAAATATTATCATACAATGTCTATATTTTAATTTTACCCAGTAATTTAAATATTTATACACTTACATGTTAATTTGTGCACGTATTATATTTATATAGGTATATTATCTATTTTATTATTTTCTAATAAAGAAAAACTAAAACTTTAATTTAGTAAGTGAATTGTTTTGGTCAATGTTTTATTACATGTTTTACGGGTCCTATAATTTTTTTGCTCCTCATTTAAAGCTTAGGTTAGTATACTGGACGTGCCTATGACTTGATGCTCTTGCTTTTCATCCTTCCATTGATGTTATTGTAACAATTACTTTTAGGCCAAGCATTACCTAGCACATTTATATCAATTTTTCTAATTCAGCCGTGTCGTGAATAAACACTGACCATCTATAGTTTGCAGTCGACTGCGGACATATAAGACTGCTGACCCCTTATAAATTGTTTATTGAATTAATGCTCCTTCCATAAATATACAACCAGAGTTGAAAGAAAAACGTTCAACCCGAACCACCCTGAGACAGCCGGAGCATAAGCTTTGCCTGTTGTTTATTCAAGATTCACATTAACTTCATTTTTAGTTTGTTTTGTTATTATTTTTTTATTAGGCTATTACAGCAGAACGGAAGATTGGTAACAACAAAATAAATACTACCATTTTATATTTTTGAAATCGAATATCAAAAAAGCTAATCGGTACATTTTAAAAATCATAAAAGCTTTCCAAAAAGGTTCCACTCTACCTGCTTCCCCTATTCAATTTAAGGGGGTGAAAGTCACCCCTGTTGGGGTTGAATGCTACAGATTCTGTTAGAGTTCCCTTTGCAAGCAAAATCGATCTTTTTTAATTTTCGAAATTCTCATCAATTTTCAAGAGAACTCTGGTGTAACCTATTACAATTTACACCCTGTATATGTAAACAACCACACACACTCCCACCCTCTTTGTAATTCTGTGGTACTAAAGCTGTCAATCAGATGATAAAAATAATGATGCTCTGTCATACTATCTGCTGAAGAATAGTGTTAATTAAACCATTCTTCACAAAGTTAATATTGTGAAAAATATTTAAGGACTGATACACTAGTTCCTCGGGGGAGATGTCTATAATTGCTGCTTGCGAAACCCTCTCTTTTTTTTTTCTATTGCTATTTGTGGGCAAAACATTGATTTTTTTTTACACATATTTAATTGCAGATGCTTTCAATGATCTAACCATGGCTATTGAACTTGCTGGTAAAAAACAACAAAAAACATTATGTCAAGCATATTGTCAAAGAGGAGTACTGCACAGAAGAGCTGAACGTTTAGATGAAGCAAGAGCAGATTTTGAAATTGCTGCTAAAATGGGAAATAAATTTGCCAAAAGTCAGGTAACAATGCTGTTCCTTTACAAGACCAGTAAAAACTGTGAATTTTCATTTAAATGTTTTAGTGCTCATCACAAATTTCAAACTTCGCTTGAAGAAACATACCTTCTTTAATAGTGATTGTCTCATTTCCACTCATCATTTATTTCATTCAAATGAGAATTGTTGATTTTACATAATGTTTATATAATTGTTTGTTAAATTTTTCAGTTAGTGGAGCTGAATCCATACGCCGCTTTATGTAATCAAATGTTACGACAAGTAATGGATACCTTAAAATGAATAATGAATAAACTGAAGAAAGTAAACTTCGTCATCATCTTAAAATTAAGTGACTCTTCAACTAACAATAAGTGTTAATTTAATGCATTCTCAAAATTAGCCATGGAAATACAGATGTAGATAGATACTTTTTTATGGCATCACAAATGCTTCTTTTCTTCTCTGCAACTTCTTTGGCCTTCGTCAAGCGAGAAAAGTACTTGATGGCGCTGAAAAAGGCGAAACCAGTTCTAAAGAAGAAAAGCAGATGTTAGATACTGATGAAGACAACTTCGTTGTTGAAATACGTATCTAGCGCTCAGTTATGTTACTTTTTTGGGGGTGATTCCGCTTTCTGCTTCAGTTTGAATCACCAGTGTCCAACATCGGCCTTCTAAATCTTTATTTAATATGGAATGGTTTCACCAAGTTAAGGCAACAATCAATAATTTAGCTAAGGAATGTGAAGTGTATTCTTTATTATTTAACTGTTGTCTTACCTTTGAAGATTGTTGATTTGTTTCTGGGAGGACTGGCATTGCAAACTTGATTTACTTATGGTTTCATTGTTACCACATGTGTTAATAAAAGTTTACTGATACAAGTTTTTTATCTTTACTAAACCAGTTCTGCAGATAAACCAGCTTTTGTCAGGTTTAGTGATGAAAGATGTAATATTACTGAAAATTTAAGTAATATTATGTAAAGTTACCCAGTACAGTTTTTGGTAATACATATTACCATTACCATGGAAATATTACTGATAAGATCCCCGATATCTATTTATTTATAATAATAATAATAATAATGCTTATTTAGCAAAAATACTACATATAAAAATTACAATAAAAATAAATGCAAAGCTACAAACTTATTACTAATATAAAACTCAGTCTTAAAACACTTATAATATACTTTTATCACAAAAATTCTATCAAACAACTGATTGCACAACATTAATGGTAACAATTTAAAACTAAAGCTATCTATATTTTGGTCAGGTACTCTTTAACTTTGGTTTTAAACAACCTAACACTTTCTAGTTTTTAATATCACTAGGAAGTGGGTTATATTCCTTAGCACCCTTGAAAAAACTGAATTTTGTGCCATCTTTGTGTTCGTATGTTCTAGAAAGAATTCACTCTTACCTCTTGTCCCATAATTGTGCACCTCATTGAAGTATGTTAGACATTCTTTAAGATAGACTAGCAGAGTTCCTTTTTTTATTTCGTGTAGAAAAACAAGTACATTCAGTCTCTCAACATTCAACCATTCTAACACCCCCAACATGTTTACAATTTTCTCATATTTACTGTAACCTTATTTGAATAAAGCCCAACAGTATACAACCAATAACAGGGCCACTTATTTAGTAAGTACATTAAAATATAATAAAAACTAATATGTCAGTCCACAACTAATCTCAGACCAAATAACAACAATAAACACAAAAGAAACACTTATGCCCAGTTTCACAAAGGTCAATTAAACATCTAACGGCTGGTAAGTTAATCAGGGCTTGATACAACCAATCACAGCTTCAAAATATTTAGTTGTCATAGCAAAAACCCGAATCATAGTCTATGATTGGTCGTCTGAAACCTTGATTAAACAACTGTCCATTAAATATTTAATCAAGCTTTGATTGAAATGCAACCTCTCAACGAGTGCATATTGTTCGACTGACAGCTCCTACAAGTATGCAACTCCTGCAAGTAGGTATTGGGCCACTTTGGACAGACAGTGACGTCACATGTGGTTAAGTATGGGATCTGCATTACCGACATGACAGTTGACAGTTGACAGCTGCCAGTTACCGACATGACAGTTGACAGTTGACAGCTGCCAGTTACCGACCCAACAGTATATAGATAGGGGGGCCCCGCCCACAAGGACTCCGTCCCTTCCAAGATGGCGGACCCAAGATGGCTTCCAATGTAACCTGCATCACGCCCTGGCGCTTGCCCCGGCGCCGGCGCCACGCCCTGGCGCCTACCCTGACGCAGGCGCCTGCACTGGCGCCTGCCCTGGCGCCTGCCCCGGCGCCTGCCCCGGCCCCGGCGCCTAGCCACGCCCCGGCCCCCGGCGCCAAGCCCCGGCGCCAGCCCCGGCGCCCAGCCACGCCCTGGGCCAGACAGTCACATTTAGTCTTGTTATGTAAACATTCTAAGGTCATTGACCTGTCTTTGGCCAGACAGTGACGTCACATGACTTGTGCCAGACAATCACATAAGTGTCTAACCTATTACTTCAAATTATTATATTTTGAAAAAAACCATTTGGTGCAGGTGAGTTTCGAACCCGGGGCATTCAGATGGGAGGCAACGATGCTACCCGTTAAGCTAAGCAGACGCTTGTTAATTTATTGTTTTAGGTTGGTATATATATATACGACTTTTAATTACAAACCATACATGTAATAGAATTAAAGTTTATTATTAGACAAATGGATGATTTACAAAATAATGTTTAATATTAGAGGCGGAACCAAAACGGAAGAACCAAAATGGCGGAATGAAAGATGGAAGCCTGTGATACCTTAAGCTGACATTATAAAAAATGGCGGCTTTCTTTCTTAAAGATGGTGCCTTTCGCTGATAAAGATGGTTGAAGACTTATTTAAAAATAACACACAGAGGTCGTTAGCAAACAAAAGAAGGAAGTTCAGAAACATACTGTAGGGGGCCCCTTGATGGGTAAATGGTATTCGTGTTTGAGCTTGTCTAGAATACAGCCGTTAGAAGTATGACATCATCCACAAACCTGTTCCACAAACCTGTTTGAGTTTTGTCTGTACGGTTGTTATCTAGTGTAATTTCCGTTGAATGACATCACCCCATTATTTGTGTTTGAACTTGTCTGTGTATCTGTTTAATATACGCAAGAGAGAGGCCCGCTTAGGGTAAATAACGTGTCAGTTGATGACTTTGGTGAATGTTATCTTGTGTTATATCTGTTCAATCACCCCCATTACTCGTGTTTGAGCTTGTCTAGTACAAACCGAAAGGATGACATCATCCATGTAAATTGTTCACTACACACTGTTAAACTCATTCAAAATTTAGTTATCGTAGAGGTAAGACGTGCTTCAGTTAACTCTAACGTATCCAAGTGCTCAGTAGTGTGTTTAAAATGGCTACATTAAATGATGTGTGCTACCAGCAAATTAAAGACAACTTCTGGTATGGTTTATTTGCAGACTTTCAATTAATTATTGATAAAAACACTGGTTATTTTAATGCGACTAAGCTGTGTAAAGATGGTGAGAAAAGATTCAGACATTGGTTGGAAAATAAGAAAACTAAAGAGTTGATTACCTATTACAACGGTCAGGCGAAGAAACATTTAGGTAGCCAGAATACCGATTACCTTAATATTTCAACCGAAGATGTCCACTTAGAGTCACATCTAGGGGGCCGGAATTCCGGCCCCCTAGATGTGCTGGAAGCAACATCTCAACTAACACCTACAACCGCTACATACTTGGTGGACTTTGGTGGAACACAGACTGAAAACAACTTGATATCTGGTACATATGTCTGTAAAGATTTGATATTAAATTTGGCTTGTTGGATATCCAATAGTTTCTATGAAAAGTGCAACCAAATTATTTTTGATTTTTTCGTAAGTGAATTTAATCAAAAATACAAGGATAACCTCAAAGAAATTGAAGTGAAATTAATGGAGATAGATGATGAAGTGCAGCGTATGCGAGAAACAAATGCTAAAATCACAGAACATTTAGAAGAGTTAAAGTTTGCTTTCAAGAAATGAGAAGGATACTACCTATCCATATCATGCTGTAAGGACTCAGAAGAAAAGTTTTAAAAGAGCTGTCAAGAACTTTAAAAATAAACACCCTGATTCCGAAGTAGTTTTAAACATGTTGTATGATCCAAATTCTGTAAATCTCTTTAACAGAATAAAGACCGAAGTCGAATACCTCAAGGCGAAGAGAAACGATCTACAGATAGCAGATGTACCTCAGGAGAAGTTTATTCAGGATATTATTGATTTACGATATAAATTGTAATTGTTCACTTAGCTTAATTGTATGTAACCAGATGAAAAAAATAAAATAACATTATTTTAATAAAGACTTTTATTTTATTCTAAGTACATTAATACATTAAATATATAAGCTTATTTAACATCATCTGAATTTATCCAAGAATTCTGAGATTTATCAAAACCCAGCCATTTTACATAGAGCTGCTTGCCTTTCTTCCTCAAGATGCGTTCAACCAGATAGATGTCTGTTTGTTTCATGGCGATGTTGGATTTAAAAGTATCCACTTATCATGTAAATCTTTTAGTTTGCTGTCTATTTCTCCCAGCTTATTCTTTAGCTTATTATTCTTTAATACATCAACATCTTTTAAAACTTGAGCAGTTATGTTCTTAGCTAAAATTTTCAATTTATTTTCAAATTCGTTTTTTAAATCTTCCAACTCAGGTTTGTGTACAGCTTCAAGTAGTATGGCAATGATTCTTTGTGTTACCTCATCTTTGTTCTTCTGATAGTCGTCTATCCATACATCAACAAATTTTTTATTTACACCATCTGTTGCATCGACTGGATCAGCTATGTTACACAATCTATGGCTTTGCAAATCAAAATCACCACTAGTAGTTCTTGGGAAAATCTCTCTTTCAATAATTTTAAACTTAGAACCTTTATTGGATTGGGAACGTCCGAACTTATCGATAGACATTTTTATACTAAGCACTAAGGTAGGTATATCTTTGATATATGTAGGTATACTAGGCGATAACACCAACCTCCTTCAGTTCTTCAATGATTGACTGAATTTCATTGTTATGAGCATTATTACCAGCAGCCTGGGAAGCTACTAAAAGTCTAAGTCTATCAACCAGCTCATTTATGTCATCCCAATAGACATATTCTATTTGTTTGTTATTTTGTAGCATATAGTTGTTAGTGTTGCTGCTTACATTCTGAGCTCTAGGTTCAGTTTTTTGTTCTGCGTTATGATGTGTGTCGTAACCAAAACCTTGAGGAGTTGAGGATCTACGACCTCGTGGATTTATCACCGGTTTTATTAGAGTCAGATACTTTTCAGAGGAACAACCCTTGGTTCGTGCGTTAGGATCATAGTTCATTTTATGCACACTAGTTGCTTCTAGAATATCTCTATAGTGTTGAAGATCGTCATAGGTATACCCTCTAGGTGTTTTCATAAATATCAATTCTAGCAGACCTTGTGTTTGCGGATATCTCCGTTGACCTAGTCGAATGTCATTATCAGTAAAATCCAAGTGTTTATTGCCAAGACTCCAGCTACCGGTATCTTTAGCGTAGCGAGCACCATACGTTTGATCAATGGTAGCGAGCCTTGGTGGTTCAGTAAAATACTTGTCTACATAATATCGAACTCGTTCAGGATATTGCTCCAAAAATTCTTGATATGCAGGGTTGGATGTGACAGTTTGTAGATCTGCCTCAAGCTCTTCAAATGTTGGGATATCCTCATCGGAACTTGTCTCCTCAGCCTCTTCCCTAGGTTCAGCTTCAAAAACTTCATGGTCTTTAAGGAACTGTACTTGGGGTTTCGTTTCTGGTACCACTTCTTCTTTGATTTGTTCAGCCTTTGGTTGTTGCTGGGGCTGCTGCTGCTGTGCTGCTGTGTTTTTAGATATTTCACTTAGGGGCTCAACAAGTGGTTTATATAAACGTTGCAGAGCATCATCATTCTCGGCTCTGTTAAGTTTAAGCATTAAATGTTTTTTTCGAATATTGTCAGCAAGTTGTAAAATCCTTTTCTTAACTTTTCGCTCTTCCTTACCCAACACTTCCATTGTGCTACAACTGGTCGGTATTACCAGCTGGTCTAATAATTTGTTTGAGCGATACAGGTTGTGTGGTGGTTTAACATATACTGACTCCTTCATGGTACATGCCTTCTTATTTATCACGATGTCTGGCTGTCTTGTTAGACAGCTGTGTTAGACAGCTGTGTTAGACAGCTGTGTTAGACAGCTGTGTTAGACAGCTGTGTTAGACAGCTGTGTTAGACAGCTGTGTTAGACAGCTGTGTTAGACAGCTGTATGACAGCTGTGTTAGACACTTGTATGACATCTGTGTTAGACACCTGTGTTAGACAGCTGACTGTCCTGTCTATCATCGTTTGTTAGAATAATATATATCTATCGAATCCTTTTCTATATCGACCTTTGTGTACATCGTTTTCCTTCACAATCACCAACACACCATACTTATTATCTTTCCAGCATTGGTGGCAGATAGTTTTAAATTGTTTAAAGTCCATATCGGTGGTCACATGATCGTCGTACACATGTTTTAAATTGGTTTCATCTTGCTTGAATAACACAATAACATTGGTGTTGTCACGTACCAGATGTTTGGGTATTCGTGTATATGTTTGACAGAGATAGAATGAATCAATATTCTTATGTCTGCCCATACTGAAGTATGCTCTTATTTTATCTTGTTTGTCACAAGCTACATCATCAAATATAAACACAGAGTTGTCCTTGGCATCTTCCGGATCTAATATTTCATCGTTTTCTCGATAAGGATAGTAACCAACACCTTTTGTGGCATTCATCACCTCCTTTAACATCTTGTATTTCGGTTGATACAGAGACTTTGAATACACATACACGTTATCAAATTTTAAACCGTTTGCTTCAAACAACAAACTCAGCATGACATTAGTTTTACCACACCCACTGGGACCACATATGATACAGCGAACGGTGTTTGGAAAGAGAGGACCATGCCTCAGTTGTTGTTGAGCTGTGTCCGTAACAACATCGTCTATATTTGTAATGGGTAAGGCAGAAGCGTGTTTGCTGGTACGCATCTTAACTTAAACTAAACTATATTTTATTTGGGTGTGTATATATATGAATGCAAGTGAGACACCCAGTCAGTATGCATGTTGGTGTCACAGAGTGAGGGCTGTTATTAACAAAGACAGATACAGGTTTTGCTGAAACGTTGCGGGGCGTTACAAACACCATGAAAGTTAACAGAAAACTTAATGAGGGGTTTTATGTAATCAACTCGAAGCCAAAGAAGAAGGTTCCCTTTAAAAACATACTAAGTCTGATTGAGGAAGTTATAAAAGATAGAAATCTTATTCCAACAGCGAACGCCGTATTTGATATAGCTCATACAATCGTTAGAAACATTGGTGGGCGTAAGAATGTGCAGAAACCTCGAGTTATTCCAATACCTAAAAGTGGAGGCTTCCTTCCGCTGTTGCCTCTGATATTTGGTGGGCTGTCAGCACTAGGAGCTCTGGGTGGTGGTGCTGCAGGTATTGCCAAAGCCGTGAACGATGCCAAGTCTGCGAAACAGAAACTAGAGGAGGAAGAACGGCACAACAAAACAATGGAAGCCATCGCGATGGGTAGGAGAGGGAGTGGCTTGAAATTTAAGCCAAAATGCAAGAGACTGGGCACAGGCATGTATCTCAAGAAACAGCGCTCCGGTTATGGGTTGTATCTGCAGAAACCAAAAAACGAGTAAGATGTTTACCAGCAAGACCTCTAACAAATGAAGACCTTGTGAAATTTGCTGGTAAAATGAAAATTCCATATTTTAGAGGTGTATACATGCGAGATACTTTGCCATCGAATGGGCCACGCAAGAATGAATCACTTATCATGAATTTGCAAACAAACAAGGAACCTGGCAGTCATTGGGTTGCAGTTAAGAAACGTGGTGACACAGCCGTGTACTTTGACTCATATGGAAACTTGAAACCACCAGTTGAGCTGCAGCGTTACCTTAAAAACTCTACTTTAATGTACAATCATGATGTGTATCAGAAATATAATACTTATAATTGTGGTCACTTATGTTTAAAATTTTTAAATAAAAGCCTTAAACAGTAGCCTGTGTGTATCAGTCATGGCGCACACCTTTGTGTTGAAAGACCGCAGCTCCCATCTGTCGTCAGACTACCATCCACCAATTGTTTTGGATGGTAATTATGCTGTTGCCTTGATAGGCTTTCACACCTACAACAACATACCCAACATCTATGAAGGTAAAAACAAATTTCATGTAAAAGAAGGAACCGGTTGGCGAACCATCACGATACCCACCGGTGCTTATGAAATAACACACTTGGAAGAGTTACTTCAAAATGAACTTGTTGGTGCTACAGCAACACACGAACAAAAGCAACAGGCTCTGCTTCTGAGACCTAATCCGAACACCATCAAATGTAGACTAAAGTGTTATACAAATGTCAGTTTTGAATTTGATGGTTCGATTGGGCGAATGTTGGGCTTTTCAAAACAAGTTCTTCAGCCGGACACCTTTTATGAATCTGATTTACCTGTTGATATAGTGGATGTTAGACAGATTCGCATCGAAACCAATATTGTGTCTGGTTCCTATTATAACGGACAACCCTCACATACGCTGTATGAGTTTGCTCCGATGGTTGATCCTGGCTACGCAATCGACATAGAACCTAACAATTTAATTTACTTGCCGGTGAACAAGCAAGAGATTTCCAATATAAGTATCGACATCGTCGACCAAGATTCAGTTCCTGTCAACTTTCAAGGTGAAGAGGTGTCTGTTCGCTTAAAACTTATAAAAGTTGCTTAGTATGTTGGTCTTCAAGGATATAAAATCAAGTGCATCTACCACATCAAATTCAGTTGAGTCAGACACGTCAAAGGGTACGCTTCGTCCCGATAATATTGAGTTCCTGCAAAGCCTGGGTTATCATGTCGTCAAAACTAGAAATATTCAAAGAACCCGTGTTTGATGATGGCATCGATCGAGAAGAGCTGCGTTCTTACTATTCACCAACTAAATCGTTTGGTAACAGCGATGAAATTGAAATAGCCATCAACCAACAAGATGCGTTCGTATGTCTGGCCGAGTCAGCTCTAATAATCGAAGGTGCTCTGGAACCTGTAGCAATCCAAAATGCCACTGGTGCTTGTTATCTGTCAAATAATGGAGGAGCAGCTCTGTTTGAATCAATGACCTATGAGTTAAATAACAAGGAAGTGGAACGAGTGCCTCAGTTTCTTGTAGACCTTGTTACGAAACATACATTTTTGAAGTCGGTTCCTTTCTATCACTTTCCGTTGAAAAGTTATAACGATTTAAAGTTTAGACCGGAAGTGGCCATTTTATTGTATATTCCAATTTGATTTGGCCTCCTTAACACCGTGCATGTGTTGGTTCTATCGTACATCTCACGGATCTTCCGCGATAAGGGTTTAAAGTTTTTTATCTCAGTTTCTTGTAGAGCTTGTTATGAAACGATATATTTTTGAAGTCGGTTCATTTCTATCACTTGTCGTTGAAAATATATAACGATTTAAAGTTTAGACCGGAAGTGGCCATTTTATTGTATATTCCAATTTGATTTGGCCTCCTTAACACCGTGCATGTGTTGGTTCTATCGTACATCTCACGGATCTTCCGCGATAAGGGTTTAAAGTTTTTTATCTCAGTTTCTTGTAGAGCTTGTTATGAAACGATATATTTTTGAAGTCGGTTCCTTTCTATCACTTGTCGTTGAAAAGATATAACGATTTATAAGAACGAAAAGCCGCCATTCTTTATCAGCGAAAGGCACCATCAACGAAAGCCGCCATTTTTATAATGTCAGCTTAAGGTATCACAGGCTTCCATCTTTCATTCCGCCATTTTCCTCCGTTTTGGTTCAGCCTCTAATATTAAACATTATTTTGTAAATCATCCATTTGTCTAATAATAAACTTTAATTATGTTACATGTATGGTTTGTTTGTAGTCGTATATATATATACTAGCCTAAAACAATAAATTAATAAGCGTCTGCTTAGCTTAACGGGTAGCATCGTTGCCTCCCATCTGAATGCCCCGGGTTCGAAACTCACCTGCTCCAAATGGTTTTTTTCAAAATATAATAATAGGTTAGACACTTATGTGACTGTCTGGCCCAAGTCGTGTGACGTCACAGTTTCCTAGACAGGTCAATGACCTTAGAATGTTTACATAACACGGATGTGACTGTCTGGACCAGGGCGTGGCTGGGCGCCGGGGCTGGCGCCGGGGCTGGCGCCGGCGCCGGGCGTGGCGCCAGGGCCGGGGCGTGGCTAGGCGCCGGCGCCGGGGTAGGCGCCAGGGCGTGGCGCCGGCGCCAGGGCGTGGCGCCGGCGCCGTGACGTCACTTCCTGTGACGTCACTGTCTGCCCAAAGTGTCGCATTACCTACTCCTGCATACACCAATTCATTTAGGCAGATGTACAATAATATACTGGTCGTGTGTATTTCATCACGGAAGTGTTGAAAGTTTATGCAATAGGCAATTTGCTTGTTGATATAGTATACCTATGATTAGCGGTGCTATCGGGGCGGCAAGGCCGCGGAGACGAGCCCTGAGGGAAAAAAAATACCCATGATTAAGTTAAAAGAACCCTTGTTTTGGATTTATAAGACCATTTTAAAGCAAATCTAAATCGCCAAACTAACAGATTTTTTCTGTTATTTGAAATAAATAATAAAAGGCACCTAATAAGAGTATTAAACTTACCCTACATGCCAAAATTCATATGTCTAAGTTGAAAGGAAAAAAATTATAGACATTTAAAAAAAATGGGTGCCACTGATGACCAAAGAAATCCACGAAACCAAAATAATTTGTGTGGATAACAAAATCTATTGTATATTACAGACGAAGATAAAGTTTTCTTGACGCAAAAAGGTCAAGAAATAACATAAAAATTGGTTTGAAAATTTTGTAGTTTTTTTGCTTAAAATATCAGTTGCGATTTGAATTGGCAAAATTTGCAATTTTTAAACGTTTTTAGACCTGAAGCAAATACGGGTTGTGTAGAAGAAATGTCATAATAAATGTGTTTTAAAGCCTCAAGTTACAGCTTCAACCATCGTCCTTCATTTTACTAAAATATTTCCAGAAAATTCATTTCAAATAGACCGCTTCCCTGATGATTTGGCAGTAGTTTCAGTTATAGAGCTTGTGGTTTAATAGTCTATACTTTTTGGCGAACTTTCCTAGAAAAAGATCGTTGAGAAGACCGCGTCTTTAGAATTTTAAAAATATTTCTTATTTCTTCAAGGGAGTGCGGCGAACTAGACTCCCCGGGGTCAATTTCAGTTTTTACATGTTTACATATATGGTGCATTTTTACTGTAAAACCCAATATATGTTATTATACAAGATATGGGAAAATATTATAAAAATTATTTATAGGGTGTTTTGCACTGCATCTTATAAGATTATGTTGACAATCACAGGCTGGCCCATAAGTCGTTGGTGATGCAAGTTTTCTTTTTTTTTTTTTTACAAAACGCCCCTTATATTGTAGTATTATGGCATTTCCGTCAAATTTTAGTGCATGCTTCGGAACCGAGGAAGAGTAGAGCATGGTTGCTGAGGTTGGCAAAAAGGGCCCATTGTGGCCTACTTGCTTGGCGTTGGCCTCCCCACCACTGCTACTACTACTACTAGTGCATGCTTGTAAGGAGAAAAAATTGATATCGCCCATCGTTTTTGGGTTATTTAAATTGTTTTTCAACTTTTTACATTTTGGAACATATCAACAATTGTGATACATCTTTTTACCAATGGAAATCAGAGTCCCATGAAAATGACGTATTTAGGGAGGTTTTCAATTATATTGTTCACGAAAAAAATCGAAATGCCATATACAGGTCGGTTTCAAATTACTTAGCCAGTCTTTGTAAAAACAAATGGCGAATTTTCATGAAACTGTTTACAAATGTTCAGTAAATTTATGTCTGAAAGCTTTCTGTGAATAATTATATCGTGGCTAGTGTAGTTTTTTTGTAAATTAGTGGATAGGTTCGTTGGCCAGGAAAGTCAGACTAGTTTTTTTTTTGAAAATTTAAAATTTGCTTCGAAATTTTTTTTACCTTTTAAAACAAAAAGTTAGTTTGATGAAGTAAGGTACATTGTAAAACGCCCTTCTTACTCTGGTTTCTAATTCTTCACGTGAATTGACGGGCGTTTCATATACTTTGTTTGGTTTTTATCTTACCCCAAAGATGGTACACAGTTCTATGAAGTTCACTACCATCACACACTTGCTGCGTCCAGATTTTGGTGATCTTTACTAAAAATATTTCGAGAAAATTCATTTGAAATAGACCTTATCTCTGACGCTTTCGCAGTAGTTTTAGTTAAGAGTTCATGGTTTAATAGTCTATAATTTGTAGCAAATTATCATAGAAAAAAGCTCAATATATCCGTTAATATACAAGATATGAGAAAAAATTGTATATGTTAATTATAGGTTGTCTTGAGCCGCATCTTATAAAATTAATTTTACATTCAGAGGATGGTCCATAAGTCGTTGGTAATACAAATTTTCTTATTTTAAATCTAACACCCCTTATGCATTTTTCCTCAAAATATAATACGTTTGTGAGAAAAGAAATTCAGGACCCGGCAAGTGCGTTTTGGTAGCGAATTTTCATTAAATGCTTTAAATTTCAATAACTCAATTTACTAACGTAGGTTTCATTGGCTAGGAAACCAGTTTTTTCTGGAACATTTCAAGTTAATTTTCGGAAACTTTTTGTACATTTTCACACAATAAAGTTATTTTGATGAAATATCCTACCTTTTTTCTACTATAATATAGGTTATACTGTTAACCAAATTTGATACCTGCTGTCATTAAAAAAGACATTTGCTATTAAAAACCTTTTTATGAAAATTCACTGCCAGGATATATTATGGGCAGCGACGAGTAAAACACGTATTGATTTTCGCTGCTTAATAAGTGAAAAGTTTGGGTAAAACAAGTGAAATAATTCCCTATTTCATACTAGCGGTGTTGGTTAAGTTGTCCTGGAGTGTATAACAAAGGGATAAAACACGATAGGGTTGCACAAGTGAGTTTTTGAACAATTATTACTCTTTTTGCTATAACTGGTTCGGAAATATAGTCGTATCAGTGTAATAAAATGGTGCTCACCAAATCCCAAGAAACAGAAATAAGGACCATTGCTAAATCGGAGGCTATTGGATGTCTCCAAGACTCAAAGACTGGAAGTAATTACGGAAAAAATTGCGGAGTTGGTAGTGACTAAAATAAATACGAGGCTGGATGAAATGTTGGTCAAATATAAACAGGTTGAAAAGCAAGTAGATCTCATCAAGCAGGAAAATGAAGAACTAAGAGATAAAATAGATTATTTAGAACAACAAATCAAATGCTCCAATACAATAAGGATTCATGGCATGGATGAGGTGCCTGAAGGGGAGATCAGAGGTGGGGTGGTTTCACTTATTAGAAATAACTTCGGCTTTGATTTGGAGGAGAAGGACCTCCTGAGATGCTACAGAGTTGGGAAGAATAGGGTTGACCAGAAGCCGAGACAAGTTTTGGTCCGTTTTCAAGAGGATATGTTTAACAAAATATTGGGCAACAAGAAGTGCTTAAAGAACACCAATATCTACTTCTATGAAGAACTAACAAAGCGAAAACTTGATCTCTTATATACAGCTAGGGAAAAAATTGGACGCAACCAAGTTTGGGTATGGAGGGGGAGCATTTACACTAAGAAGAATAATGTAAGGATTTCATTGAGAACTTTAGCTGACCTTGAAAATCTGTTAACATGAGGCGAAAATCAGATGTATGCTAGAAACTTTTGTGTGTGCATAATATTAGTTTAGATTCATTGCTAACTTCTTTCATCAGACAGACTTTTATTTTATGTTTTTTGTGTGTACATATATAGCATTATTTGATTATTTTTGGCCTGCTCAATTAAGAATTTGTTGTATTGTTTAATACTAAAAGAGGCCACTAATTTATTATTGAGGTAGAACTACAGGGAATTTTGAATACTGTTTCTGTTAAGTATAATAATTGTTGTCTTGTATTAAGTATCTTATCTTACTGTACTGATAGAGGTAATTATCTTATTGATTGAGAAGTTATACTGGGATCCTATCTGTTCGGTTCTGTTGGAGGTTTATTATTTTGATTGGAATTGAAAAGGATAATTTTATACTCATAAATTGTATACGTAAGACAATTTGTTTATATTTTGTCAAAATACAGAAAATACAGGGTCGGTCTCAGTAATCTCATTACACCTGATTATTTTAATAATTTAGTGCAAATTTTTGTGAATATTTTTTTGTTATGTTACTCATTGAATGATCTGGTTCTCTGATTGATTTTTGGATTGAAGTAAAATATATTGTCATAAAAAAAAAACGAAGAGAACAAACATAATGGCAGTGTATGATGAATATGCTGACATGCTTGACTTAAGTAATGTAAATATTGTGGCCGAATCATTGTCGCTCGATCAACTTAATGTTGACCAGCTAGGGAGCTTCCCTCTCCTCTCAGTACTTCACCTAAATATTAGAAGTATAAAAAAAAACTTTAACGAGTTACTGATTTTTTTGAAATCGCTGGAGGGAGGTAACATTGATTGTCTAATCTTAAGTGAAACTTGGTCAATAAGCAACCTGAATAACTTCCACATAGAAGGGTATAATGCATTTTATAACGAAGGATCATATAATCAAAATGATGGATTAATAGTGTACATTAAAACTACCCTAAACGCGAACTCAGAATGTCTAAATCTGGCAGAGTTAACTGTTATTAATTTGTCATTTGGAATTCAGAATCGGAAGATCAGTATTACGGGAATTTATCGACCCCCATCTAGTGACTTAAATCTATTCATAAATGAACTGGAGGCTTTTATTCTAAATAAAGGTAGGGCTGATATAGACTTGATAGTTGGTGACATTAATATTGACCTGTTGAATCTTCAAAATCCTTCAAGCCTCACTTATATCAATGTACTTGAAAAAAATGGATATATTGCCTGCATTAATTCTCCCACGCGCATTACGGACAGATCTGAAAGCTGTATCGATCACATGTTCTTACGGTATAGTAAAAATTTTGACAAAGAGATGAAGGGTGATGGGTCTGCAACAAGATCTTACATAATAAAGTCGGATGTTACCGATCACTACCCTGTATTTCTGACGATTGATTTGGGTGGTGGTCTTCACTTTGATGAAACTAACATTACTAGTGCGAGTGATGGAAACGGCACGTACCAAAGAATAGATGAGGTAGAATACTTAAAAAACTTGGAAACAACAGAGTGGGATGATATTATTTATTGTGAAGATGTGCAGGGTGCTGTGGATGGGTTTGTAAATAAACTAAGTACTATAGTACAGAAGTCAAAGGTTGTATTACCTATTAATAAAACTAGAAAGAAAAGCCCATGGATAACGAATGGTCTTGTTGCATCACTTAAAACTAGAGACAAATTAAAAATTAAGTGGCTTAATGACAGGAATAATAGGCAACTGGAACTGGAATATAAAGTCTATAAAAACAAGTTGACTAATTTAATAAAGATTACCAAGAGTAATTACTATAAAGGTAGGGTCGTGAATGCAGGAAAAGATATCAGGAAAATATGGAATGTTATTTCAGACGTTGCATTGGGCAGAGGTAAAGACCAGGGAAGAATTGAAGCCGTGAGAATAAGCGACAATGAAGTGGTACGAGATAAGAAACAAATAGCAAATATTTTCAAGAGGTATTTTGTGTCAGTGGGTGCTGAGGATTCTAATGTTGGTACACAAACGGTGCATTATCAGACTGCAAGATCAGGCGCCAGTTCGTTTTTCCTCCGCCCTGTTTCTGGTAGTGAAATTACTATTATAATTGGTAAATTAAAGGCAAGATCTGCACCTGGCATGGACGGATTGGGTGGTAGGCTTTTCCAGGTTGGTCATCTTTTTTTGGTTGAACCAATCGTTCACATAATAAACAGAATTTTTGAAACAGGTTTGGTGCCCGAGCAGTTTAAGATATCTGTAGTTTCGCCCATATTTAAAACAGGAAGTCGAATTGACCCCGCCAACTATCGTCCCATAAGCTTACTTAACACGCTGGCCAAAATATTTGAGAAAGCTCTTTATTTACGACTTACTGAGTATTTCAATAAAAATAACTTAATATCTATTAATCAGTTTGGCTTCAGGGAAAACTATTCTACCGAACAGGCCCTACACAAACTTTGCTCGAAGGTGTTGACTAATTTTGATAACGATTTAAAAACAGTTGGAATATTTTTAGACCTTCATAAGGCATTTGATACGGTGAGCCACGACATACTGATGCAAAAACTGGACCGGGTGGGTGTAAGGGGTGTAGGCCTCACTTTAATTGGGAACTACTTGAACAACCGACAGCAGGTAGTAAAAATAGGTAATGTTCTAAGTAATCCACAAGTAATAAAATGTGGGGTTCCTCAGGGATCTATACTGGGGCCCATACTGTTTTTGATTTACATAAATGACATCCTTGAGAAATTTGAGACCCGCTGCGATCTTGTAGCTTATGCGGATGATATTGTGATGATGTATGGTGCAAATACCTGGAGCGAGGTTGTTGTGTGCAGTTCTAATATTTTTCAAGACCTTGTTGCGTCTTTGGCTTCTAACAAACTAAATCTGAGCGCAAAGAAATCGAAGGTTATCACTTTTTCACCTACGAGGGTGGGTCTCCCGCACATTGTTCCCGTAATACGAGTGAAAGATGAAATAATCAAGTGCGAGACTAACGTGAAGTATCTGGGGATCATCATAGACCAGCATCTAAAATGGAATTGTCATCTTGAAACCCTGAACAAAAGGCTCAGGAAATTTGTACATATTTTTTATATTCTACGAGGCATCTTAAGTCAAAGGATTTTGCTTCTGACGTATGATAGCCTGGTCCAGTCAATTTTGAGGTATGGAATATCGTGTTGGGGATCGGCATATGACACTTACATGAATCCTCTACGCATCACACAGAACTTTATAATGAAGACTATATTGAACAAGGAGATTAAATATCCCACTAATTTGTTGTATAACCAGGCAACCAATGTACTCAATATCACTGGATTGTACATAATGGCACTCATACAATACACGCACACAACTATAAGCCTTCAGAAATTGTTAACGCATGGTTACAGTACAAGGGGCAAAATGGGTGATTTTATGACGGCTGCGGCGTGTAGGAAGAACATTTCACAGCGTTATGTATCGTACCTTGGTCCAGTGCTACTTAATCTTGTGCCACTGGAGATTAAAAAAATGAAAGATAATTATAAGTTTAGGAAAAAACTTTTAAATCATTTAATTGAGAACTTTGTAACATTTGAGCAAGTGATACGGGAAAAGAGGGAGTGATGTTTTCATACTGCGTGTATATATTTGGATAATGAATGTACATGAAAGAGTGTGGATGTGTGGGAATGTGTGAGTGTGAGTGCGCGTACGTGAGAGACTTGGTGGGTATTTAACTTGGTAAGTGAGTGTTATTTTCAATTGTGATTGGGTAGGTATATATTGAATCGGGAAACAAGTGGTTTAGTAATTTGTTGTAAATATCGGATCTTCCTCTTTCCTCCTTTTTATTGTGATGAGAGGGGAGTAGACTTTAATCACGGCTGATTGTAGAGATCATTTAATGGTAAATAATAGAGATAAGATTGGAGAACCGGATCATACGGACGTGATACGTCCTGTTGCACTGTAACTGGAAAGATGCATGCAACTGCTCTGTAGAATATGTAGGAGGAATTTTTCAGCACATACAAGTTCTTCTGAACTTACGTGCTACTGTTCTTAATATTAGTCAGTAAGTATTATTGTATGTATGGGAAATAAATAAATAAATAAAATAAATAAATAAAGCACTTGCTGTGTCCAGACTTTTCTGAGTCATGTTTGTATGCACTCCTGTGTACACAAATTTATAGCAAGCATTTCTGCTTTGAAGATGGTGGAAGTTTTTCCTAGGCACTTAAAGAGTCTAAAGTAGGGTCCTCTCGTTCCCAGTCCTACTCCCTGCGTTTGTTTAGACATGTCTGTATACCATATAGATGAGGTGTTGGTCAGCCTTTTACTGCTTGTCCCATCCTTGGCGGTCAGTTGGTGTGTTTGTTTAGACATGTCTGTATACCATACAGATGAGGTGTTGGTCAGCCTTTCACTGTTTGTCCCATCCTTGGAGGTCAGTTAGTCCTTGACCATTCCAAATGGAACAATAAAGTCCAGTTTAGCTAGCATTTGATCTGTTAGTTTGGTAAGCAACTCCAATGGAATAATTTCCAACATCTTCAATTGGTCAACCAGGTCTCCTGGTTTGATTTGTCTGCTTGAATTAGTCTTAAGGTACTTAGTGCTTCTTCCCTCTTCATGCATAGTGGAGTAATATCCAGCATTGCCTCTATTGCAGCTGTAAGGCATAATGCCATAGATCCCGTTATTCCAAGACAGATCAGCCTCTGCATTTTTTTGCAACTTGTTTTGTGTACGATTCAGAAAAGGCTAGCATTAGAAGGACGGACCAGAGGAACTGTTCTTTGTAGGTACAGATTTGTAATAACTACACGTGGTAAAACAATAACAATTTAATATTACAAAGTTACCAATTTAAATACAAGGGTGAATGCGGGTGTTGTGATCTAATAATGATACAACAAAACGGTGACTTACAGTTGGAGAGGTAGTTTGCCGTAACCAACATGTGGATAATGTCAATGGTACCTGACAGCATTGTCCAAAGGGCCAAGGTGATTCACGTCTCCAGGTGACGACTCTGAAGCTTGCGGTGATCAGCATGTGGTAGATTGCGATGTTGCGGTTGAAGGGATCTCTAAGTCAGTCGCTCGTAGAAAGAGTGGTTCTTCCCACAACGAGGCTCACTCGACTTGTCCATGTGCCAATGGTGGCAACTGTGGGTATTGATAACTTGACTACGTGTCGCGGGTCAGGGGATCTGCCTGACCGCTGAACGATGACGGAGTTAACTTTGGTGAGACCACAGTATATAAACTATTATGCAGTGTCTGGCTACCACACACGGTTCAGCCGGTCTTGCCACGAACTTATTGGACACTGGATGATGAGGAAGTGATCGAGTCTAGGGTTATCTTGTAGCTCCTTTTCTCGGTTGTTGACATTTTATTGATTTGTGATCTTTGTCATGTTTTTATATGACAGTTCTATTTACACATGACAGTTTTTATAACACAATTCTGAAGCTCCATGACAACTCTCACTTGGATACCAATGTCGTCTCTGCACCTCTAGTTGCTGTGGAGGGCATGGGGTTGGGGGGCGGGGGGCGGTTATGTTGACTAAGGATGGACAGAGTGGACTCAGGGAGATTGAGGGTGAGGATTAACAATATTAGGACACAACACTTTGTGTTGAGATTTGTGTTGTGTTTTTGGCCAACATACTATTAGATGCATATGATGGGTTTCACCAGTTTGATATATCCGATATACCATCCTGGGATTTGTCTACCTACCCCCTAACCACTTTACCAAATTTGTATTAAATAAGCAGTTTTTCGATGTTGCCTTGTAACACTTTAAAAATCCCACCTGTATGAATAAATAAATATCGTGGAATTATACACAAACATTTTACCATATTTTTTTATTTCATAGAACAATATAACTAGTGTAATATATAATAGAAAAATGAATAGTAAATTATCTAAATGCAACAGCACTCTGGTAAAATAATCATATATAGCACCAATGTCTACAAAAATAAAAAAACAAAACAAAAAGTAAAAACTAATTTACCTTAAATGACACACTTATAATACTTTATCTATCAATATAACCCATTCTAATAATATACAAATTAAAAGCTTTCGAAGGAAATTGGGAATACAACGCACACTGTTGCCCTTAGCTTCCTTAAAAACTAAAAACATTATACTCTTTAATTATAAACAGCAATAATAACCATATAACTATGTTTATATACAGATATATCAGCCCGATCATTTCCTAAATGGATAAATAAATAAATAAAAACATATAGGACCAATTTATTTAGGAAGCAAGTAAAACAAGATCACCCAAAAAAAAAGAATTGCAAAAACTTTATACTACAAAATACCCTTAGAAACGACATTAGATCAAATGCCAGATTAAAAGCATATATATATATATATATATATATATATATATATATATATATATATATATATATATATATATATATATATATATATATATATATATATATATATATATATATATATATATATATATATATATATATATAGAACTCAAATCATTCTTTAAAAACGTTACATTTACTTGAAAACAATTTTTAATGGAATCTCGTATGACTGGTAAATTGAATGTAGACAAAGCACAAAAACACCCAGTATAGAAGGTGATCTTGTAAAATTAATGTAAAATATGAGTCTACTTATACCAGATAGAATGTGCGAGATTGAACTCTACCATACTAAATGAATGGAGCTAGAACGTTAAGAATCCAACTCTTCTTGGTCAACAATTTCAAAGTCTTTGCCTGTGCTAGACCTTTGACTGGATTCACTTTCGCTCTCTGAAGGATTGAGTGCTTCAACTTGACTACCAGCTTCAGCTGCTACACTGGTATCACCACTCCTGAAACAAATTTCAGAATGAAACTATCATAATTCTACATTCTACAGCAAAGTATACAATGTCTTGGATATGCACATCCCGAGAACAGTGTCTAAACGCAGTTCTTATCCACCATGGTTTACAAATTATATTATCAGTAAGATTAAGCTTAAATATCGTCTCTCGAGGCAGTTTAAGCCTCATGGCGATCAAAATATCTATGTGGAATTCAGTAGGGTGAGAGCTTCAGTCAAGACTGATATTGGAACACGGTTCAGAGAGTATGTTTCCCAGTGTGAGTCTGGTATTTCAAATGAACCTCTGAAGTTTTGGAATTATATCAATTCTAAGAAAGGCTCTAACAATATTCCAAACGTTATGTATAACGGCACAAGTGAATTTAGAGGTGCAAAATCCATTGGCGAGTCATTTGCCAGAGTTTTCAGGGAGACCTATTTACCTCGCTCCTCAGCTGACAACATGCCTTATTCCCCAGTCATTTCAAATAATACTTTGAATATTACCTCTGTTTCAGAGGACGATGTACTTACTGCTCTGAGACGATTCAGACCTGCCTTGACTGTGGGCCCAGATGAGATCCCTTCCTTTATTTTGCGAGACTGTGCTTCTGTTTTTGCCTACCCTCTTACTTTAATCTTTAATAGCTGCATTCAACAAATCAAATACCCGTCTCTTTGGAAGAGATCTAAATCGTGCCCTATCAGTAATGGTGGTAGTAGGACAAGTGTTCTTGAATACAGGCAGGTTATTATCTCGAATAACTTTGGTAAGCTTTTTGAATCGGTACTGCATCCCTTAATGTATAATCACGTAAAGGCGATAATCGATCCTGCCCAACACGGTTTCTTCCCCTGTCAATCTACTGTAACAATTTATTTTCTTTCACCCAATACGTTTCGACATCTTTTCAGCATAGATCTCAGGTGGAAGTCATATACACAGATATCTCTAAAGCTTTCGACCGGCTTGACATGGCATCCTATTGCATAAACTTAAATCTTTTGGTTTGTCTGATCATTTTATAGAACTGTTTGGATCATACATGAGTAATAGGACTCAGTATGTTGCGATGGGAGGTGTTACATCGTCTGAGTTCATGGCTACATCTGGAGTCCCTCAGGGATTTATTTTGGGTCTCTTATTATTTAACATCTTTATAAATGATGTGGTGGTGGACAATGGCGTTAATTATTTGCTGTATGCTGACGACCTTAAGATTTTTTTCGGAAGTGAATAACTTGTCTGATTGTCATAGAATTCAAGCAGCTCTTGATGCTGTGGTAAAGTGGAGTTATGAAAACCGGCTCTCACTGAATGTTCACAAGTGCTGTGTAATGACGTTCACTCTGAGGAAACTTCCAGTGCGGTTTGAGTATAGCATGCATAGTTCGTATCTACCAAGAAAGGAGCTGATTATTACTGATCTGGGGATTACTTTTGATACCAAATTGTCGTTTGCTCCACATATTTTGAGTATAACATCGGATGCTTATAGAATGGTAGGATTTGTTATAAGAACTTGAAAAGACTTTGTGTCAATCAAAACCATGGTAATTATATCTAATGCATTTGTCCGGTCGAAACTAGAATATGCTTGTGCCCAAACTATTCTGTGTACATTGATTGCTTGGAGCGAGTACGTAGGCGATTCCTAAAATTTCTTGTATTTAAGGAGGATGGCATCTACCCTGCACAACATGTTTCTCATTCATGCCTACTCTCAAGATTTTCTGCCAATAGCTTGCAACAGAGACGTAATTACACTTTCATTATGTTTTTATATAAAATAAATTCGAATGAGATTGACTGCTCAGATATCCTGGGTGGGTTAAACTTTCTAGTACCGACATTTAATGGTAGAAACACTTTGAGTTTCTATTTACCCACTGCAATGCTTAATGTGGTACAGTCCTCACCACTGTATACAATGTGTAGTTTATATAATCAGCTGAATGGTAGTATTGACATTTTTCACTGCACGGCTGCTGAGGTCAAGCAACTGCTGTTACGCTAAATTGTTCTTTCATTATTAGTTCTGCTGACTACCTTTAGAATTGTTAATTTCTTTCATAATATTATGTGTATTCCAGCATCCAATAATTGGATTTTGTCTGTAGGATGCTGTTGTAATTTAAATAAATAAATAACTGGTCTCCAACATAACAAAAACAACATAGCATGGAAACTAACAAGAAATTGAAAACAGGTTTCAAAATAACTCTCTCTGTCTATGACATTCAGGTCAAATAAATAAACAAATATCGCCTTTATTAACTGATCATTATAATTATTATTACAACCCCACAACTACCATCAGGAAAGGGAAAGTCTAGCAGAGCTATTTACACTCAACCTCAACAGTCAGTGAAAACAGGGCACATTAAAAGAAACTGAATCATAAGTAACACAGCAGTAACAGAAACATCAAGAAAAATAAAACAACAATAATAGCTAAAGCTGAAATACAAAAAAAAAACTAAATCTCTGAGGAATCACAACTAAAAGCCAAAACTTAACACAAAAACCAAGAATGGAACCACACAAAAACACCCCAACATCGATGCCTACCACATGTGAATCAACCTCTCCCTATTGGTGGTTAAGCAGAAACAATTTCAAGTCATACCTAAATTTGTTAATCTCGAAAATTTAAATTCTTGAGGTAGTCGATTATACAAAGAAATAGATTGATACACAAAACTACATGTAAAATTGGCTGTCCGATGTGGTAAAACAAAATTTTCTTTAAAACTAGTTGATTTAGAGTGAACAGGTTTATGAGCTGTAAACTTCTGTCTGAGAGACGTAGGTGCTGCAGGGTCATTCACAATTTTATCTGTAAAAGCTCACTGTAGTAGTCGTCTAGATTTCGTATTAAGACATCCGTCCTCTTGTATTTTAAATGTTAAAAGTCTGTACTGTTGGTTAGTGGTCCAGGTGGATCTGTGTCGGAGAATAATGGCCCACATCTTAGCCAATAACTCCAGTGACATGTGTCCTTCAACGTTTCTGATGGGCCCAGATATGTCAATTAACCCTTGTTCAGCAACGATCGAGGACATAGTAATCACAGAATCCCTGGTTTTAAAGGAACTTTAATCACCAAAGGTGGATTCATCGCCGGGTCCTGATACCATTCCACCCGGTCTTCTCAAACTCTACGCAACACAAGTCTGTCATCCAATTTCTGGTGATAAGCCGGACCCGGCGAATTACAGGCCTATTAGTCTAATACCAGCTATCTGTAGGGTGATGGAGCGGTTGCTAGTAAAGCCCTTTTTACTTGAGCATGGAAGGTCACCTGATACTTAGCATGATTTTCTCCCTGGAAGGTCGACTATCACTAATCTGCTGTGCTCATTTGATGAGTGGCCCAAATTACTGGGTCCTGGGTTGCCGGTCGATGTCCTGCAAGGTTAGCAAGGCTTCGACAGGATTCCACATGGTCTGCTTGTTCGCAAACTTCATCACATGGGTATCCGTGGTCGCCTGATGCAGTGGATTCGGAGTTTTTTGAACGACCGTACATTTTCAGCGAAGGTTGGTGCCACTTTTTCAAACCATCATATTGTCACAAATAATGTGCAACAGGGGTCGGTTTTTGGACCCGTATTGTTTCCCTTGTATACCACTGATCTTTTAAGTGTGTTAAAATCTGGTCACAGTGCCTATGCAGATGATATTAAGCTGTTTGCCAGTCCAACAACAGATGCTGCAAGACTTGATGTATACATCTAAATCTCAGCAAGTGTTCTGTCTTGCACATGGGTACCAGCAATCCAGGAAACTCCTATTTTAACGTTGGTAAACTGCTTGCTGCAGAGACATGTCGACTTGGGGGGTGACTTTCCTTGGTCGTTACAGACCGCTGTGAAGAGCGCTAATTGCATGCTGTTTTTACTTAGGAAGGCATTTTGTGACTCATGTCCCAGGCTTGGTAGGAGATTATATGTAGCATATGTTCATCTGCTTCTGGAGTATGGGTTGCTGGTGTGATCACCGGTATTAATTAGGGACACCGATCTATTAGAATGTGTTCAACGGACTGCAACTCGGTGGCCTCGTCAATTGTGACACATGTCATATTCTGTATTACACATGATTTTTTTCCTGAACGTGCCCCGCCTTTCGTCACTTTGTACACAGCCCAGCGCCTATGTGGGCATAACTTTGAGCTGAGGAAGGAACAGCTCCGTACACATTTTTGACCCAACTTTCTTTCTAATCGACGCTTCAATGAATGGAACAGTCTATCCTGTGAGACAGTGGTGGCGGTGAGCATTGTTGCCTTTAAACATCAACTCGAGCAGTACATAATGAACTTAGTGTAACACTGTTACTTTTTTATATTGCAGTATACTTAGGTTAGGATTGTTTGTGAGTGGGCCATACCGGTCCCTCCACCGCGACCATAAGGTCTATTGTGGCTCACACCTAATAGTTTATATTTTGCCCAACAAAGCCAGCCTCCTGCAGAGGTCTTAAATCTTCGTGCACGAAAGTTGACCCAGATCCTCCGGAGCAAGCTTTATCTTGCCAAGGAGCAGGTATCTAGTCCTGTCCGCTGCCGGACAGGAACACAGTACGTGCTCTGCTGTCTCGTCACTCTCCATACACAGCCGGCACTCGGTCTCCTGACCGACCCCAATACGGTGCATGTGGTGACGCAAGCGGCAGTGTCCTGTATACAGGCCAACTAGAGTACTCAATTGTTGTCTGTTTAACTCTAGAAGTTTTTTAGCCCTTGACTCAGACAGGCCATTGAAAGATTTTGCCAATACTGGATTGTCATTCTTTCTGTCCAGGTCTTTAAGGTGCGTTTTGCTGTGCATGATGTTATCCCCAGCACCGGTTCTGGTCCGACAAAGTCTCTCTGGGCACCACTCCTGGCAAGCGCGACGGTCGCAACATTGCCATCATGGTCTGAGTGACCTGGTATCCAGACCAGCAACACCTCATTACAGCTGCCCAGTTCGTTAAGGGAAGATTTACAATTCCATACCGTTTTTGAACTACACCGGTAGGAACTAAGAGCCTTTATTGCAGCTTGGCTATCTGCATATATCTTTATCGATTTGTGTTTGCACTGGTTTTTTTATACTTTCCCTTGCACACATCTCGATGGCATACACTTCTGCCTGGTGTATGGTTGCGTACTTGCCGAGGCTAGCTGATAGTCTAGCATTGGTGCTGCCCCCATATGCGCTGGCTCCTTCCCATATTGGCTTTGGAGCCGTCAGAGTACCAGCAGAGATCTACCCTCAATAGGGTCGTTTGATTTCGTTCCCAGTCCTCCCGGAAAGGGAGGATGGTCTTGAAAGACAGATCTCTACTGATCTTTGTAGGCATCAAGTCTGAGACCATTCCCCGAATCCCGTGACCCTCAATGTCATCGAGGATTCCGGACCCTCCCAGGCTGATTTCCTTCGGCATACTGTCGGCCGTTTGTTTTAGTCAGTATGTTGTCCACCTCGCCACCCTCTCCAACCATATGTGAAGAGGGTGAATATTAAGGAGGACCTCCAGAGCGGCTGATGGTGCAGTGCTTATCGCTCCCGTTATCATCAGACAAGCTTGTCTCTGTAGATGAGCCAGTTTGGCCCTCGCGATACCACGAAGTGCCTTAGGCCACCAAACTATGGCTCCATATGTTGTCATTGGTCTGATAACCACTACATAGAGCCAGTACATCTGTTGGGGGTTTGTTCCCCAGTTGTTTCCACAGATTCTCCGGCATGTCCACAGGGACAGTTTAGCCCTTTTTTTACATTCTCTAACTCTATGTCCCAGTTGAGCTTCTTATCTAGGGTGACCCCCTAGATATTTTGCTTGTTCCGAAAATGGAATCGTTTCCCCCATAAGAATATGTGGTTTTAATTTGTCCAACCTTCTTCTTCTGGTAAATGGAACAATGATCGTTTTGCGGGGGTTCACAGACATCTGTTCCCTCCGGCACCAATCATTCACTACATTTAGTGTCTCCTGAAGAGTACTTGCTAGTTCCTCCTCATATTTGCCCCTAACCATTATGACTAGATCATCAGCATACGCCTGGACCTCAACCTCCCACAGTCCGAGGATAGCCAGCAAATCGTCCACAAAGAGAGACCACAACAGGGGGGATAGAACTCCCCCCTGAGGGCAACCCCTCGCAGCACTGAAGCCGACCACCTCCCCCTGCAGCAAGGTAATAACGGTCCGATTGTAGAGCATGCTTCCGATCCAGCCACAAATGGTAGGTTCCACCCCTCTAGCGATAGTGGCTTCGTAGAGGGAGATACGTAATGCATTGTTGAATGCTCCTTCAATGCCGAGAAATGCAGCTACCGCCACCTCCCCATTATCCAGGGAGTGTGTGATCTTCTCGATGAGGTTATTGAGTGCTAACTCAGTAGATTTGCAGTATAGACAGTGTCCTTGTTTTTTTTTGTGGCTAATGGTATAAACAACCAGGAAGCCATCCTCCTCCACGACCACCACATTGTCTGTAGTTTATTGTTCAGAATAATAATACCAATTGGATCATGCTTTCTGACCCCATAATTTAAACTTTCTGCAATCCATCCTTGTTAAATTGGGTTAGACAAGACCCATAAATGAAATCACAAAAGTTGGTCTAACAAGACAAGAGTCTCAGATAACAATCTCCTCGCTTTCTGTGCTAGTAAGAATATGTTACAATATAGAAGCCTCAGGCTCTCCCAAGTATGAGCTTTAGATGATTTTCAAACCTTAAGTCATAATCAAAAATAAGTCCCAGATTCCTTGTCTTGTTCGTGAAAAGAATTAGAACATTGTCAATATGAATTTTAAAATTTTGGATGACAAACTGTTTTTTTGTGTGGAAAATACATAAGTTAAAAGTTGCTGTGACTTAACATCAAATTATCTTTCAAGGACTAATCTCGGACAATTACCAGATGTTCATTGATGTATTGACAAGCTTGTAAGTAGTCTTTTTTTTGTGAAGTGATAATATGCTTGAGCATTGTCCGCATAGGCTCGTGTCTTGCATCGACTCACTTAACTTAATATTTTAGAAGTATAGATTATAAATAGCAAAGGCCAAATATGGATCCCTGAGGTGTTCCAGAGAGGACATCTATATAGGTTGAAAAACCGTTATTAAACCACAATTTGCATTTTTCTATCAGCCAAATATGATTCGACCAGCAACCTTGATGACTCATCAAAACCATAATATCCCAGTTTAACAGAGTGATTGGTGATTTATAATATCAAAGGCCTTAGCGTAGTCAAGTCAAATGAGCGTACTTAGCACTGTTAGCTATCTTCCACAACAGAGGAAAGTACTTCCTTTCTATACAAGAGGTTATAATATGAACAATGAATTTATTGATAAAAGAGCTGCAATACTTTTAAGCATAGCACAAGAAAATGTTATCAACCCCAGTAACGTTTTGTTTTGATATTGTTATGTATCCTGTTAACCTCCCCTTCACTAGGAAGTGTAAACACAAAAGAGGTTACTTCACAAATCTTATTTTGACAATAAACTTCTGTCAAGTTGTCACAACTATTGTTCACATTAAAAAAAAGGAAATCAGCATTTTTTTGTGGGTCAGAAAAGTGAGATGTCAATTGTTTAGAAGAAGAGCCATGAACGTTCAAATCTTTCAGTGCCTGTCAAGATTTACGTAGATTATTCTGAAATTCCATTAACTGTATATATCCCCCCTTTGCATTCCTAACCATCATGAGTGTATAATTATAAAGATCTTTATAGGCTTCCCAGTCTGCATTTATAAGAGTTAATTTGAATTTTTATAAAGAATCATTCCTCTGCTTCATTACCAGCTTGATATTATCTGTCAGCCATGCAGCAGGAGGCTTCGTTACTCGAATCTCTGGACTTAATTTTCAGTGTGGCAAAAACCATACAATAATCTGATTAATCATCAATGTTCAAACATTCTGTACAAAGTCAGCATTAGTAAATAATATGGGATCTAGAAGTGTACAGGTTGTTTTTGGCACCCTTGCAGGTTCACTCAAATAGTGTTTTAAGCCATATGCTTCAAAAGAAGAGACGAGGGTTATCAAGATTGAAAAAACATACATTCATGTCACCCAGACATAAAATCTCATCACATAGTAACGAGATAACATGTTAATCGAAAGTATGTTTTGTAGTCAGTGGTCAGTTTTAAGAGACCAGGTCTGTTTGTAATAAAAAGCGATGCGTTGAAAGAAATGAAGCGGTTAGAAGTGGTCGTTCTTGGTCATGTTGCTTTGAATCCCAGGGCAAGTACGAAGGAACTGGCAAGTGAATCTGGTTTTTGGCGAACTACCATTCAAAACATTTTGAAGCATCATAAATTTCACCCATACAAAAAAAAAGATCTAGAATGGCCTGCACGATCGCCGGATTTATCATCCCTAGATTTCTTTTTGTGGGGCCACATAAAAATAAAAATTTATTCTACTCAGCCCTTTCCTTACAAGACTTACCCCAGTGTATCATAAAGGAATGTCGTCAAATCACTCCAGAGATGTAACAGATCGCCGGATTTATCATCCCTAGATTTCTTTTTGTGGGGCCACATAAAAATAAAAATTTATTCTACTCAGCCCTTTCCTTACAAGACTTACCCCAGTGTATCATAAAGGAATGTCGTCAAATCACTCCAGAGATGTAACAGAATGTGTGCAGACGTTTTGAACAAAACTTGTACTATTGTATGGAAGCTGGCAGTTGAAATTTTGAACATTTGATAAACTAACATGTAAGTTTTTGATAAATAAATTACTCACCTTTAGAAGGCAATTTCTTAGAACCCACTGTTTCAAACTTAAAAAATAAAACACTGTTCAAAATAGATTTACACCAACTCTAAAATGATGTGATACTTGACCCCCCATGTCATTTAAGATTTTATGGGCGGATGGCACCACTTGGGGGCTGCTGTTGCGTTGTTGAAAATGAGGCTAGAAGTCTTCCCCCCTTTGAAAGTAAAGTTTGCGTCCTTGAGTGATTTTCAACAAAATCACGATAAGTGCCCTAAAATTGTTTCGTTTTCAAGTCGCCACTATGTGTAAACACAAAAATTTTAAGTCACCCTATGAGTTCTATGGCCTCTCCATACGTTTATTTGAAGATTTCTATGAAGACCTCTCTATTAGTGATAGTAACTTACTTGTCATCATCCACTGAACTGTCCTTGGAGGGGCTTTTCTTTTTAGTTTCCAGAGATGGAGGAGGTTGATCTTTCTTAGATTCATCTTCTTCTGCATCTGAATCTTTGTCCTTCTTCTTCTTCTTTTTGTCTTTATTACTTTTACCATTGTCTCCTTTATATTCATACTAAAATTAAAATAAAAACTTTTAATGTTTTAAGATGGAGACAATTAAGTTGGTATGTACTTACCTTATACAGTGGCCAAAACGAAGCGAAAAAGCCAACATCTTCTGTCAAATTTGGAAGTATCCATAAATGATGTTTTCCCATTGTGACAACCCATATGAGGCAGAAAATTATTAGTCGTATAATAGACAGAACGATGATAAATGCAAGGAAGAAAGCACCTGCCACACTGAGATAGTAAACTCCTAGTCTGAAATGAAATAGAAACATGTTAAGTGTGAATATAATGTTATTAAACAAAATAAGATACATTTTTTGGAAGTTTTATTGTATAGCGTAGTACATTTGAAGTATCAATTGGCAGGACGTTTGGACTATTGACATTTAGGCTTATAATTCCACTTTACACTTATCTATAAAGTGCTTTGTGCAATTTATATCACAATAAACTATAACTATAAGTCTTCAATATACAGGATGTTTATTAAACATAGCAAATGTTCAAGGGGTTATTCTAAGAATATAATATTCTCCTTTGATGATTTTTCGAAAGCCGGTTTGTTTCGAAGATATAGAGTGATACAATTAGTTATAAAGCCTCTTAATCTACAGGAACTGTTGAAAATGCTTTTCTCACTAGGTTTATACGTAAATTAACATCTCACCTTAACTCAAAACAATTTTAGTGTACAACAACAAAAAGTCTGGATACAGCAAGTGCGTTATGATAGTGAATTTTCATAAAACTATTTTTAATAGCAAATAAGTGTATTTTTTTTAAGAAAGCAGGCATCAAATTTGATTACCAGTATAAACTATATAGTAGAAACAATGTGCCATGTTTCATCAAAATAACTTCATTGGTGAAAAATGTACAAAAATCTCCGAAAGTAAACTTACAATGGTTTTTTGGCCAACGAACCTTATAGGTTAATAGCAAAGTGAGCTATTCAAATTTGAAGCATTTATTGCTACCATAACGCACTAGCTGTGTCCCGAATTTCTTTTCTTACGAACATGCATTATATTGTTCGATGGAAAATCCAAAAATTCAATAACCTAAGGCGTGTTCAATTTAAATAAAAAAAGAAATTGTATCTGGCTTATGGTCCACCCTGTGATTGTAGAAATATTTTTTTAAGATGTAGCTCTCAAGACACCCTATAATTAATATATACAATTTTTTTCCTATCTTGTATAATAACGGATATATTGAGCTTTATTAATTTTTTATGAAAATTCTAGCTATAGCTAAAACTACTGCCAAAGCATCAGAGAAAGGGTCTATTTGAGATAAATCTTCTGGAAATATTTTAGTAAAATCAAGGACAATGGCGGTTAAAACTGAAACTTACGGGTTTGCAGAACACTCTTCTTGCGACATATTCTTTACATAACCCGCATTTGTTTCAGGTTCTTTGCCTAAATGTGGCCAATTTTGACGTTTCAAATCGCGACTTTGACGTTTTGAGGAAAACCCCAATTTTTTTGTCTTTAAATGCCCATAACTTTTTTGTCTTTACGCTTACATTCCTAAATTTTGGTACATGCTTCACTCTTTACAAGGCCAACACGCGTACCATTTGGTTGCCCTTACTTTGTTATTTCCGGAGATTTAATTTTTTTCTTTTTTCCAAAAGAAAACAAAACTTTCCGAGAAAAGCTGGGTCGACTTTTCTGGCTAACGAACTTATCCAACTCACTCACAAAAGGAACGTGCTCATAAAATTTGATCAAAATTAGCCCATTCTTTTTTGAGTTATCGGTGCGATATATATATATATATATATATATATATATATATATATATATATATATATATATATATATATATATAATGATTATTTATTTGCTGAAAATTATACATATGTCAGTACAAGAAAGTCCCAGGACTTGTATAGTATTTCATGACAACATTTAATAAGAATATTCCAAAATATATGACACCTCTCTTCCAAAACATCAATCACTTCCAATTTTGACATGCCAAATACCATAATTTTCTCAATCTCTTTTCCATCCTAATGTATTAGTCAATACTTTTATTGTAAAGTAATCTTGACAATACCATCCGAGCTTCTGACCTGAGATTATTTTTTCTTCACTCCATTATTACATTGAATTTTATGCTTTAGCTAGACCCAAAGTGACAAACAAATTTCAACTGACAGTTTATTTAAATATATATATATATATATATATATATATATATATATATATATATATATATATATATATATATATATATATATATATATATATATATATATTGTGTGTGTACACATATAAATCAATTGAAACTGACCCTGGATATGGATTCTGGCGGGCCTAAATCGCCCTCATTTGAAGAAATTTTTTCAATATTCAAAAGTCAGGATATCCTCATTAGTGAATTTTTTTTAAAGAAAATTCAATAATAATGAGAAGCGTAGTTTCTTAAAACCGATTACCCCTGATCAAATTATTAAGTGAGCAGTAAGAATGAAAACCAATTTTAGTAGTAGAGTACACTATATTCCCTCAATGCTTATTAAAATATTGTTGCAAATTGAATCATAACTTCCACATAGCTGTGATAATCTACTCTCTGCAGAAAGACATTCTCATGAAATAAATTGAGGGTCCTTGACAATCCACTTCATCACAAAGAAAAGATTCATATTCCTTTACTCAAACTTCTGAAACAGTATATTACTCGAGAGTTTTAATGAAAAAATGTCAATTTTCCCCAAATCAACCCCCATTCATCCCCTACCCCCTGGAGCGATTTTACCCAAAAATAATCCGAACCGTTCGTTTGCCGGGTGCTAACTGCTAACCAAATTTCAAGACGATGTCTCAACTCCATCTAAAGTTATTGTGGCTACAAACAGACAGACATACAGAACGACAGACCAAAAAAAATTATATATATATATATATATATATATATATATATATATATATATATATATATATATATATATATATATTGTATAGATTGTAATCTTTAATACGTCGGAAAAACAAAAAGATCGATTGGAATTAGATTCAAAGAACACTTATCCAAATTACGTTACGGTACTGTAGATAAGTCTTCCGTCGCCCGACACATTTGGAATAATAATCATCACGTTGATAAAGATAATCTGAAATTAATAAAAAATGTTAGAAAACCAGGAGAGCTAAATGGGTTCGAAAGCGTATATATTGCAAAATATAGTTACAACAAAAAATGTATGAACGCTTCACCACCGCCAATTACAACTCACCTGATCGATTGCTTTGGTAAATAAAATTCCCACGTTTTCAGCACGTTCTAAAGATAACATAAGTATACAGATATTGCCGCCAAAGGAATCTATGTTAATTTAGCTGTCATTGAAAACTATTACAGATGGACACTTTTTAGATAAAGTAGTAGGCCAGTGCGAACACCTTGTCCGGCGATAAAAATACAATACACTGTGAATTTTGCCTGCGACTAGTTTCCCACCTCAGTTCGATCTCTTTACCTAAGATCCGGTATATAAGTTGATGTTAGTTTTTTCAGTATTCAGAATGTTTCATCCTCTGATGAGGCTAACTTGGTTAGTGAAACGATCGTCAGGTCTTTTAAAATGTGGTGATTTGGGTTCTCCAAGTTTACTTATTCAACTGTTTTTATTATAGAGAAACGTTTCCCTGCTCCCATACACATCACAAGCTGTAGTTAAGTTCATTGTCAGCTAATAACGTGATCATCTAACAACGAACTTGACGATAGTCCGAGGTATTCTAGAGTTATTCTTCAGGTTACTAATAATACAAGAACATATTTTTTGTTGCTCAGTAGTTACACTGTTTTCTTCTTATAAACATAGTCATAATTGCCTGAAGAAAAATAACTTTTTATATATTTTTTTCTCAAACTGGAAAACTGATGTCGCTAAACTGTATAGAAAGTATCCTACAAACTGCATAAACGTAATAACATGCTTAAAGATTACCTGACTGATGGTGGCCACAGAGGAAACAGACAAATGCCGATGGCACCCAAGACAAGTAAAGCTCCAATTATCCAATAGTAAAATGGAATGGGATCATAAATCCAGACGTAAGCATCCAATCCATCAACAAACCTCTGATCATTGTGCATGTCCAGACGAATTTTCTTCTTAAGTTTCTCCTTCTCTGTCTGAATTAAAAAAAATATTGAGGCTTATAAGTTTATAAGGTTTTCTACTAAAATTAGACTACATATGGAAACTAATATAGGTAATTATAGTGGAGCAGCTAAGGTGATCCCCTTCCCCCTTAACTTATATACACTCTGAACTCTGAAAATCGACAAAGAATAAATGTGGTTTATGTTTCAGAATATTTTAATAACATTTAAAAAGTAAAGTAATAACGGGCAACTGGTGAGTGAGTGCCGAGATAAGACAAGCCACCTGGCTGGGCAGAATGAGGTGACCCTTATCTGGTTGCCGGGTCACTCGGGGGTCAAAGGCAATGAAGAAACTGACAGTCTCGTGAAGAGAGGGTCAGCAGAACCATTTATGGGACCAGAACCGGCTCTGGGCGTGACAAAGAGCACTGCCAGGGGAGCCATTAAGTCCTGGGTCAGAAACCAACACAAGGTGTACTGGGCAGACTGTCCAGGGCTCAGACATGGGAAGTCAATAATTGACGAACCCAGTTCAAAGAGAGCTGTGGAGCTGCTAAATGTTAGCAGAGGACAGCTCAGAAACACAACAGGTCTCTTGATGGGACACATGGCCGTCAAGAAACACCTGCATAAAATGGGGCGGTTTGAAGGGGACCTCGCATGCAGACTCTGCGGCGAGGGGGAGGAATCAGCCCAGCACATCTTGTGCGAGTGTAAAGCTCTGGACCGCAAAAGACAACTGATCTACGGTCAGTCTAGACTGGAGACAGAGCAATATAAAATTTCACCCTACCAATCGCTGTGCAGACTAGTTCAAGGCACAGTGATTTTGGAATGGGTGGAGTAAGACTAAGGGTATGGCACAGTGCTATCAGGGCGACAAGACTGCAGACGGGCCCTGAGAGCAAAAAAATAACGGACAAACCTGACAATCTATCACTAAAGAAGGAAGATATTGCTGACACACTGCAAAGTCTATTTAGAAAAATTGTATCATGGAAAAAGGAATTTAAGGTGAATATTATCTACACAGGATGGAGAAGATAAATCTGATATGGGTCCTTTATTTTTGAGAGAAGAGTTTAAAATAGAAGAGTTCAGACCTGTTAACACTATTCCATTCTTGTCAAAAATATTAGAAAAGCTAGTAGATAACCAGTTTTATTAATTTATAGAGAAAAATAAGAAAAACAAATATCAATATGGATTTAGAAGCAATGATAGTGGTGAGATGGCACTGTAATATTTACTAGCTGAATGAAAATTGGCAAGAGATGAGGGAAATGTCATATGTTGTTGTTATTTTTGTTTGACTTTGGACCATTAGATCCATTAGCCACAGACTTTTATTATTTCTAATGGCTAGTGGTATTATATGAGCACTATACGAAATATAAAGGTATCAAGGTTGTATGCCCAGCTAATTTTATTATATTTCACTATTAGTGAATTTTCATTAAGAAAATTCACTAATAGAGAGGTATTGATGGTAAGACTTTTGGAAACATTTTTCAAATGAGCGCGAATTAGGGCCTCTAGAACCCATATCCGGGGTCAGTTTCAATATATATATATATATATATATATATATATATATATATATATATATATATATATATATATATATATATATATATATATAATGTGTGTATCCAACCGCTAACTCAAAAAATACTTGACCGATTTTGACCAAATTTGGGAATTACCTTGATTTTGTTAATGGCTTGGATGAGTTCGTAGATGGGCACCGTGCGTCTAATTTTTCTTAGAAAAAAAAATGTAAAGAAAATTTTGAAAACGCAATATTTTTTGAAATATTGAAGTGGTTTCGAATGAAAATTTGCACATATATAGGAGGCGTTACAATAGAACTGCTAACCAAATTTCAAATTAAACGGCATACGAGGACAGGAGTTATTAAAAAATCAAAATAATAAATGAATGAACAGTCTAAGATATGAGTTCAAATTTCATACAGCATTTCCCAGGTTCAATGTTGATACAGATGGTTAGACTGTGAATGCGTAATTTTGAAGAGATAATTCAAATAGAGACAACAGTCACCTGACAATTAAATATAAAGGAGCCGGGTTGTCAGATTTAATAAAATTTCATTTAAATCTTAAAATGTAAAACATATGGTAATAACACGTATTTTTACTTATTAATGACAAATAAAAGTTCGTCAAAAAATTAATCCATCTAAGAAATATGGCTTAATATTAATAAATGTTGAGTTACCAATAATTTCTCATTTGATTTATCATAAATTATAATTTACTCAATCTGACACCGCTGCAAGGTAGGCCAACTGTCATCGCGAAACGAGAGTCGCCGACTGCCGACGGCGAAACGTTAGACACTCGACGTGTTATTTACATTTATTAAAACTGAAATGTTTTGTTATATTACAAAATATACCAAATAGAAGTTTCACTTCAATGAAATGGTTTAAAACTATAAGCTCAGTACTAATTTCCGATGCTTCAGCGCCAGTAGCATTATAATCCAGAAATATATTTAATCTTCAATATCAATCTAACCTCAAAACATTCGAAGATTCGTTATTATTGTTTATGGTTTTATTTTGCAAGGCATCCTAAAATGAAGTAGTAGTCACTAGCCACGTTTGTTGTTATAAAGCTCTTTATATTATATCTCTACATGTTATGTTAGAGTTGTTATTAAAAAGTGTTCTTTTGATTTTGTCCTAAAGTTTCTGACACAATAATTGTTGATCAAATGTAAGTAGCACATGCTTATCGTTATTTGTGTTCTTCAATATTTTTAATAACCTGGCAAGTGAAACAAATACTAACTTATACTTATTGGTACAAGTATCACAAAAAAACTCTAGACGCAGCAAGTACGTTATGGTAGTGAATTTTCACATAAGAATTGTACACTATTAATAAGATATATTGTTAAAACTAATTCTTTAAATTTAAATGGACCAGTTAGCGATTATTTGAAAAAATTTATATTTTATATGGAGCTACTAAATTAAAATTTGGTCTTGGATATAATATGTAAGTACTGCAAGTGCCTTTAAAAAAAATTGTGTTACAAATGTACCTGTCGAATTATAAAAAACTCTAGACGCAGCAAGTACATTATCTGAGATCAGATCTCTCTGAGGCCTAGGGTTGAACACACTGAGACCTCACAGACGATCTCCGGCGAGATTTGGGGAGTAGGCAGATTGATGCCCCGTAATCGAGCTACAACAACCCAACCTACCTTTATCCACCGCTCTAAGGAGTAGGCAAATTGAGGCCTTAGAGTGTCCTTACATATTTCCTTTACCTACCTTTGTCCACCACTCTAAGGAGTAGGCAGATTGAGGCCGTAGAGTGTCCTTACATATTTCCTTTACCCACCTTTGTCCACCACTCTAAGGAGTAGGCAGATTGAGGCCTTAGAGTGTCCTTACATATTTCATTTACCGACCTTTGTCCATCACTCTAAGGAGTAGGCAGATTGAGGCCTTAGAGTGTCCTTACATATTTCCTTTACCTCTTGAAAATGGCTCCAAAACAGGAGCCGAAACGTCGAGTTTCCATAAATCCTGGACGCGGTTTAACCCGAGAACCAAGCATGTCTCACATTAAAGACCGCGGAAATCTTTCTGAACACACACACACACACACAAATATATATATATATATATATATATATATATATATATATATATATATATATATATATATATATATATATATATATATATATATATATATATATATATATATATACATATAAAAACTGAAACTGACCCCGGATATGGGTTCTGGGGTCCTTATTCGTGTTCATTTGCAAACATTGTTTCAAAATTCAAAAGTCGGGATCTCCCTATTAGTGAATTTTTTCTACGAAAATTCACTAAAAAGCATGTGAACAATATGTAGAGAGAGATTCTTAAAAAACTAGAAGCATTTGGGATTTAAAGGGGTTGTTTTGGATTGGTTCAGAATTTTTAACTAATCCTCTACAGAAAGTCACATGTGAATGAAAGGACTCTTGGTCAATAAAAACAGACAGAAGTGAAATAGAGTTGAAAATTATTGCCGATTTTGAAAAATTGCATATTTGGTTAAAACTGAAGAGAGGCGACTTTCCCATATAGATACAGCGAATTTGAAATTCCAAAAATCAAAAGTTCCCAGATATTCTAGTAATTTATTAGAGTAAGACACCAGTTTAAGGTTGCAGTGGAGTGTCTGAGATATAGCCCGCTCACCACTGAATCTAACCAAATACTATATAATGACAATACAGGACACTCCAGCTGATTTCGTGTTACAAAAATATCAGCGCCCCTAGCGGATAGTACTGATGTTACATCGTTCGAGAACGTGTAACACTAGCAATTGCTGGTGTTTAACTGTGTATAATTAAGTTTGAGCTGTGTTTTTTACAATGAATGTTAGTGGTTGGGAGTGTGCAATCTATAATTGTTCGAATTATAACGTGCTAAATCTATCAGACATTTCATAGGTTTCCAAAGGATGGCGAAACGTGAATATGATTTGAAGCAGAAGACAAATTCAGAATCACTTTTATGCCAATATGTACAGTTCGCAGAAGATAATTTATTGTGTAATATTTACCATCATGTACCTATTTATAGATAAACTTCGTAAACGGATGGTTGAAATGCTTCAATCATAACTTATCTTCCAGTGCATAAAAAAATATGAAGGCATAAAAAGTTTTGCATTAATAATAAATGATATAAGAAAACTGTTTTTCTATTTTCTTCTGTGTCCTTTTTTATTTCAGTATGGCATAAATTGTCACATTTTTTCACATTTACAATTATTTTACTTGGTAAAGGCTTTTAATTATCTTCCCAAGACAAGTTTTCAAAGAGACAAGTAGAAATAGCAGATTCAGCCCTATAATAGATGTATTCACGAAAGTAAGAGTCTCACCTTTCATCTGCACAATTTCTTAATTATGTACTAAGTATATCAGTTACATATTTTAAAATATTAGATTAATAAGACAGTTTTCATGTAGAGATATAGCAAATTGAGTACTGTGCTACCATTTATACCTAGAACAATTATTTATAGGTAAGTACAGATTGTAACTTAATATCCTCAGAAGCAGCTTTCAGTATATTTCTATATCTACCCTTGAAATAGTAGTTTAATGACGGTTTTAATGTAGTACTTTAAATTATGATTATGGGTAAGAGAAATTTGGAGAATTATTCATGGTGAATTCATTTAGGTTTCAAGCTGATTGTTGATACAAATTCTATTTATAACTATATAATCAGAAAAATTTCACTGTTTTGTCATGCACAAGTTTTTATATTTATCTATAATAAACCAATTGTCTAAATTAAGAATATGCAGGTAAATATACAATTCAAATTACCCGCACAGTTGTCAGTACTTCACGTGAGGTGGCGCTAGTGTACTTGTCACAAATTTCACCAATGCTAAAGCATAGGAGTGTCCCATATTGTCATTATATAGTATTTGATCTAACCTAAGCCACCAGTTGAGCAGAATTCTAATGTGTGATGATAGTAACACTTGCTACCATTAGTTGAAGACTATATGGATAAGGCAATTAATAAATACTTCAAACAAAGCTACACCTACTTGAGTTTCCTGTTTGCCTTCAACAACACTGCTTTCTGCATCTGTTCCTTTATCCTTCTCTTTGGTATCTTTTGACTTCTCCTTGTCAGTACCAGATTCAGCACTTTTCTTCTCCTTCCTTCTGCTTTTCAGTTCTTGCTCGGAGACTGGCACTTTCCTGGCTCGATGAAAAAACTTATGCAACAGCATTCCATGTAAGTAGCGCACTATGTCTTCTCTTGTTTTGAAGAGGGGAGTCTCACCTTTAGTCCACTGGGACTCGATGAGGGCATCAACTGCCTTACGAGCTAGAACAAACAAAAAATACTAAGATATAGTTTTATGTGAATATTTTGTGTCTGATAAATTACAAAAAATCATTTTTAAATATGAAAAATGTAGACAGATTTATAAAATACCAATTTCAGTGTCATTAACCATAGTCAAAAGATAGGCCTTGAAACTGACCCTGAATATGGGTTTTAGGGGTCCTAGTAGGGGTCCTAGTTCAAGTCATTTAAAAAAACTTTTTCAAAATTTAAGTCAAGATCACATTAGCAAATTTTTGAAATACAATTCAAGTGTCTACCATAAATTTAGGAGAAATGTTAGGTAGAAGCATCAATCAAACATTTCTTATATGCCTTGTATACAGGTCTCCCGTAAATAGTGCACAAACGCCTGGGTGTTGACAGCTTGGTTCATGACCTATCAGGATAGTGATACTTCTTTTCCCTCAGGGCTCGTGAAAAGTATGTTTAGTAAAAGAAGTAATCTGGACTGTTCTGATATTGCCTGGTGTCATAAGTACACTTGGAGAACGATCGTTTCACTAATCAAGTTAGCGTCACCAGAGGATGAAAAATTCTGAATTTTTCAGAATTTTTCATCCTCTAATGACGCTAACATGGTTAGTGAAACGATCGTCAGGTCTTTTAAAATGTGTTGTGGTGATTTGGGTTCTCCAAGTGTACTTATCAGTGCTCATCACAGGTTCCAATCTTCGCTGATTGCCTGGAGTCCCTAACTTATACCAATGTTTTGCTGACATTTCCACAAATTTGAAGTTTTTTTTTTACTATTATTTTTTATTTTCTTGAAATAGGTACTCTACATTAGTTGCCGCATCGAATTCATTTAACATATTTTTCAAAATAATTAACGAAACTGAAATTTAATGTCAATTTTGAGGTTCAGTGCTGAAAAAAAAAAGTGTTGTGCTTACTTGGTAAACCGCAAGAAAAACTTCCTGATTTTGTGAGGATTTTGAAATGGTGAAACACTACCTGTTTTTTTCTTATGGGACGTAAAATATTGGTTTTTATTTAAAATGGGCCAATTTTCTTAGCATTACAAAATAACAGCTTTCTGGCTTGTTCAACTTTGTGAATCAGACATGGAAACTTGATGGTATTGTTAACAAGATTTACTTTCACTCTGTAATTGTTCATTTTTGTCTTTTTTTGGAAGTACAATGAATTTTGTTTCTGAAATGATTACTAAATGATAAATGATAGTTGTTGAAAAAAAATATATTTTATGACAATAAATGCACGAATTGATGCCCTTCCTGTCTAATACACGCTCTACATCTATTCAAAAATGATCTTTTTAATAAACGTAATGTTTTCGAGGATATTTCTTATGATGCCTGATTTATTTTGCGCCATATATCTTGTTCATTGTGAATTGGTTTTAAATACACTTTCTTTTTAAGGCAGTCCAAATAAAAAATCCAAAGGATTGAGATCTGGTGTCCGAGCTGTAACTCTTTCTATCCTGAGGAAGCACCAAAGAAGGTACGAAATATAGAGCATGTTTTAGCAAAGAACTTGCGCTTCTTTGGTGCCCATAGATTTTTGAGGTCAATAGCCCTTATTTAGACTTTAACTTTTGGAATCCAGCAATAACAACCGTTATTCCCTATCAATTCTATGTATGTATATATATATATATATATATATATATATATATATATATATATATATATATATATATATATATATATATATATATATATATATATACAGGGTGGCGCATTGAAAACGAAACAGACTGATATGCGTCCAGAGAAATATTTTTTTTAGAAACGCTGAAACACGTCAATTTTAATATTGAGGGGGACATGTTTTGACATAAAACTCAACTTTGTCACATCAACCCCTTAAGGGTGGTGATAACAACCCTTATATTTTAAATAGGGAACATGGGTCGAGTGTTACATCATTTGAAAGCTCTTTCTTTTCTGAATTCAGCACACAAATTTTTTTGGAAATTTTATCAACTCGCTTAAAAATTATTCACAGTTGAAGTTGCAAGAACGTATTTTATTCATTGTGATAAGAAATGCACTAATTAGTCAATTTTTCGTTAAAAAAAACTAAAAACAAAACCAAACGTTCAAAAATGTTTATTCAGTTAAGTAAGTGTTCAAATTGTTGACCACCAGCTTCCATACAAAAGTACAAATTTTGTTCAAAACGAGCTCTAATGTTCTGGAGAATTTGTGGAGTTATTAGACGACATTCTTCAACAATGCGTCGTCGTAATTCTTCCAGAGACCCCGGTTCTGTTGCGAAAATTCTACTCTTAAAATGACCCCATAGAAATAAGTCTAAAGGAGTTAAATGCGGTGATCTAGGGGGCCACTCAATAGCACCTCTACGTCCAATCCATTGCTCTAGAAACTCTCTGTTCGTAAACTCCCTAACACGTTGTGAAAAATGCGGAGGAGCTCCATCTTGTTGAAACACTAATTGATTTTCTTGATAACGATCATCATTTTCAACAATGTCAATTAGTAGAGGGTAAACGATATCTTCTAGTAACTCCAAATACATTTCACCACTCAAATTGCCATCAAGAAAAATTGGTCCGATTAAACAGTCTCCAAAAATACCAGTCCAGACATTCAATTTCTGTGGAGTTCGAGTGTGGACTTCGTGAAAATTTCTTGGATTATTATCTGCCCAATAACGACAATTATGACGATTGACTGTAGAGTTTAATAAAAACGTACACTCGTCTATTCGTGCAGTCATAACTTCACAAAACTCCAGCCGCCGATCAAAATCATCTTCATTCGGTTGTTGTATAAGATGAATTTTATACGGTTGAAATTTATGCTTCAATATGCGCTGAATAGTTTTCTTTTGATGTTTGAAACAGTGGCCAATTGTCTTGTGCTCAAAGTTGGGTCTGCAGCAATTTCTCCTAAAACTTAAATCTCAGTAGTCTCATTTCTCACCGGAAATTCACGTTCAGGATCCCGTTTTTTGTTGGCTACTGAACCACTTTGTCGAAACTTTGCAACTAACTCCAAAATGTATTTTCTGTTAACATGTCTGTTCGGATGTCGTTCATTAAACAAATCTGCGGTACGATTGGCACAGTCATCGTTTTCGAAAAAATAAGAGTAATTATTTCAACTCTTTCTTCTACAGAATACACCATTATGAAATTAATTTTCGGTAGCACTATCAAGTATCAAACCGACCGATAAACTGGAATAATAAACCGCATTTCTCTCATTCCGATAAGAAATGTTCTGATAGTCAATTTTTTGTTTAAAAACCAACAAAACATTGATTATCAGCACATTTCTTTTCGGAATGAGTGAAATGTGTTTTTGCATCTTAAACTGTGAATAATTTTTAAACGAGTTGATAAAACTTCCAAAAAAATTAGTGTGCTGAATTCAGAAAAGAAAGAGCTTTCAAATGATGTAACACTCGACCCATGTTCCCTATTTAAAATATAAGGGTTGTTATCACCACCCTTAAGGGGTTGCTGTGACAAAGTTGAGTTTTATGTCAAAACATGTCCCCGTCAATATTAAAAATAAATAAATAAATAAATAAATATATATATATATATATATATATATATATATATATATATATATATATATATATATATATATATATATATATATATATATATATATATATATATATATATATATATATATATATATATATATATATATATATATATATATATATATATATATATACATATAGTAGTCTCTATAATCCGGCCTTTTAGGTGTCTGGTTGGTCTGCGGGTACCGTTGCAGTCTTATTAAGTTTTGACACAATTTGAAATTCATGCTTATGTCTAGTCTACATAAAAAGGAAAAAGTGTGTCGTTCAGATTACCCAATATAATTAGAAACAACATTTTGCCTTTATCCAGTGCAATTCGAATGTGCAGAAGTGTTCTAATCGTCGTCACTTAATCATGGCTGAACAAGATAAATCACGAAAACACAGAACGCTTTCTCTGGAAAGCAAAATGGAAATTTTGAAGAAATTAGATAAATGCGCTTGTCAAGCTACAATTTACGATATTAAAAAGTACATTAATTAGGCATCTTTTATTTACCTGTTGAAATGGAAATTAAAAGAAAGATATTTCTCACCTTATCAGTATTTGTTAAGGTGTTTCCAGTAATACTGACAAATCCACTAATCCAGCATCGTCTTGTGCCAATGCCGGCCGGATTATCGAGACAGTACTGTATATAAAATATTAAATGTAACACCCTGTTTCCTGGTACGGATGAACATTTTAGTATAGGTTTTTTCACTCAAACGTTTAATTTTGACACAAAGTATCTACAGTTACAATGTGTTCATATGTGTTGTTAATGAAGCATCATATATAATATTTATTGGGAAAGCACTTAACTTATTTTTATAATTGTACCACGAGTATGTGTAACAGAATAAAAGTTTGGACAAAGCAAGTGCTTTATGGTAGCGAATTGTCGTAAAAATGTTTTTAATGGCAAATATGTCTTGTTTTTAAAAGGACATTTGATTGACAGTATAACCTATATAGTAATAACAATGTACCATATTTCATTAAAATAGCTTTGTTATTTCAAAAAATTACAAACATTTTCGAAAATAAACTTTAAAAGTTCCAGAAAAAACTGGTCCGATTTACCTGGCCAACGAACTTCTTCAAGCTATTTACGCACCTGCCAAGATATAATTATCCACAAACAGCTTTAGTACCAAAATTGAAAAAGAAAATATGAAAATCTGCAAAATTTCTTTTACAAAAATTCACCATTTATTTTTACAGAAATTGCCTTCAGTAATGTTACACTAAATTATATTGTTCACAAAAATTCGACAACTTTTTTTTACAATAACTTACTACACATCTATTGTTAATTACCAACATACCAAAAAAATCTTACAACAAATTATTTCTACGGAAACACTAAAAACATTTCTGCGAAAACTTTTTCGATTTTTTCGACCAGTAATGCAAACAAAAAGCTCTCTGAATGTGTCATTTCCATGGGACTATGCTTGCAGGTTGCAAAACAATTGAAATAACTCAAAAACGATATCATTTTTTTTACCTTACAAACATTCATTATAATTCGATGGAAAATACAAAAAAGCAATAACACAAGGGGTGTTCTATGAAAAAAAAAAAAAAAAAAAAAAAAAAAAAGAAAGTGTGTATCACCAACGACTTATGGGGCAAGCCTGTGATTGTCAAAATGGATTTATAATATTCAGCTCGAAACACCCTATAATTAACGTATATAATTTTTTCTCATATTTTGTATAATAACGGATGTATTGAGCTTTACCGTAGAAATAAGTCAGCCTGTAGATGTGTAAACAGACAAAAACTGAAAGTGAGAGTTTTAGGGGTTCTAGTTTGCGCTCGTTTAAAGAAATCTTTTTAAAATTTATAAGTCGCGGTCTTCGCAATAACGAATTTTTTGTACAAAATTTGCCAAAATATACACTATTAAACCATAAACTCTATAGCTGAAAGTACTGCCAAAGCATCAGAAAGAGGGTCTTTTTCAAATGGATTTTCCGAAAATATTTTAGTAAAATGGAGGACAATGATCGTTGAAGCTGAAACTTAAGGCTTTGGAAAGCACACTTATTACGACATTTTTTCTATATAATCCGCATTTGTTTGATGCGTTGTCTGAAAATTGCAATTTCTGACATTTCAAATCGCGACGTTGATGTTGAAGAAATGTTGAAGTAACATTATAAAATTTTTGAAATATTTTTTCTGCTACTTTTGGACCTTTTTGCGTCAAGAAAACTTAACTGTTGTACGTAATATTCAATTGGTTTTGTCAATCACATAAAATATTTTGTTCTTGTGCTTTCTTCTAATAACCAGTGGCAGCCAAATTTTGTTTAAATGTCTATAACTTTCTTTTTCTTTTAACTTAGAGATCTGAATTTTGGCGTGTAGGGTATGTTTGATAGTAGAAACGTATATGCCAAATTTGGTTGTCATAGCTCTGTTATATGTCGAAAGTGGTTACTTTCAAGCATAACATGTGCATGGACTATATAAGACTTATTGCACAACCTAGTAATTATTTGAAGTAAATTTGTGAATGTCCTTGTATTCACTTTTCTCATAGATATTTTATGTTGTCAGTGTGGATAAAGGCTCTTAACCTTGCATGCTTAAGCCATGATGTTTGCGGGTTCAAATCCAGGGTACCCAGCAGAAATCAAATACCAAATTCCCTGACATTTCCAGGCCCTCGAATACATTTTTCATAATACTCAAAATAAAAAACACACATACCTGAATACTTTTTTTTATGAACATAAATAAAAATTACGAACATAAAATTTACATAATGAAGAACATAAGTATGGTTAGCTCCATTAGATTTATAACATATAGCATGTTCGAGAAGAAGATGTGCAATTTTTTCATGGAAGAACTTGACTTTCATGACTGGCTGACAAACTTAGCCTCCGGAAAGAATTTTCAAGTGTGATGGAACAAACCAGAAGTCTTTAGGTGGCGTAGAAACTTTGCAAACTATGTTGTCTATATATAAATTTGAATACACCTGGGAAATGGGTTCCAAAAGCTCAGATTCGCGCCAATTAATTATTTTTTTTAATTCGAAGGTCATTACCTATCTAAAAGCGAAGTTTTATTTATGAAAATTCGCTGAAAAATGAAACAAACATACTGTTTACATGTGCCATATACAAATGCCAAATATTTTGCAACTTTCAACATGATCATAAAGGTTAAAATAAAATAAACACGTTCACAGCAGAGCTCTACCCCGCCAATACATAAAACGCTTTTGCATTTTATGCATTCAAGGAAGAACAGTCCAAGTGAGATGTACAGGGTGATTTTTTTAAGTGTCTCACCCCTGTAATTTTTTTATTACCAAAGATATCAAAAAAATTCCAACGCCATCTGACAAACTATCATGCGATGAGTTAAAATATTGCGACAGAAAAACAATTGCACATCTCCTTCATAGAAATCCGTGGCCAACGTTAATTTTCTTAAATGGAACGATAGGCCTCAGACACATACAGTCAATGCAGAATCGAAATCTGCGTACAACTATGCTATGCTCGCATTTCTAAACAAATTTTTTTGGGGAACACTTTAAGTTTACTTTCGGAAATTTTTGTGCGTTTTCAAACAATAAAGTAATTTGATGAAACATGGCACATTGTTTTCACTATATAAGTTATACTGGTAACCAAATTTGATGCCTGCTTTCTTTGAAAAAAACACAGATGGCGTTGGAATTTTTTTGATATCTCTGATAATAAGGAAATTACAGGGGTGACACTTAAAAAAAATCAGCAACATTTTGAAATTTTGTGACGTCATGTCTCCGAAACGGCTCGACATAGAAATGCCAGCGTGGCATCGTTATACGCAGATTTTAATTCTGCATCGACCGTATGTGTCTGAGGCCTATCGTTCCATTTAAGAAAATTAACGTTGGCCACGGATTTCTATGAAGGCGATGTGCAATTGTTTTTCTATCGCAATATTTTAACTCATCGCATGATAGTTTGTCAGAAAGTGTTGGAATTTTTTTGATATCTTTGGTAATAAAAAATTACAGGGGGGAGACACTTAAAAAAATCACCCTGTACATATGAGACATGTTTGAGATAGTATAAGGAGACACTATTTATATCGGTGCTGGTGTGGCATATGCTGTGTTCATTGGCAGATTTAATTGATATTGGTACCAAAGATAAGCTGCATTGTTATCAGATATATTTTCCTAAGTATGAGAAAACTATTTACGTGAGAAAATTCATATAATATATATGAAATAAAAATAAAAATGCATCTGCTAGTGATGAAATTTTACAAATATATAATTTCCATGTCTACTGAATGATTTCCATGACATTTGAGTAAAATCACAAATTTCCCTGATTTTTCCTGGTTTTCCAGGTCGCTGGGTACCCTGAAATCCCACCATGGGGAAAATACATTATTTGGCAGTGTGATTTAAAACTATAACTTCGGATGGCGTTGGCAAACCACTGGAGTATTAACATCAATCAGGTTACCCTGTTGGGGAAACAGCTACACTCTGGTTAAGTTAGATATTTCACTTTATTTTGATTGTTTTCGCTTACTGTCTGTCTTTCATTAATTAATTTCATCTTTGATCTGTTTATGGCGGCAAAGGTAAAACAAGTTAAAACAAAGCAATGAAATAAATGGAAAATTGTAATAATAATAATAGGTAAACGTAATAAATATATGTCTTCGTTATTTTGGATTTACCATTGCATCTTTGTCCTGAAGAAAATTATAAATTCATTTTTATTTGAATTATTTTTTTTTACATTTGCAGTTACGCTCATAATCAGGTACTACGATAATCAGGTACTCTTTAATTGAACAGGTATGAAATTATCTTCTGGTGAATTAGAAATAGTGTCTTCTAAATGAAACGCAAGGCAAGCCCAACTAAATTAAAATAGCTACTTTTCTTATCTTTGCTACAAACTCTCTTTTATCCTGGGAAATTTTGTCACCTCTGGATTATTTCAAGTAGCTTTCAACAGGTGAAAAGATATAAATATGAATAAAAATGGAGTTAGGCTGTTTTGTTAATAACATTAGCTGCTTTTTTGAAGTAGATGAAGAGACACAAGTTTTAAAGAATGGTAAGTTAATTCTTTGCTTTTGGATATACATATACAGAGTGTTTTATTAACCAGTGCAGAAAACTTGGGGAAAGATGGCACATAAATTTTGTACTGGGTGTTTTTATAGAAAATATTTTGATTTAAACCCCACCTGGAAAGTTACCAAATGTAAATTTGTAGAGGCAAGGTATAGATAAATATATCCAGCCTTCTAGTTTTGTTCCTGCATATGGTAGTGAATTTTCATTAAAATATTTTAAATGGCAAATATGTGTTTTTTAAAGAAAGCAGGCATCCAATTTGGTTACCAGTATGACCTATATAGTAGCAACAATGTACCATATATCATCAGAAAAGCTTTGTTTAAAGATGTACAAAAATGTTTCGAAAACTTAAAATGTTCCCGAAAAAACTAGTTTGCTGGCCAACGAACCTTATAGGTTAATAGCAAATTGAGCTATTCAAATTTGAAGCATTTAATTAAAAATTCGCAACCATAACGCACTTGCTGCGTCACGAATTTATTTTCTTACGAACATGCATTATAATTACGTGGTCGAAATTCAATACATCAAAGGTCAGCTCAGAACTTGCATGGACCTGGGAATCCGACTTTCGAATTAAAACAAAGCATTCTTTATTCTATCTGAACAGAGCAGATTTTAATAGAAATTTGCTACCATAACGCACTTGCTGCCTCCTGAATTCCTTTTCTTAAAAACATGCATTATATTTACGTGGTGGAAATTCGATACATTAAACGTCAGCTCAAAACTGGCACGGACCGGGGGAATCAGACTGTCTAATTAAAACAAAGCTTTGTTTAATTTATTTAGACTGAGCGATTTTAATAAAAAAATCGCTACCATAACGCACTTGCAGCGTCTAGAATTTCTTTTCTTACAAACATGCATTATAATTAACGTGGTCGAAATTAGATACATTTAAAGTCAGCTTAAAACGGGCACAGACGGGGGAATCCGTCTGTGTAATTAAAACAAAGCACTGTTTAATGTATTTGGACTGGGTGGATTTTCCTGGCTAACGAACTTATCCAAGCCACTTGCAAAAGGAAAGTATTCACTAAATTTGATCGTCATCGGCACATTATTTTTTGAGTTATCAGTGACACTTTAATATATATATATATATATATATATATATATATATATATATATATATATATATATATATATATATATATATATATATATATATATATATATATATATATATATATATATATATATATATATATATATATATATATATACCGACCTCGGATTTGAGTTCCTAAATAGCGCTCATTTGTAGAAATTTTTTCAAAATTCAAGTCGCGATTAGTGAATTTTTTTTAAAGAAAATTCACTAAAACAAAAATTAAAATATTATGAGCAGGTGAACAAAAACAAAAGCTAAGTAACCTATTTGACAGTTATGACACTAGTGACAAATTATAATCAAGATAACTCCATTCCAGTGGATTCAACATCAGTGCCTTTAAATAAAATGACCAGTCTCTTTGATAAAACGACCCCAAGTAAAAATATTCATTAAACTTGAACAAAAATTTCCCACTGGAAAACGCCTTAGGTCAAGTAAATCATAATATAATGATTTATTATTTATGGAGCACATTAACTTTAATAGACTTTTAAAATGCTTTCATATGGGGAAAACCCTCTTTGTTTAATAAGTACTATTTTTAAACATGCTTTGTCACTAGTCAAATATTTTTGCCACATACAACAGTATTGTAAAAATTTACGATTTAAAAACACCAGAAGGCAAGTCATCATAAAAGAAAGTTATCACATTATGTTATTCTATTCTTGGAAAACAGTTCTGATATCTTCAATTACCTGTAAAGTACTCAACATTGTGATTAAGAAATTTGGTTTTTTTAATTGGAACATTCCTCCTCATCCATTTTGCAACAGCAAATTCCTCTTTAGTTGGTTTATCAACTACTTCTTCGCCTGGGGGAACATATTCCTAAAAGAAACAGGCAGAATTAAAATTTATGAGGATGCAAAATTATAAAATATAATAGGAAAGCCACTTATTCTATTATATTTGTCCAAATGCAGTAGCAACAGCTGACTAGCTGACCCAAACAAAACACAAACGTCATACTTGTCAATTTTGTCAAATACATTGTGTTGAAATCGTAAAAAAAGCGACTAAAATGAAAAAAAAAAAATACAAAGGTAAATAACAATAGGTGTTGTTGGATCATATGTGATTTTCAGTTCATTAGACTATTGAAAAGTTAATCAGAGCGTGGCAGCGTTTCGACATACCGTTACTTTTAGCAATAATACGCTGTTAATGGCGCATCAGCTGGAACTCTTTTTGCTCTTGCTTGTTGCATATATAGACACAACAAAGAAAAGTATAATATTATTAGAAATACATATACCTTAACATCTTGGGATCATTTTGTTAACAATAAGTATCCTAAAGTTTAAAAGCAACGTCATAAATAATATGGTCACTTACAAGACAATTATGGTGACACCGAAAATAGCTAACTTGAACAAATTATATAATAGCAAACAAAAGCAATGTGCGTTATAAAAAGCCTACAAGATTTGTTACAAAGCAGATAAATAAAAATATATATTGAAATTACCTCTTTACGTTTCTTTCCTTTCTTCTTTTCCGCCATATTGACAATAACTGGTCGAGTTCACGCCAGCGGATCTAAAACATATGGCACTCAGACGTTCCAATCGTACGTGTAATGTCTAGCTGGTTCGCATTTCATAATTATTTATCTTTGGTGATTTCGTATGTTTTCGCAAGTCGGCAAATTTAATGATGTAGGAAATAACGCGTCATTATCGACTTCAATAAATACGTTTTAATATGAAGTCGTTAAACAAGTTCTTATTTACTCTGTTTACAGGATTGTTTAAGGACTTCTGTTTGGATAAGAAAATCCCGTTTTAAGAGAATTAAATTAAGAATTATACCATATGGATAATCTGATGCACTCATTAATTTACTTATATTTACAAAGCCTATCAAAATGTATAGGTATTTGGATGGACTCCCTAAAATTCTAAAGTCAGTTTAAATAGATTCATTTGAAATTTATACCTATCATAATTTTTACGTTTTGCAAGTTTTAAATGCGGTAAATAGGACCTGCATTATTAGAACCTCAGTGGTTCAGGGGTAAGAATTTGGAACCGAAGGGTACTTGGGTAGATCCCAGGGTTCTCCTTTCACGTTTTCAGTACAAACTGTAACATTAACATCAACCGAGGTTCTAACATTGTATTTGAGCAAGTTGAATGTCTGCAAATTCCGCCCTTCGGAGGGGGCGTAAAACCGTCGGTCCCGTGTCCATGCGATGTTTGGGCACGTTAAAGATCCCTACCCTTCTTACATAAAGGCAGGGGTTCGGCAACATTTCTAGGATAGTGAGGAGAAACTGCTCCCTGGCGTCGGTGATTGGTCATAGTCGCGAAAATAGGCAGACGTTAAAGAAACAAAACACACACAAGGACCTGCATATTTATAAAAAAATAGGTAGGTACCTACCTAATAATACTTATTTGATCAATTACCAAATTTGGGATTATGGGTGAGATATAAGAAACAGCGTATTTGGTATTTGCTAAGGTACTTATTTATATATATATATATATATATATATATATATATATATATATATATATATATATATATATATATATATATATATATATATATATATATATATATATATATATACGTATCCGTCTGATAACGCAAAAAATAAAATAATTAACGGATTTCAAAGAAACTCAGCAAGTGTCTTTCTTTTATTAATGGTTTGGATGAGTTCGCCAGGAAAATCGGACGGGGTTTTCCGGGAAAATTTGTCCGAATTTGAATAGAAAATTGAGTTATTCAAATTTTCTTTTGAAAAAAAATTGTTTCTCCTAAAATTACAAAGTTATTTTAATGAAATTTGTTGGATGTATTGCCTTAGGAAAGACCTCACCACATACCAAAATTATATAAATATATATATATATATATATATATATATATATATATATATATATATATATATATATATATATATATATATATATATATATATATATAAGTACCGTCAACTGGGGTGACTTCGGACAGGCGGGGTGACTTCGGACAACACGTGGTAATTTCGCGCACGTTCTTCTAGCGGCAAACCGATGCGCGAAATCCCGATTGTTCTCGATCAAATCTGTCCCTCTTAGTTCCGTCTAGACGTCCGTGGCGCGTGTTTGCTTGTTCGGGAGAGTTTTGCCGATTTAACGGCATTTTTCTGCATATAGGATTTTCTCGCTAACACAGTAAGTGGAAAAAGATACTCACTTTAGGTCTATTTAATTATTATTATGTGATAGCCCAATGTTTTAAGAACATTTTCATCAATATGTGGTTTTTCTATTTTCAATAGTTTTTATTATACAGGGTGATAATGAAAATATCTCCATTAAAGGGGGTGACTTCGGACATGGTACGAACCTACAAAAAAGTCTTAGGCGGCCGCCGATATCAATATTATCGTGCAGAGCAGTTGGAGAAAGCAGTCCAAGATGTCCAAAGTAAGAAAAAAAGTGTGCGACAGGCGGCAGAATATTATGGTGTGCCCAAATCCATCATAAGTGACAGAATAAAGGGGATTCATGGTAAATCTGTTGGGGGACAAACAAAAATACCGGAAGAAGAAGAGGAAAGGCTGGTTGCAACAATAAATATCGCGGCGCATTGGGGATTTCCCCTAACTCAATATTATATTCAAACTATTGTTAAGAGTTATTTAGACGAAAAGGGGGTAAATATACCATAGTTTAAACATAACTTACCTGGCTCTGACTGGATGAAATTGTTTTTGAATCGCCACAAAGGGCTGACAACAAGATGCTGTCAGAATATCAAAAGATATAGGGCTCAAGTCAATAAACAAACTTTGACAAGTTATTTCGAAGAGTTAAGGGTTTCTTTAGAAGGTGTTAGCCCCTAGAAAATCGTCAACTATGACGAAACAAACTTTTCAGACGATCCCGGTAAAGTTAAGGTGGTGTGTAAGAGGGGATCAAAACACTGTGACAGTTATGGATACATCAAAAAGCAGCATCAGCGTTATGATGGCGGCTTCAGCAAGTGGGGAATTATTACCGCCGTTCGTAGTTTACAAGGCAAAACATCGATACGAGGATTGGGAAGAAAATGGTCCGGATGGTTGCCGCTATAGTGTAAGCAAGTCAGGATGCTTCGAGACCGTCACATTTCGCGAATGGTTTCGACAAATAGCTATCCCATATTTCAAGAAAAAAGATGGAGCAAAAGTGCTCATTGGTGACAATTTGTCAAGCCACATTACTGTTGATGTTATCGAAGAATGTGAACGCCTAAATATCAAATTTATCTTGCTCCCGCCAAATTCAACACATCTTTGCCAACCGCTAGACATTGCCTATTTTGGCCCTTTGAAAAAAGCCTGGAGAAAAATTCTCTCAGAATGGAAGACAAAGAGAAGAGGGCCATTCCAAAAATGCGATTTTCCAAACCTCCTTAAACGGACATTAGCGTCAATAGAAGCTAGCTCAAAAAAATATATCTTGTCTGGTTTTAGAGCTGGGGGCATTTTTCCGCTCTGTCCTCAACAGGTTATAAAACGCCTACCCGAAGAAATATCTGAGACTGACCAAACTAATTTACCTCATAAGATAGACGAGAGCTTACTAGAATTTTTGAAGGAAAATAGAACGCCGGAACAAACAAAACCCAAAAGAAGGAGGCGTGTCACTATTCCACCTGGACGTGAGATCACACTTTTAGATATCCCAGATAATCGACAAAGTAAACCGAGTGCAGAAAACACTCCATCTGTATCTGGGATTAAAATTAAAATGTGTAAAAAACCGAGTAAAAAACCCATAGATATTGCATGCGACGGCGATTCCGATGATGTCGAGGATGATCTTCCATTATCTCTTCTAGCAAATCAAATCAAAAAAATAAATAAGATGCTTCCTTCTCAATCATCCTTTGATTTGCGCTTAGATATGGAAGTAGAAAATACAGAAGGGGCTGATGAAAGCTCTGAAAATATCTCTCAGCAAGACATCTCAGAAGAACTAGCTGTAAATGACTTTGTCGTCGTTGAATTGCCCGTGGAAAATTCCTTCAAAAATAAATATTACGTGGGAAAACTTCTTGCGAAAGAAGGGCAAAGCTACTCAGTTAGTTTTCTTCGAAAGAAAACATTTGGTGACGAAATTTACTTCCATTTTCCAAATGTTTCTGACAACAGCATCATTGGGGAGTCTGAAATTTATCAGAGACTGTTATTTAAAGAATTTAGAAGAGATTGCTATAAGTTTGTGAATTTACCAAAGAATATTATTTTAGAGTGATTGTGACTATACCTGCCAAATATTTCATAAGAATGATTTTTTTGTTTTTTTGTTTTTTTTTTTTGAGAATAAAGTGTTTATTTTTATGCATATTTTGACTTTCAATTCCTTCCAATTACTTCCTATTTCCTTAAAAATTAAAAAAATTTTTTTTGTCCGAAGTCACCCCTAAATCACTAAGCCATCGATTTCCTGTTGTTTTAAATACGTGTCCGAAGTCACCCCACCCCATGGGGTGACTTCGGACACTTTTCAAAATTTTAAAAAAAATGTTTTTGATTAAAAAAATCAACAATCTCAGTTGATCACCGTGTAGGTGAATGTTGGAGCTATATTGAGTTAAAATTTCAGAACGATTGCTTCGTTAGAAAAAAAGTTATTGATAAAAAAGTCCAAAATCTGTCCGAAGTCACCCCAGTTGACGGTACCTTAGCAAATACCAAATACGCTGTTTCTTATATCTATAGCTATAATAATTGGCTAATTTTGAATTTTATTAGGCGGTAATAAATAAAGTGTTCATAACACAAAAGGTTTATGATATTTTATAATGTGGCTATATATATAATTTTTTTTTCATTAAAACTCTTTTTAATCTAATGAACCTCTTTAACAGCTATTATACTTAGTCGCAAATAAAGGGGAATGAAATGATAGAGGTTGGGTAGGTAAATAGGTACTTACCTAACTATAAAGCCGGGATGTACAAAACCTGGTGTGTTAAGAAAATAAAAATGTATTGATTAAGTACTTATCTGTTACAGATAGTTTGAAACTCACCAATCCAATCAGTAAAATCAAAACAGTAATAATAGTATTATAATTTTTTGAACTAAATGTAAGGATATAAGTAAAAATTTATGCACAAAAATTTTAGGCTGTCAAAAATTAATCGTTTTTAACACTTTAAATTGACAATAAGAAGTAGGTAGGTCCTCTAAAATGACAAATGTTGTCATGTGAACCATTTATACAAATATTTTACAAAGACGGGAATGTAATTGGCCACAAGCCACAAGTTCATTTACATGAAGCCTAAATAAAGGGGTAAAAATACACAGCTTTTCTCATAGCAATTTTGTTACACTGCAACATTCAAAGTAACTTGAATGTTTCTCGTATACGAATTATTTTATTAATGAATGAATAATAATATTATTATAATTATATGCTGTGAGATTATTATGCTTTATTGGTAGATATATAATAGTCACATCATCTCTATATATACCATATAAAAGTCATATAATAAGTACCTAACTTTCATGTTTCTCAATTGAATTCAGTCATTAAGCAACCCAGGCAAACTATATGATTTGCTGTTTTTTGTAAATGGTCTTCCCAAAATGTTCTAGAAGAGGTATGCCTTGGATATTAGAGATAATATATGATTAGTACGCGGGATGGGACACCTGCGCCCATTGTCGATGGGAAGCGGGGGAATTTTTTAACGAGTTCCGAAGTGCTGGGTAGGTCGATGTGGAATCTGGATAAATTCCGTGTCCACCGAGGAAGCCCTGCGACTTTTTTTGTGAGGATACATGAAGACCTTAATATTTAAAATACCAGTAAATATTTGACAGGAAGTGACTTCGCGCATTAAGCAAGCTGCTGTAACAATCAGAGGCAAACCTGTTTCTTTATTGCGTGCCGTCAGAGACGCGTTTGGTACGTCAATGTACAGGTACAGCTTTGTTTGGAATATAGGTAATGGAAATATTTTCGAGCAGTTTATCTAATAATATTATAGGTGACAAAGTCGTCCATTTGACGCATCATTTTCCACAGGGTTGGACTTACTTTTTGCCTTTTTTTACATATATAAAATAAATAAATATCGCCTTTATTAACTAAATTATGATTCGTATTACAATCCCACAACCACCACCAGGAAAGGGCGAAGTCTAGCAGAGCTATTCACACTCAACCCCAACCGTCAGTGGAAACAGGGCACATTACACGCAACTGGGTATCTTCGGCAAACAAAAACAAAAAATAAAATCAACAAGCAAATCTGAAGAAAAATCTAAATTAAAAATTGCCTAAATTTCAAAGGAGTCCCAACTACAGGCCAAAACTTAAGCTAAGAATGGAAACACCCTAGCATCGATGCCTACCACATGGAAACCAACCTCTACCTATTGATTGTTGAGCAAAAACAATTTTAATTTATACTTAAATTTGTTGGTATTGAACATTTTAAATTTTTGAGGTAGTCGATTATACAAAACAAAAATAGATTGATACATAAAGCTACGTGTATCGTTATCTGTTTTATTTTTGCTCAAAGTAGGAAAAGTTGTTTGCAAAGTTGATTGTTTAGTGCGTTCTATACATCGTTAAAATTGATGCATCAACTGGAAGATATTTAATTAAACTTTGTATTGCTTTAGCTATATATTAATTAAAATTTATGTTCTTAATTTAATCCAATTTTGTTTCCATTCGCTACAGAATATTTAATGTACTTTTTTATAATTTGATGACACGCTTCGACAACTGTGATTATTAGCGGAATGGATATTGGAACAGTATGGCATGAACGGTGATATATGAATTAGTTTCCAAACAGAACAAATTAATTTGCCCCGATTGGGAAGCGAACCCACTTCAGAAACAGACATATCAAAGTTGACAACCCATTTAATGTATTATTCTATATTCTATAGTATTTGCGCCTATATTTGGTATTTACTATTTACACAAATTCACCACAGAATAATACCAGTATTTGTAAACTGTAAGGCGATATATGTATTCTCACCATAATTAGAATCGCAGGCTGGATTCGCTCTAATTAGAGCTCGTCAGTACGCTTTACAAATTATAGCGAGAACACACCTATAAAGTAAAACGGCTATGGTAGCCAGCCTTCTAGGTACATTGGAGCTCTCGTGACAACATACTACTTGGTTACGCACCGAGATGGCGACCCTGTCGTACATCTCACAATGTCCTAGGAGGCTGGCTACCATAGCCGTATTACTTTATAGGTGTGCTCTCGCTGTAATTAGTATACCCTACTGACGAGCTCTAATTAGAGCGAAACAGGTCTGCTGTTCTAATTATGGTGAGAGTACATCTATTCTTACATACATTGTCCCTATATTAGGGAAGAAAATGGACCAGGGCTGACAATTTACAAAATTGTTAGTTGGTTGTACGCAGTCTCTATTTTATAACATTTTGTGTTATTTGCAGCTTTCGTGACAACAGATTACCTGGTTCCGCACCGAGATGGCAACCCTGTCGTACATCTTACTGTTATTTGTAAGCTGGCTGTTATAAATATACAAACTGACAACGTTGCAGTCGTCGCAAAGTGTTCTGGAAATTTGAACTACTCAGTGTAATGATAACTACCAAAAATTAACCTACTTTCTAAAAACTTCAAACTTCAATTAGTACGTAATTTAATGACTAAAAAATGTAAATATAATTCTATTGTTATCACAACAAATGCCTATTTTTGGTAAGTTGATGCATAAACATTTATTATTTAATCAACCTCCAACATCTGATAATTTTAAAGGACAGTTCTAAAAGTGAAGTAACTTACAGTAAGCTTTTTAAAATATATTTTAAAGTTGCTAAAAAGTGAACAGTTGTATTTAATAAAAATATGTTTTAGCCTTGTAAGGAGGATTTGTGTGTATGTTTTTCTTGTTTATGCCTTTCACTTTGTAAACCACTTTACAATATTGTAGAACTTTAGTGATTCATTTACTCCAATAATTAACTAATATACTGGGGACTACCTACATTGACTTACTAACTTATCTTCCTATTAAAGGTAAGGGTAGGACATGCACAGTGCACAGTAAACAAAAAGTTAAAGTTTGTTAAGGCAACAGCTTAGTCATATTGTTACAATGCTTATTTTGCTCCCTCAATTTCCCTGTAAAGTTAACATTACACAGTCAGTATTGTATGGCATAGTAAAAATCACCTATTCATTTTTCTTTATATCTGAAAATCAAATTACATCAAGGATCCGCGAAACCATATATAGTTTTAAAATTTTTATATATTTTCTCTATTGGATAATAACATGAGATTACACCAAGTAATAACTTGATGTAACCTACTAACAAACTGAAATTGGATTTTGACATTTATTTATAATATTTTGGACTCTGCATTGGTAATCTAAATTGTGTTGGATACAAGCACAAGCTTGCTTTTTTTGTCAACACACTGTACAAATAATAATCACAAATATATTATTATTATTATTCCATTCTTATAGCATACATAGTAACACATAAATTAAACCATTTCGTTTTAAGCAACCGTCTAACGTTTTAAAGTACCTTACACGAATACTTTTTAGAATTCCATGTATATACAGTGTGACCCATTTGTTCGGGAGTCACCCTGTAAAATCTTTATTTATAGTGCGATTTTAATCGGATTTTCTTTAAAGTGTAAATCTTGATGAACTGTATTTTTGGAGCAGTAAGCGCCATATTTTTACAAAATCCAAGGCCTACTTCCTCAATTTTAAGGAGTAAAATTATTATTATTTTATTTATTATTATTATTTGTCAAAACTATGCATAAGAATATTTAGACCATGTTACCATCAGTTTAATCTTATATCAATGTTTTTCATGGATAAGTTGGCAAAATAAATTTATGAAAATGATGTATTATGCATTTTTAGTTTGCCTACAAACTCATTTCTACACGTAATTTTCGTTGCAATTTAGTACAGGACCAGTTTTGGGGATGGTAAATCCAGTGGAGTGACCAGATTTCTTATAAAAAATCCCTAATAAGGATTCTTAAAATTTTACTCCTGAAACCTGAGGAAGTAGGCCTTGGATTTTCTAGAAATATGGCGCCTATTGTTCCAGAAATACAGGTCAACAAGATCTACACTTTAAAGAGAATCCGGTTAAAATTGCACTATACTTGAAGATTTTACAGGGTGACTCACAAACAAGTGGGTCACACTGTAGATATACAAAAATGTAAGACAGTAAGTCCTCACATAATGTCGTCTCATTTAACGTTGTTTCATTATAGCATCGCAGTTTGTTGTAGGCAAATGTACCATTTAACGTTAAAACCGATTCAGTATAACATTATTCTAAAAAAAAAAGGTCTAAAATAGTAAGTAAAAAAGAAGTACATAATATAATGTAGACTGTAGGCGTATACATAATACATACGTAGATTAGATTAGAGATTAGATTTTGTTGTGAGTGGGCTATTCCAGTCCCTCCACCGCGACCTTAGGTCTATTGTGGCTCACGTCTAATTATTTAGATTTGACCCACCAATTCCAGCTCCCGGAGGGAGTCGATCTTTTCTTGAGGGTGAAAGTTTGTTTGGCAGTTGTACTGCCATCTGAGGGACGTCGTTTGCCCGTTTCGAAGCTCAAAGAGAGATAACTTCTCTCCGAGTTCATCTGGACCTGACATCTGTCAGTGTTTGCCTCGAGGCGGTATGATTAAGTCCCGCTCTCGAGCAGCATCTAATCTCCAGTTGCAATCCACCCCTAGAGATCTCAGCTCCCCTCAGGCTCGTCTAAACCTGACACCTAACAGTGTTAATCTCAAGGCAACATCCCATTGAGTCCCGCTCCCGAGCATCACCCCAGCGAGGCTGTCCATCCGTTTCGTAGCACACAGTATGGGCTCCAAACTCCGGGTGTTTACCACTCATTAGAGATCAGAGCCCCCCGGGACGTCTGGACACACGACACACGCCAGGGCTCAATCCAGGGCGGTATCATCTGGAACCCCGCTCCCGAGTAACAACCAAGCAAGGCCAATTGTCAGTCCCTGAGGCCACAGTGGAGACGTTAAACTCCGGGTGCATATCACTCCCCAGAGATATCCGCCTCCCCCAGCCCCACCTGCACCAGACCCCCGCCAATGTTTCATTGACTCGAGGCGGTATCATGAATTCCCGCCCTCGAGCAGCATCCAGGCGGGGTCGTTAGCTTGTATCGATGCTCACAGAGTAGGCCCAAGTCTCCAGGTGTAATCCCCTCCTAGAGACCCTAGTCACCTCCGGGTTCGTCCAGGCCCAACACCTGCCAGCGTTAGCTTAAATTTCACCTAACAAATTGAGCTTCCGACAGGACACGACACCTGCGAGGTGAAACTTTGTTTGACAGATGTACTGCCATCTGAGCGAAGTCGCTTGCCCATCTCAAAGCTCAAAGAGAGATAACCTCTCTCTGAGTTTGTCTGGACCAGACATCCGTCAGTGTTTGACTCGGGGCAGTATCATGAAGTCCCGCATCCGAGCAGCATCCAAGTGAGGTCGTTTGTCCGTTTCGAAGCTCACAGAAGAGGCCTCAACCCCTAAAGATCTCAGCTCTCCTCCGGGTTCGTCTAGACCCGACACCCACCAGTGCTAGACTCAAGGCGACATCCCATCGAGCCCCGCCCCCGAGTATCGTACAAGCGTGGCCGTCCGTCCGTTCCGAAGCACACAATGAGGGCCTCAAACTCCAGGTGTTTACCACTCATCAGAGTTGTCAACCCCCTCCGGGTCGTCTAGACACACGACACTCGCCAGCACTCAACCCAAAGCGGCACCCATCCGGAACCCCGCTCCAGAGTAACAACCAAGTGCGGGCAACCGTCCATTTCTAAGCCTAGAGTGGAAGCCTCAAAATCCGGGTGTACATCACTCCCCAGAGATATCCGCCTCCCTCCAGGCCCACATGGCGAAGACCCCCGCCAGTGTTTGTTTCCAATTAGTCGCCTTTTACGACAGACAGGAGTTACCTTGGGCCTATTCTTTTAGTTAGTCCCCGGACCCACAGGGGACAATATATACGTTACTCAATACTGTTTTTTCTTAATCCTTTTGCAGTCACAAATATATATATATATATATATATATATATATATATATATATATATATATATATATATATATATATATATATATATATATATATATATATATATATATATATATATATATATATATATATATATATATATATATATATATATATATATATATATATATATATATTATGTATGTACATTATATTCATTCCCAACTAATTGTTTTACATCGTTTCACTTAACGTCGTGATTGTTCTTAGGCCCCTAACTAGGAAGTTAAGTGGGGACTTACTGTAATATAATAATATATAAATTAATCAATATTGACGTTATGGAACACTAGGTATATGATACATAATGTAATATAATTTGGCTAAGTTTCCAGAAACTTCCTCAAATGGAATAATATACAGAGTGTTTCATTTGAAAACAAACTCCATCCTTTCTCAAATTCTTTTTTTATAACTTTATCTTTTAACTAATTTTACAATGGTAGGTGTTACCGAAATACAACTTCTTATCATTTTTAGAGTTGGTTATAGGTTGCTAAACACAATAAAAGTTATCTTTCCGAAAATGGGCATGCATAAAAAGATATCACCAATAAATATTGTATGTAGACTGATGGCACCACATGATACAAAGTTTGAAGGAAATATCTTTAAAACAAAGTAAACTATTGTGAAAAGATAAAAGAAAAATTTTTTTAGGCCTGTAACTTTTCAAGGAGGTAAATGTTTTATTTTAATCCAAGGAAGCCAGCACTGAACTATGGTCCATTTGTCCCCAGATATACCGTCTACCTTAGAAACCATGAACCATCTAGTCCCCATAACATTGATTTATTGCTACAGAAGATTTAAATATTATTTTTATTGAAGACACCTAATTTTTTTAAGGTTCTAAATTTACAATGAAATCCACTCCAGTTTTACCATGGCTCTTCAATTCTTAATGAGAAACACCACCAGATACCAGTATATGACAGGCACTCTTCATTTTAGCAATTTTTCTAAACAACTTGAATACAAGGTATGTTTTGTTATATTTAATAAATGAATCAGATGTGCTGTTATTTCTTATACTGGTTTGAGATATTGAAATGTCTATATTGTAATATTACTTTATATTATCACTTTCAGAAATGTTACAAAATATTAGGCATTTCCGAAGATAGCGACCAAGAAGAAATTAGATCTGCATACTTGAATTTGGTAAAGATATACCACCCAGATAGTGGTACAGAAGAAGCTAGTGCTGACAAATTTGCAGAGGTAGGTTAGGTTAGGTTTGTATGTGAGTGGGCCATATCGGCCCTCCACCGCGACCTTAAGGTCTATTGTGGCTCACGCCTAAAGTCTATATTTTGCCCAACAAATCCAGCCTCCTGCAGAGGTCGATAATCTTTGTTGGCGAAAGTTGATCCAGGTCTTCTGGAGCAAGCTTTACCTTGCCAAAGAGCAGGTATCTAGTCCTGTCCGCTGCCGGACAGTAACACAGCACGTGCTCTGCTGTTTCTTCATTCTCCATGCACAGCCGACACTCAGTCTCCTGACCGACCCCAATACAGTGCATGTGGTGCCGCAAGCGGCAGTGTCCTGTATACAGGCCGACTAGAGTTCTCAGTTGTTGTCTGTTCAACTCTAGAAGCTTTTTAGCCCTTGACTCAGACAGGCCATTTATGAAGGCCTTAGAGTGGGCTAATCCTGGAAGATTTTGCCAATATTGGATTGTCATTCTTTCTGTCCAGGTCTTTAAGGTGCGTTTTGCTGTGCAAGATGTTATCCCTAGCACCGGTTCTGGTCCAACAAAGTCACTCTGGGCCCCACTCTTGGCAAGCACGTCGGCCGCAACATTGCCGTCATGGTCCGAGTGACCCGGTATCCAGACCAGCGACACCTCATTACAGCTGCCCAATTCGTTAAGGGCAGATTTACAACTCCATACCGTCTTTGAATTACACCGGTAGGAACCAAGAGCCTTTATTGCAGCTTGGCTATCTGCATATATCTTTATCGATTTGTTTGTGCACAGGTCTTTTAAACTTTCCCTTGCACACATCTCAATGGCATACACTTCTGCCTGGTGTATGGTTGCGTACTTGCCGAGGCTAGCTGATAGTCTAGCATCGGTGCTGCCCCCATATGCGCCGGCTCCTACTCCCAAATTGGTTTTGGAGCCGTCAGAGTACCAGCAGAGGTCCGCTCTCAACAGGGTCGATTGGTTCCGGTCCCAGTCCTCCCTTGCAGAGGTAAATAATAGTGCTAAATACGGACAAAGAAGGGTTTCCTCAGGTTTCACCTAGCTTCTTGTCTTTGCAACATTGTCAGGTATAATAAAATATAAAAGTTTTATATTCACCCATGACAACAATTATTAAATATCGGCTGACAGGTTGGGGTATTTTGACACAAAATTGTTGGAAAAATAAACTGGCATACATACAGCGTGTGTGTCATTTTTGCAATAGCTGATTCTCGTGAACAGTGTGTGGCCGTAAAGTTTTGCTGCTTGCTCAGAAAACGAACACAGAAATTCTTGAAATGTTAAAAACAGCCTACAAGGATGATGCTGTTGGAAAAAGTCAAGTGTTTGAGTGGTTTTCCCACTCAAAAGAGGTGAAATGTCAGTTGATGACACACCTCGTTCTGGTTGTCCTTCCAGGCTTGAATTGATGAAAATATTGAAAAAATTCATTAAATCGTCTTGGAAGATTGACGACGGACCATTTAAGAAGTTGCCTGGAGTGACTTTGAGTTCAGTTCAGCGAATGTTAACGGAATATTTGGGTACAAATTTTGGCAGCCACTCTTTTTATCCCCAAATCTTCGTTAAAATTCTCTGAACTGATGTTGTGGTGTGTGAAGTGTATGCCAGTTTTTTAGAGTAAAAAACAAAACTTTAAGGCCGCACATTGTTCACGAGAATCGGCCATTGCCAAAACGATGAGCACACAAAACAACTTTCAATAAGAAATTTACACAAGCCTCTGAATCTTCTTTAGTGACGACGCTTGGCTTACTAACTCGGGAGTCTGGAATGGCAGGGCCAGTAGATTAGTAGAGTAGCGCATATATTTGAACAGACAAATGCAGACAATGTCGCCATGTTGTATTCATTTTTCTGTGTTTAAAATGTAGGGTTACGTGGTTTGCAGTCGCTTTCCCTTAATAAACAGTTAAAATGCCTAGATTTTTCGATAACAATAAAATGACAGTAAATGAACAACTGCTGGGTTGGGAAGATAGTTTTAGTGTTAAGTTGACAGATACAAGTATGTCTATATTGAGCTTGAGTGAACAGCAATCAATGTATTACTTATTAAGCTCACAAGCTTACACAAAATTAAGAAAGAATTTCAAAACTTGTAATTCTTGTTTTGCTCAGACTGTAACTGACTGTAATAATGAGATGATAAGTGTCTTTAGCGAACTAATAACATTACGATGCTAGAAGGAAAATATGTTAGTATATATCCTTCTAGGTATATGGAGTATGTATGATATTATAATCAAAGTGGACACCCTTTTTAGGGAAAAAGTAATCTTTTACTGGACAACTAAGTTTCAATCTGCACAACGAGCACCTTGTATAAGCGATTGTTCTTTGCCAAACTGTCATGACATCTTTGTGAAAATTTTGAAATTATTTTTTAAAACACTTCCATTTGTACTACTAATAAAATAAATAATGCAGATTATAATAAGTTTGTAAAATGTGGTAGTCCTAGTATGGAAGTGAGAAATGCTGTAGGCAAATGAAATTGTAATTTCCGCAGTATTGTTTTATTCACCTACGTGCCTAATATATTTGTATAATTATTATGTAACTATGTTGATCAAAAGAGTTTTTTTGACTCCTCTCGCGTTTGAACGATTGAAAATAACATATTAAATGCAACGGACAAAGGTCTTATTACTGTACTGATATTTCTTGACTATAGCAAAGCGTTTGATACAGTATGTCATGAGACTATGATTGCGATTCTGAAAAGTGTGGGTCTTCAGGATGAGGCATTAAAGCTGCTGATAAGTTTTTTTCAATCACGTACACAATGCATAAAGGTTGGGGGAGTTTTATTGGAGCCCTCGGAGATGCTGCAGGGCTTGCTGCAGGAATCTGTACTTTCACCTCTTCTGTTTACGATATACACCCACAGGTTCCCTGATTGCCTTAAGCATATGAAAATACACATGTATGCTGACGATATACAGGTCTACTGTTCATTTCCTAAAAACAAGTTGACAGAAGTGTTGGTTGAGATAAACGAAGACCTGGAAAACTTAAGAAAGTTCTCAGAGATGCACTCACTGCATTTGAATCCAAAAAAGACGAATGCAATAATTTTCGGTTACGATAGACATGTACAGGAAATTTTTTTTTTCTGTTATATTTGTTGACGTATCCAATAACGTTTGTTATAAGTGGATTAATAAATATTGTTATTGTTATTGTTGTTATTGTTATTGTTGATGTAGTGCTGAGGATGGGCACTGACATTATACCGATCGTAGAGTCGATTCGGAACTTAGGATTGGTAATGGATAACACCTTTAGATACCGCGCACATCTCTCGCGTTGTTTGAGACGTGGATATGGCAGATTGAGGCTTTTGTACCCTCATAGGCAATATATACCTACACAGATTAAAAAACACCTGTGTGAAACATTAGTATTATCACAAATAAAATATTGTGCAGAAGTATTCTCATGCTGTTTGGATGTTGAGACTATGGGGAGGGTGCAGAGGCTTCAAAACGCCTGTTTAAGATATATCTATAACATTCGAAAATTTGAGCACATCTCCCATAAGCTCAGGGAAGCACAATGGCTGGACATGAGGGATAGATTTCTATTGCAGAGATCATATTTCTACCATGGAAAGGGGACGCCGTCTTACCTTTGTAGGAAAATTAGGTATCGCACCGATATACATAATGTGAATATCCGAAGAAAGGTCTTCTCTCTATACCAGCTTACAAACTTGCTCTATATCGTCGGTCTTTCTCATATGACGTCTGCGAGACTTATAATAAAATTCCTAATCATATAAAAGAAATGACCATAAGTAAATTTAAGAAACAGATGTTTCGGTGGATGCTTGATTAGCAGGTGTTAAAAACAGGAGAAATAATATGTAGGTAAGTGGTGGTAGATTCTTGGTATAAGTACGCGAAAACTTTATGCATACGTGCATATGGGGCTGTGTAGCGGTGTTGGAGTGCATGGAGGTAGATGTCTGAATATGTGTATGTGTGTGTGTGCGGGTGGAAGATTGGGAGTCTTTACGTATGTGTGTGAGAATGTTTTGAGTGTACGCTGGGTGTGGGGGCTGGGTGAGTAGGTGGGTGTCCTTGGGTGTGGGGAGGTGAGTGTATAAGAGTGAGACTGTGTATGTGAGAGATTGGGAGTTCTTGGCTATGTGGGCGAGTGTTTTAAATGCACGTTGCGTAGAGAGGCTGTGTGAGCAGTGAGCAGGTAGGTGTGTGTGGACACGTGAAGATAACTTCTTGAATGTATGACTATGTGAACATGTGTGGGTGTATGGGTATGTGTGAGTGTCGCCCTGGCATGTATCGCTTGTAATTCACTTTGTTTTTTTTTTCTCAAATTAGGGTTCAGAAAGGTAAATGGCTTGCCACTAATAATTTAATAGGGTTAAGTGGTAGAACAGCGGATACTACGGTTTCGAGCTGAACTTCGCCCTAAGATTTGTTTTGTGTTAATTGATATGGAAATTTACTTATTGTATAGGTGCATGTGAAAGACAAGACAAATAAAGGAATTATTATTATTATAAGGCATGTGCTGCGGAGACTTTAAGAAAATTTATTTATCTACAACTTTGTTTTATGGCATTTTTCCATCTCTTAAGGCATTTGCTGCGTTTCTGTTGGAAGACACAAGTCGCCTTGAACTTAGTACGTTAACCTGGCCATTGTAATGCTAAACACGTTAGTGAAAGTCCCTTGTATATCGGTTTAGCCGTTATCGAGTTATGAGCTAATAAATATCACAATCAATTTGAAGGTCCCGGGCCATAGGATACAACATGGCGGCTTAGTGTGAATGTGCACTACTCTCCCTATGTACTGGCTCTGGGAATGGTAGCACTATACACTCCTAGCGGCAGAGCGCGGTACTACAAAAACTCCCACCACAACATCAGTTCGGTTTCTTTTGGCTACCCCTTTGCATAACATAGTTTTTAAAATTAATTGTTGATCAAGAAATAACCATTACTAAAGCTTATTAGGTATTTCATATGTTGATTTATTCTGTACATTTTTAAATAATTGTTATAAGAGTAAATTTGCTATAATTAAACCATAATGGTCAGTTGTTAAAAAACTTTAGTTTAACTGTTAACTTTGTTTCAATATTTGATTTATTAATGTACTAAATACAGACCAGAAGATTATTTCCCTAGCTTCACCAATGTTGGTATTCTTTTCTGTAAATGAAGGACTTAGCCAGCATGTAAGCTAACTGGAGTAAATGGCCCTTCAATATTTCTATGGCCAGTTTCCGGTGCTTGACGGCATCCGCAGGCAGAAGAAAATAGAATTGATACGAAATCATAAGAACTACAAATAAAGATCTGTTGCTATGTTATGATGTTTTAATCAAAAAATTATTTAAAAATGAAAATAAAATAAAAATGACAGATTATGTCATAACGGCCACTTGGGGTGGCTGGGGGAGTTAATACTAGTCTTCCCTAATGTGGGACATTTTCGGGATAACTTTCGGAACACGGCTTTCCTACGGGATCATCCCCGGACGCCAGCGCCGATAGAGTTTTTTTCTTCAGAGAGTCAGCGCGCTATCTCGGGATTCTCACCCCCTTCGCAAGTCACTGTCGACGACCACTCCAGCCTAGAGTAGACTCCAGTGAAGACAGGGTCCTCCTAAGTTAAGACGAAGTCCCACTGGACTTCTGGTTACAGTCTTTATTAGAGATTAATTGGTAAAGCTTATTTGGGTGGATATTCGGGGGTGTTTGAAAGAAATTCCGAGTAAAATAAAAGAGAATCTATTTACAAACTATTTACAAAATAAAATAGGGATTCCTTTTACTAGCAATTATGTACAAAGTAGTTATGGGGAACCAGAGGCAGAGGCGGTTCTGTGACTTTAGCAAAGATATTCCTGGATGATACAAAGGGTGGGTCACGCGACAACACTTTCAACAGTCGGGGTTTTGATACACAGTGTGGGGTGGCAAGAAAATCATTTAAAGTAAGTGTCTCCCAACAGTAGCGGAAGGTGTCCGGACAGACCAGGCAACCAGGTACCGCCTGGCTATATCCTCGCTCTGACTTCCTATCGGCAATCCAAAGCGGCCGCACGGAGGGCTGTTTTTAACTAACCGATGATGCAATCACCACGACGGTCCCGGCACACGCCCTCTCGCTTAGACACTTACCCTTGCGATCCCGGGGGAACCGGAACTCTGGAATGTAGTTCCCTAGATCTGCAGGTCTGCCCATATACGCAGACATACGTCGAATACCTGGGCCTAATGAAATCAAATAAAGTCACTTGGCTAATATCACGGCTGCTACCCCGCGAGCTGTTGCACCTGCTATTCTACTTCCCCCACTGCTCGACCGGGCCCTCCACCTCGATCCAGTCTCGGTACTTAATCACGGCGGCCTTGCACCGTTGCCTGGACAATCGTCCAGCATAAACAACCTCAGTTCTCTCGCGGAGCATGTCGAGGCCTCTGCCTCGTTGACTATATTACCACCAATCCTATGTTCAGCGCGCCGGATCAAAATATAACATATAATTTAAAATGTTTGCAAATATTTAAGCCATTGCAACTGGAGTAATTGCAGTTTATGACTGTTAATTAGGCTGGGTAATCCTTCCAGGATTATCGACTTCTTGACAATGTCTTCAAAATGTCTACATGATGTAGATATGTCAATATTTAATATAAAGATAGAGTCAGCCTATAACAGTTATAACTATAATAACAATTACAACAATAAAATAACTAAACAATAGCAGTAATAAAGCAGATTTATGTTAAATATTATAAATATTGACATACATCACATAGACATTTTGAAGATGTCATTCATCACTTTTTTAAATTTATTTTCATTTTTAACTCTTTCACTGCGCATTTAGTCTGAGCGGCTGCCTGCTATGTGCGCGTAATTTTCAAGTGGTGCGTATATATACGACTGTAGCAGTCTATCGTTATTATTGAAATAAAATTAAGATGCAAAATGCAGTATTATTGTGTTACATTAAACTTTTTCATCTGTATCGGTAATGATATGACACTAATGAAGCCTAATAAACAGAATTCAGCGTTCAATAGGTAGTTTAGGTAATTTCCAGTATTCAGACAATGGACTGCATACTTACACAATAAATATCTCCAACTCGCTGCCTGAACAGTAGACGTTAGAGGTATCTATACGATTGTAGCAGGGAACCGCTCTAAATATTTCTTGTAACAAATAAATATATATATATATATATATATATATATATATATATATATATATATATATATATATATATACTGAACAGTAGACGTTAGACGTATCTATGTATCTATACGATTGTAGCAGGGAACCACTCTAAATATTTCTCGTAACAATATATATATATATATATATATATATATATATATATATATATATATATATATATATATATATATATATATATATATATATATATATATGTTTGCATTAAAACGGTTGGTGTACATATACGTCTGGAGCAGCGAAAAGGTTAAAGAATTTGTTGATCATAACATAGCAACAGATCTTTTATTTGTAGTTGTCATGATGTTGTGATAATTATATTTTCTTCTGTATGAGGATGCTGTCAAGCAGCGAAACCGGTCACAGAAACCTTGAAGAACATCTAGAACTCAGAAGGGTCACTTGCTCTAGTTAGCTACGTCCTTCATTTACAGAAAAGAAATCCAATATTAATGCAGCCAGATTATTAGTCTCCACGTCTGTATTTAGTATGGAACAGTTTCGCCAAGTAAGGGCAACAACAACTAATGATTTTATTAATGCAATTAATGTTTTACAGATTGACAAAGCTTTCCGTATTTTAATAGAAAAACAAGCAAAAGAAAGATGGAATGTAGATGAAGATAGTGTCACTGCCCAAGAGGAGGATATTAAGGTAATATAATATATATATGGAAAATGTAAATGCGCAGTTTAGAAAACGCAGTTTGTCAAGAAAAACAACTTCAAATGACAACTTTTAAAGAAGTCTCTGATTAAAAATTTAAATTGGAAAGACCCTTGTTAAGTCCTTTGTAGAGTCCACTATTTTGTTACTCTTATATAGTGAGAGTCGGATGTCTATTACTATTTTAAAAGTTTATAAAAAATAAATTTGATGAATAGTACAGTAGCTTAACATGATAATGTTTGAGAAAGTTGGGAGATTTATTATTTAAAGATAGCCTGTAGCAAGCGACCTCTTTTTCTAATGCATTCTTCTAAGTGACTTAACGAAATTATATTCATTACATTGTGCATCATTTCTTCAAATTTCATCCTGTATATTCTGGTTCATGGTGATATTTTCGTCCAAAATGATAGTAAACCTCCATAGATTATCGTATTGGTGAACTCATAGTTTAGAAATTCCATTAAAATATTGTAACAGGCATTTGAAAAGTACCAATTTCGCCCATAAGAAATCCATTCTGCATGATCTGGAGTTTCTTGCATTATGAACCCAGTTTGAAATTCCCGCTTCGGAAAAATTGTTACACCAATGTTGCCCATTGAATTTTTATTGTATTTTTTATTTATTTACCCAACAAAATACATAATAACATACAAAATAACAGATCACAGCAAGATTAAGAAGAAGGTCTCTGGAAATAATAGAAATATTTATCTTATCATAACAACTGTAACTGAAAAAAAAAGAATAATACAAGCACATTTAACAGGTAAATATATTGTGTGGTGGTACATTTTACTACCTGAAAATCTAAAAAACAATTGCTTGCCTATAGACTTCTATCCAGATTTCATTATGGTACAGTTTACTATGAACACAACTTATACAACTATACTTTAACAATTATAAGAAACAAACAAAAAATTAGCACAACATAAACCACCCAACTAGCAATATAAAACAGTTTTTATAAAACATGACTGTTCCTATAAACGTTTTGGTAACATTTATACAACGCTTATAAACGCAAAATGGGCGCAGGTTTATACAACACTTTAGTTCTTTAGTTTATTTTATAAGGGATGTGTAAGGTGTTATAGAATAGTTTTAGAAATGTTTACCCAGCTGTAAAAGAATATGATATACGATACTTATAAAACAGTTTTATAAGGAACAATAATAAAACTAAGAATCATTTACCATGGTGCCAGTTATAGAGCCTTAATAATTCTAATAAAACATGTTTTATTAGAATTTCTTTATAGTTTACTTTGCAACTTTTTGTTGCGTACTGCAATACCTATAATAGTGATCTGTCTTTTAAATGTTTTTGTTAGAACTATTTTATCCTAAAATTGTTCTCTAATATTATGAAAGTAATATAAGTACTAAAATATGATGGCATAAGAAATAATGTTAGTACGGTGTGAAAATTAAACTCAAAAAGTCTCCTTTTGGCTACCAGCAAGATGGATTTCACCTGCGAAGAAAAATTTTCTGTGTGAAATATGCTACATAGACAATAAATTTTGAAGGGCCCTCGAAATAATGAATATTTCTTTAATTTGTAAAAATCAAGTCGAAATTGAATGTTTCGTTTTTTTCATTTTATTGACCTAAACCCATTCTGTTACACATTTCGCATGTTTTATATTCATAATATATTGTGAAAATTGTCAGGTCACAAATATTTCTATATTTATTAATTGATTTTTTTTTCGTTCAAGAAGGCTACCAAACAAATACAGGAATTGCATAAAAACATGGCGTCTGCTTTAGAAATCACTTTTATCACGACTGCAACCATTACAGAACTATTTTATCTAAGACACTGCTACAAAATGGACGATATATTAAAACCTGTAATATGAACAGAGATGTATTTCAACAAAAATAAAGTAGGCTTGGCATTGACTTTTATTGTCGATTTTAAAGTTTGGCTTTTACAGTAAAAGTAGACTAGCGCCACCGATATTTGCCAAGTCTCTATGTATGCTTTACATTATTACTACATTTTTTCTCCCCATTCCTACAAGGGATCAAAATGTTTTAGGATTTTGATATTTTCATTTTACTATAATCCTCTGCAGTTAATAATAACAAAGCCAATTTCTTCACTTAAATTAATTTTAAGTCAGAAAATAATTTTGGATTTTAATGCGTGTACATGTGTGTGTATGTGCGCAGAATGATTTTGGAAACACAATAACTTTCGAAAGGTTTGAGTTAATAAGTTCATTTTTTGGTATATGTTACATAGTGATACAAATTGAATCATGACTTCCACATAGCTGTGATTATTTATTCTCTTTAGAAAGACATTCTCATGGCATGAATTTAGGGCCCATGAGTTGACCACAAAGAAAATATTTGTATTCCTGTACCCTGAAACTTTTGAAATGTTGTATTACCTGAGTTTTATTGAAAAAATGGTAATTTCCACCAAATCAACCCTTATTTATCCCTTACCCCTTGAAGTGATCTTGCCTAAAAACAATTCGAAGCGTTCTTTGTCGGGTACTAACTGGGTACCAAATTTGAAGATGATACATCACTTCGTTCGAAAGTTATTGCACCTATTAACAGAGAGACCGACCGAATGAGAGACCGACAGACAAAAAAATTTTGTTCCAGAATCAAGTTGTTCATATGTTTTGAGACTTTTTACGCCGTTACCAAAAAAAAAAAATACTTTGCGTGTGTGCACACAAAAATTATTGAAATACATTTCTAAATATAATAAACAACGGTTTCCTAATCTCGTTAACACGTTAGTCGCATGTTTAGAGGAAGACAAGAGACGATACTTTCAACTGTCAAACCCCATTAAAAACTCCACATGACATCATGCACGTGGTTCTGCGAAAACCATATAATTTATAGGTGTAATATCTCTACTTGTTCTATCATGATTATGGGTAACTAACCATTAACAACTATTTATGGCTAAGTATGGTCCTGTGCCCTAATATTTGAGCAAACTGATGATCATATTGACAGTGTGGCTTCAGATGGCGCAGTAAGCAGACTGGTACACAAACAGCGCTTATAGAGCTTTAAAATAATATGTTTCCCATTGCTGCACTGAGAAAGACCTGCGCGTAGCTCTATAACACATATGGTGTATTTAATTGTTCTATAAAATCATTTTCGGCAACACTCATACATCAGTAGAGTGCTAAACTCGCGTTAGCTGCGATATTTATGCAACATAAATGTAGTAGCAATGTGACTTAACCTCAAACCCAAAATGTTTGTTGTGCTGCTGTATGTAAAACACTACTAACATGTTTATCAACACATTTGCTACTTTCTAAAATATTTTTATATTTATTGACTTTCCTTCGAAAAGCACCGCTTCTTTTTTCCACTTATTTATTTATTGCAAATTGGTCATGTTTAGAAATTACACGCTACAGAATGCACAACTTGCCACGAAAAAGTATATAACAGTGCTTATTACAAAAGCTATAATATGTTTAATAAAGATCCATTCAACGCACTTTTATGCAAAGGAATAATTTTGTACTATAATTGTTTTATAAGTGTTATATTACAGTCGCATTCCATCCAACAATAAAATAGTTTTTTAACAGCTGTGTTCAAGTAGACTATGCTGTTTGCAGCTATATTGTATCGTAGAAAATGTTAATAAAACTGTTTTATAATTTCTCACATAATCACTTAAAGAAAAGCTTTATAAATGTTTGCAGGTTGCCAGATATGTTTGGAAGATCGTTGTTATAAAGCCATTACAGAACAATTTTGTTCTGTAAGCTAATATATTCTATACGATTGTTGTATAGATGTTTACAAAACAACGAAAAACGAAATCTCTAAAATGTTTTATAATTCTGCTCTAAGAACATTCTAACAATAAATTTAGAGAAGCATTTTGCTGCGAGAAGCTAAATAATCACCTTGGCAGTCTTAATAGTACAAAACTGCTTTTGAAGAGCAGCAATATAACATTAACACAACAAATTTGCACTATTATTTAAAAATTATAGAACATTTTTGTTAGTTGGGCAGCCTTTCCCTTCCTGTCTGCATATTCTCTTAGGTTAGAATTTTATAACATAGATGCTTTTAAGTAACCCCAACTAGACTACGCACCTGTATTCCATCTGATGTAAGTAGAAATTGTTTGACCCGCCAAGTGAAGTATTGTATATTAAGAATTTATTTGATTCTAGACGGCAGAAAATTGTAGCAACGTGCGGAGAGGAAGACATGACTTCTTTGACCGTGTGTTTTCAGAAAAAATGGAATTTTAGTATCAATGCGCTCTTTAGACCCCTATACAAAAAATGATCAACACATGGGAAAGTCTATTTTTATGGTAATATATAGTTAATACCTTAAAGTAAAGTTGTCGCACATCAAGTACATTTGCCTCCATATAAAGCATGGCAGTGGGGTACATACTATCCTTAAAACTATTTGGAGAATATACCGCTGTAAAACTTCGACTCTTCTCAGGTGCGTCTTAGTTGCGCCTCATTTGCGCCTCCACACACTAGTAATCCATAATTTAGTCTTGACTCAATAAGGCAACTATAAACAGCTTTAAGTAGTGGTGTATTCAAAATATACTGCAGATAAGTATACTTGGAGAACCCAAATCACCACAACACATTTGTTTATAGACCTTATGATCGTTTCACTAACCACGTTAGCATCATCAGAGGATGAAATATTCTACTAGAATTTTTCATCCTCTGATGATGCTAATGTGGTTAGTGAAACAATCGTAAGGTCTTTAAACAGATGTGTTGTGGTGATTTGGGTTCTCCAAGTCTACTTATCAGTGCTCATCACAGGTTCCAGTTTTCACATAGTGAATACCGCAGATATATAATTTTGTGCAAAAATCTGTGTAGGATGGTAACTAAATTTTCTGTGTGATGGTTCCACCTCAAACACTGATCTAAAATTGCACCCATATAATTAGTGAACTGATTACATTTAATTTTATAACTATTAACTATCTTCATTTACATTTAATTCTTCGATTTGAGGACCACCAGATGCATATTGTGGGTTGAATGCTTATGTCAAAGCCAATTAAAAATCAAAACAAGATCTATCTGCCTTATCCTTGACTATTTCCCATGCCCGTCTCTAAAATATATCACTGTGTCATCATCAAAACTTATTATTTGTCTTTCTTGGCTTATTTCGAGCATACTATTAATATAAATTAAAAATAAGATCGGCCCCAAAACTGTTCCTTGGGGTACCCCACACTCTATTGGTTTTTATTTGCTCAAAACGTCTCCCACCTGAACAACTTGGTTTCTACCGGTAAGGTAATTAATCATTCATTCATAAGCAGTCCCCCTAAACCCTATATTGTACAGTGTACCTGAAAATTTATCGTGACTCAAAGTGTGGAACGCCTTGCTCAAATCAAGAAAAATCCCAATTCCAACTTGTCCGTCGTTAACTGTGTTATATACTTTTTCTGTCAAAGGGGAGATGGCATCTTGAGTACTTTTTTGCTGTCGAAATCTATATTGTGATGAAGACAAAAGAGCATATTTGTCGAGATAACTAAGAAGTTGATGGTTTAATAATTTTTCAAAAATTTTTGCCAGTGGAGATTAACAATATTGGTATATAATTTGTAATGTCTATTCTATCTCCTTTTTTGAACACTGCTTTCACTATGAATGTTCTAAATTCCTTTGGGCATTTTCCTGAGTACATAATTTTATTCATAAGATGGCAGAGTTGTGACACAACAGAATGTCTTATTTCTTTTAGTGGTACTGATTTAGTGCCATCTATATCTGGCGATTTACCTGATTTTAATTCACAAATAACATCAATTATTCCTGCTTCGGTGACTGGTTCAAGAAAGATCGAGAACGAGATCGAAGGACAGGTTGGTGGAAGAGAATTTGGTTTCACAATTTTGGATACCATAAATTCTGTCAAGCACCATTAAGCAAAATTGAAATTGTTTTCTAGTTCTTAAGTAGGTTTCTTTTAAAAAGAGATAACACATGACCTGACTTTCCACTAAGTGAGTAGCGAACGTGTCGCCACCTAGTTCGGAACCAAGTACTATGTTGTCACGCCCGCTCCAAATAATACAGAGTATTAAAAATAGAGACGGTATACAACTAACTAACAATTTAAAAAATTGTTAGCCCTGGCCCATTTCTACCCCAATATAGGGACAAAGTATGTAAGACTAGATGCATTCTCGCAACAATTAGAACCGTAGACCGGTTTCGCTCTCATTAGAGCTCTTCAGTACGGCATACTAATTGCACCAAAAATGCACCAAAAATAACACGGCTATCGTATAGCCAGTCTCAAAACACTAAGTGAGTAGCGAACGTGTCGCCACCTAGTTCGGAACCAAGTACTATGTTGTCACGCCCGCTCCAAATAATACAGAGTATTAAAAATAGAGACGGTATACAACTAACTAACAATTTAAAAAATTGTTAGCCCTGGCCCATTTCTACCCCAATATAGGGACAAAGTATGTAAGACTAGATGCATTCTCGCAACAATTAGAACCGTAGACCGGTTTCGCTATCATTAGAGCTCTTCAGTACGGCATACTAATTGCAGCAAAAATGCACCAAAAATAACACGGCTATCGTATAGCCAGTCTCAAAACACTAAGTGAGTAGCGAACGTGTCGCCACCTTTTTTTTTTTTTTTTATGTCAACAACACACCACGAGGGCTTACAGCCTAAATACTATCGTACCGTGGATGTTGATAAGGAGGAAAGAGGCAGCTTGTTAATTCTGGACTTGAAAGTTTGGAGGTTCGGAGGAGAAGGAAAAACATGTGCCGGCAAGGAATTCCACAACTTGGAAGTCCTCGGGACAAAAGAGCGGGCATAACAAGATGTTCTATGTCTGGTGACCTGGACATTAAAAGGGTGCATTCGCTCTGTTCCCCTGGTAGATCTGCTGGGGGCAGCAGGTGGGGGAATTATGGAGGAAAGCTCCTCTGAGCAGTGCCCGTGCAGATATCTATAAAAGAGAGAGAGGTCACCAACGGCACGTCGGTGGGCAAGGGATGGAAGCCTTTGGGTGAGGGTAGGGTCACCGATGAGACGTATAGCTCTCTTTTGAATGGAGTCCAGGATAGCGAGTGTAGAAGCGGCTGCTGCACCCCAGATGTGGGAGCAGTATTCGAGGTTTGGCCTTATTTGTGAAGTGTATAAGGTATAGAGATTAGTTGGTGAAAAGTATTTGCGAGCCCGGAAGAGGAAACCCAATTTCTTAGCAGCCGCTTCTGCAATTGATGTAACATGTTGGTGCCAATTAAGATTTCGATCCACAGAAATGCCAACAAGAGAAAAGGACTCATTACTTTGAATAACTTGGTTGTTCATTGTGATGGGTCTAGGGCTGCTGTATCTCTTGTGAGAAAGAAAGCAAGACTTAGTTTTGGTGGGGTTGAATTGTACAAGATTTCTACTTCCCCAGTCTAATATTTTTTGGAGGTCTACGGAGACAGAACCCTCCATGAGTCTGCGATCCTCATCTAATTGGGCTAAAGAGACAGGCTTAGAATATTGTATGTTTGAGTGGAGGGTGCTGTCGTCCGCGTAACTGTGAACTGGGTTGGATGTGCTAGAGAGGAGGTCATTGATGTGGAGAAGAAACAAAGTAGGGGCTAAAGCTGAACCTTGAGGAACTCCTGCATTAATTGGATACAGTTTAGAGGAATGGCCATCCACAACAACAGATATGCTCCTGTTGGAGAGGAAGTTTGCTGTCCAGGTACAAAGTTTTGGTGGTAGGCCATAGGCCGGAAGTTTATTAAGCAGCGCTGCGTGCCAGACCTGGTCGAATGCTTTGGATATGTCTAGAGCAACAATCTGGGATTCACCGTGTTGTTCCATAGACTTGTTCCAAGAATGGGTGACAAAGGAAAGGAGGTCGGCAGTCGATCTGCGCTGACGGAATCCATACTGCCTGTCGTGGATTAGACTGTGTTTTTCAAGGAATTTTAGTAGTTCGGTGTTTATATACTTTTCCATCACTTTAGAGATGACTGAAAGGAGAGAAATAGGCCTGTAGTTGCTAGGAAGCGCTTTGGATCCTTTCTTGGGGATGGGTTGTACTCGAGCAGTTTTCCAGTTACTAGGGAATATGCCTTTATTGTAAGATATCTGAAACAGACGAGTCAGGACAGGAGCAAGTTCTGGTGCGCATTTTTTGAGAACAATTGCTGGGATCTCGTCAAGGCCAGAGGCTTTCCTGGTATTAAGAGAAGAGAGCATCTTTCGTACCTTTTTAGTTTTGAAAATGATATCAGTCATTTTATGCGCGACATTGGGGACTGTTGGTGGTTGAACATTTGGAGGTGGGTTGAGAGTAGAATTTCCGGCGAACAACGAAGCAAAAAGTTCAGCCTTGCCCAGGGCGGTAGAAACAATTTCATCACCTGAGACGAGAGGTGGGAACGTGCTCTTGCAGAAATTATTCCCAATAGACTTAGCAAGAGTCCAGAAGGGTTTGCCGCCGTTGGAGCTTGAGAGGACTTTGTTTTTGATGTGGTTATTAAACGAGTTTTTTGCCTCAGAAAGAATGCCGACATAGCGGTTTCTTGCGTCGTTGAATGCTTGACGATTTTCTTGACTGGGATTGTGTAGAAGCGTTTTGTGAGCTTTGACCTTTTCAAGTCTGGCCTTGTCACAGGATTTAGAGAACCAGGGCTTTTGAGTGGCTGAAGAGGTTTTCTGTGTACGTGGAATAAATAATTCCATGCCAGCTTGGATAATTTCGGTGACGTTTTGTGAGATATCAGAGGGGTCAGGATGAGAGAAGCAGACCTAGTTCGGAACCAAGTACTATGTTGTCACGCCCGCTCCAAATAATACAGAGTATTAAAAATAGAGACGGTATACAACTAACTAACAATTTAAAAAATTGTTAGCCCTGGCCCATTTCTACCCCAATATAGGGACAAAGTATGTAAGACTAGATGCATTCTCGCAACAATTAGAACCGTAGACCGGTTTCGCTCTCATTAGAGCTCTTCAGTACGGCATACTAATTGCAGCAAAAATGCACCAAAAATAACACGGCTATCGTATAGCCAGTCTCAAAACACTAAGTGAGTAGCGAACGTGTCGCCACCTAGTTCGGAACCAAGTACTATGTTGTCACGCCCGCTCCAAATAATACAGAGTATTAAAAATAGAGACGGTATACAACTAACTAACAATTTAAAAAATTGTTAGCCCTGGCCCATTTCTACCCCAATATAGGGACAAAGTATGTAAGACTAGATGCATTCTCGCAACAATTAGAACCGTAGACCGGTTTCGCTCTCATTAGAGCTCTTCAGTACGGCATACTAATTGCAGCAAAAATGCACAAAAAATAACACGGCTATCGTATAGCCAGTCTCAAAACACTAAGTGAGTAGCGAACGTGTCGCCACCTAGTTCGGAACCAAGTACTATGTTGTCACGCCCGCTCCAAATAATACAGAGTATTAAAAATAGAGACGGTATACAACTAACTAACAATTTAAAAAATTGTTAGCCCTGGCCCATTTCTACCCCAATATAGGGACAAAGTATGTAAGACTAGATGCATTCTCGCAACAATTAGAACCGTAGACCGGTTTCGCTCTCATTAGAGCTCTTCAGTACGGCATACTAATTGCAGCAAAAATGCACCAAAAATAACACGGCTATCGTATAGCCAGTCTCAAAACACTAAGTGAGTAGCGAACGTGTCGCCACCTAGTTCGGAACCAAGTACTATGTTGTCACGCCCGCTCCAAATAATACAGAGTATTAAAAATAGAGACGGTATACAACTAACTAACAATTTAAAAAATTGTTAGCCCTGGCCCATTTCTACCCCAATATAGGGACAAAGTATGTAAGACTAGATGCATTCTCGCAACAATTAGAACCGTAGACCGGTTTCGCTCTCATTAGAGCTCTTCAGTACGGCATACTAATTGCAGCAAAAATGCACCAAAAATAACACGGCTATCGTATAGCCAGTCTCAAAACACTAAGTGAGTAGCGAACGTGTCGCCACCTAGTTCGGAACCAAGTACTATGTTGTCACGCCCGCTCCAAATAATACAGAGTATTAAAAATAGAGACGGTATACAACTAACTAACAATTTAAAAAATTGTTAGCCCTGGCCCATTTCTACCCCAATATAGGGACAAAGTATGTAAGACTAGATGCATTCTCGCAACAATTAGAACCGTAGACCGGTTTCGCTCTCATTAGAGCTCTTCAGTACGGCATACTAATTGCATCAAAAATGCACCAAAAATAACACGGCTATCGTATAGCCAGTCTCAAAACACTAAGTGAGTAGCGAACGTGTCGCCACCTAGTTCGGAACCAAGTACTATGTTGTCACGCCCGCTCCAAATAATACAGAGTATTAAAAATAGAGACGGTATACAACTAACTAACAATTTAAAAAATTGTTAGCCCTGGCCCATTTCTACCCCAATATAGGGACAAAGTATGTAAGACTAGATGCATTCTCGCAACAATTAGAACCGTAGACCGGTTTCGCTCTCATTAGAGCTCTTCAGTACGGCATACTAATTGCAGCAAAAATGCACCAAAAATAACACGGCTATCGTATAGCCAGTCCCAAAACACTAAGTGAGTAGCGAACGTGTCGCCACCTAGTTCGGAACCAAGTACTATGTTGTCACGCCCGCTCCAAATAATACAGAGTATTAAAAATAGAGACGGTATACAACTAACTAACAATTTAAAAAATTGTTAGCCCTGGCCCATTTCTACCCCAATATAGGGACAAAGTATGTAAGACTAGATGCATTCTCGCAACAATTAGAACCGTAGACCGGTTTCGCTCTCATTAGAGCTCTTCAGTACGGCATACTAATTGCAGCAAAAATGCACCAAAAATAACACGGCTATCGTATAGCCAGTCTCAAAACACTAAGTGAGTAGCGAACGTGTCGCCACCTAGTTCGGAACCAAGTACTATGTTGTCACGCCCGCTCCAAATAATACAGAGTATTAAAAATAGAGACGGTATACAACTAACTAACAATTTAAAAAATTGTTAGCCCTGGCCCATTTCTACCCCAATATAGGGACAAAGTATGTAAGACTAGATGCATTCTCGCAACAATTAGAACCGTACTGAAGAGCTCTAATGAGAGCGAAACCGGTCTACGGTTCTAATTGTTGCGAGAATGCATCTAGTCTTACTGACTTTCCATTTAAAAATTTTGTTAAGATAGTTACCCTTCAAATTGAGTTGGGGTGGATAGGAAGTTTTTATTGAAAAAAGTGACATTTAAAGAATCTAACAGCATTTCTTTTAAAAATTACTAATGACAGTGAATGCCTCACTTTAACCCGCTGGTTTTCCTTTTAAATGCAGAGGTCTTCTTTTTATCTTCTCCTAATTTGAACACTGTTTTCTGCACTGGATGGTCTGATATGTGAGATTTCACTTATCCAGTTACCTTTGAAATTTTAAAATAATGTTATCTATGCAGCGGCTACTAGATTTCCATATTATTTATTTATTAGAAGTCAAATCTGAAATTGCAAAGGTGTTAAATGATGCATTTATTGTGACATACAAAAAGTATTTGATTCTGTGTGTCACAGAGTTCTTTTAAAAAAACTGGAATGCTACGAGGTAAGAGGGTGACTGTTAGATTTGTTTATACTTATATGTATTTATTGTTTAGGTAAATTTTACCATGTCAGGCGGAAAAGGTGTGTTAAGACCGAATTTTGCTGGATATGATCCTCCGAAACGTCAATCTGCCAAATTGGTTTAGGTCACTTTTAATATTTGAGTAAAATTGTCTTGCTTTCTAGTCCTTATACCCTCTAATGTTTCTGCTGGAGCCATAGACTTGTATCTTCATTTTTACACAGTCACTGCTTTTTGACAACCAAAATATTTCCAGAATGTATATTTCTGCAGCACCAAAATTTTCACATGTTTTAAATGAACTGATATATTCTATATTCTAGATACTAGATAGATTTTTCTCGTCAAATAGATTATTAATGCTTATTTCAGCAAAAGATACCAAAGGGCCATGATTGGGTACAACTACTTACTCCAGTTGGAATCAGATAAGTTGTAGTTTGCGTCAAGGTTCAATCCTTGGACCTTTGCTGTTCTCAATTTACGTCAACAGTAAGTGAGTGGTGGACGTGCCGCCACCTAGTTGCGGAACCAAGTAGTATGTTGTCACGCCAGCTCCAAATAACACAAAGTGTTAAAAAAATAGAGACTGTATACAACTAACTAACAATTTAGAAAATTGTCAGCTCTGGCCCATTTCTACCCCAATATAGAGACAAAGTATGTAAGGCTAGATGCATTCTCTCAAGAATTAGAACCGTAGACCGGTTTCGCTCTCATTAGAGCTCTTCAGTACGGCATACTACTACTTGGTTCCGCAACTAGGTGGCGGCACGTCCACCACTCACTTAGTGTTGAAGGGCTGGCTACCATAGCCGTATTACTCTATAGGTGTCTTTTCACAGCAGTTAGTATGCCGTACTGAAGAGCTCTAATGAGAGCAAAACCGGTCTACGGTTCTAATTGTTGCGAGAATGCATCTAGCCTTACATACTTTGTCCCTATATTGGGGTAGAAATAGACCAGGGCTGGCAATTTTCTAAATTGTTAGTTAGTTGTATACAGTCTCTATTTTTTTAAACACTTTGTGTTATTTGGAGCTGGCAAGACAACATACTACTTGGTTCCGCAACTAGGTGACGGCACGTCCACCACTCAATTAGTGTTGAAAGGCTGGCTACTATTGCCGTATTACTTTATAGGTGCATTTTTGCTACAATTAGTATGCCATACTGAAGAGCTCTAATGAGAGCGAAACCGGTCTACAGTTCTAATTGTTGCGAGAATGCATCTAGCCTTACTTATGTCAACAATTTATGTATCACAAAATGAGACGGCAAATAAAGTTCGCCCATATGCAGATGACACTACTTTTATAAACATTAGTAATAGTCTAAATTACCTTAATGGGCAATCAAGCAATACACAGAATGAAGCTAATAAGTGATTCAGCGCAAAGTACCTTCAACTGAATTACAAAAAACCAAAATTATGAGTATGGCGATTCGATTGCCATTACATCAGTCAACTGTAAAATTTGTGGGTTAATACATGCAGTAGTCTGATCTATGGAGGTCCTTTCATATACAGCTTACTGTGCCAATTTTCCAAGCAGAGCAACCTACGAAATCACTGTGTGGGGAAGTAGTGCGATTATATATGACATTTTAGTGATAATAATAAGCATTTGATACTGTCAATCACCAGATATTGCTAGGTAAACTATACTACTATGGTGTGAGAGGTGTTGCCCTGGACATCTTGCAATCGTATCTGACAAACAGGAGACAAATAGTAGATTGGGACAGCAAAACATCTAGCAGTGTTCATCTGAAAGTAGGAGTACCACAGGGTTCAGTTCTTGGTCCAATACTATTTATTATATATATATATATATATATATATATATATATATATATATATATATATATATATATATATATATATATATATATATAAATGACCTAACACCTAGTGTTAATGCATATGGTTCGTATTTATATGCAGATGATACGAGTTTTATGACCAGGGCAAGCAATACTCAGGAAGCAGGGTTAATTATGCAAAATTATATATGCCATGCTAAGAGCTGGTTCGAGGCTAATGCACTGAAGCTAAATGAAAGTGAAACTCAGATAATGAAATTTGATGTAAAACCTAATGGTAATCCTGAAACAGCTAAGTTTCTTGGCATTGTTCTGGATACCTCTCTTAAGTGGTATGTGCACATTGACTGTTTGTGTGGGCGGCTGTCGAGGATGGTGTATGTTGTGAGGAGACTGATGAGGGTTGCAACTTACCGGGCAGCGAGGACAGCGTACTTTGCAAGCTTTCACTCTTTGGCAACGTATGGGATCCTCATATGGGGCTCTTCACCTCAGATAGCGAAGGTCCTACTGGAACAAAAAAAAGCTATTCGAGCGCTGAGTAATGTGGGACCACTGGAGAATTGCAGGGAGTTGTTTAGGCAACATGGTATTTTGACAATAGTAAGTGCTTATATACTTACCTGCATTTTGTATATATGGAACAATAAGAACAAAATGGGAAGAAACAACCAGCATCATTCATATAATACACGATATGGTAATGAATTGCCCATTCCACTGCACCGAATAGGAGCCTCGGAGCATGGAACATATCATCTAGGAGTGAAGTTTTTTAATGCACTGCCTCCTTTTTTAAAGACACTCAAAGTTAGAAATATTTTTTATAATAGAGTTAAGGACTAGTTGCTGAATGGGACTTTTTATAGCATTGTTGAATATTTTATAGTCAGGGTATTTGAGTTAATTTTCATGTATTATTGTGTGGATGCTTTTGGCTTGCGGTGTAGATATATTTTATATCTTATACATTTTTGTGTATTTTGTGTTTAAGAAGTTTGAGTTTGTATACATTAAATTTTATTGTTGTGGTTTTGTATGTTTGTTTTGTTCATGGAGTTCATTTTATTTGTTTGACTGACCATGTAATTTTGATGGTGAATAAATATGATATGATATGATATGATATAAAAAAGGCAATTCGAATGTGTTGAGTGGACAATATAACTAGCACTGGCCACTTTTGAAGAGACAGAGATACTTACCCTCGTTTCAGAATGTATTTTGTATTTGTAGTGTATGCCTATAGCATTGTAAGGAATTGGTGAAGGATGAACAACTTCACAGATATGAAATACGTAACAGGCATGATATCAGCATACCTTATCATCGTGTTGATAGAGCGTAGTGCTGGAATTCATATTGGTGCATCAAGTTTTCCAACAGGATACCACATACTGTTAGGAAAAGCAAGAACAAGATTTTAAAAACTATACAAAACAGACTTTGTTACAGTACAGGTTTTTTTAATTATTTTTTAAATTTTTTATTTTTTTTATTTCAACAACATACCACGAGGGCCTAAATACTATCGCCACAGCCTAAATACTATCGTACCGTGGGTGTCTACAAGGAGGAAAGAGGCAACTTGTTAATTCTGGACTTGAAGGTTTGGAGGTTCAGGGGAGAAGGAAAAACAGGTGCCGGCAAGCAATTCCACAACTTGGAAGTCCTCGGGACAAAAGAGCGGGCATAACAAGATTTTCTATGTCTGGTGACCTGGACAGTAAAAGGGTGCATTCACTCTGTTCCCCTGGTAGATCTGTTGGGGGCAGCAGGTGGAGGAACTATGGAAGAAAGCTTCTCTGAGCAGTGCCCGTGCAGATATCTATAAAAGAGAGAGAGAGGTCACCAACGGCACGTCGGTGGGCCAGGGATGGCAGCCTTTGGGTGAGGGTAGGGTCACCGAAGGGACGTATAGCTCTCTTCTGAATGGAGTCCAGGATAGCGAGTGTAGAAGCGGCAGCAGCACCGCAGATGTGGGAGCAGTATTCGAGGTTTGGTCTTATTTGTGAAGTGTATAAAGTATAGATAATAGCTGGTGAAAAGTATTTGCGAGCCCGGATGAAGAAACCTAATTTCTTAGCAGCCGCTTCTGCAATTGATGTGACATGTTGGTGCCAATTGAGATTTCGATCCACAGAGATGCCAACAAGTGAAAAGGACTCATTACTTTGAATAACTTGGTTATTTATTGTGATGGGTCTAGGGCTGGTGTATCTCTTATGAGAAAGAAAGCAAGACTGTGATTTGGTGGGGTTGAATTGTACAAGATTTCTACTTCCCCAGTCTAATATTTTTTGGAGATCTACGGAGATAAAACCCTCCATGAGTCTACGATCCTCATCTAATTGGGCTAAAGAGACAGGCTTAGAATATTGTATATTTGAGTGGAGGGTGCTGTCGTCCGCGTAACTGTGAACTGGGTTGGATGTGCTAGAGAGGAGGTCATTGATCTGGAGAAGAAACAAAGTGTCAGAGTTCCTTAATAACAATATAGAGTGAATGCAATATTGACATTTTTCCCCTTAATTTTACAGGAAACAAAATTTTATCTGCTTATTTTATTTTGTCACTCATTTCATTTTATTTATATTTTTACATTTTAATTTTCATTGGTGGTGTCATATGTATTTTAGTTTAGTTTTATTTCTTTCTTTATTACCAATGTATTGAAGAGGCCTTGTAGTTTTTTGTGCCTAATAAAAGTTATCTATCTATTATGTGATTTAATTATTTTTGTTATTTTTTGTAGTAAGTTTCAAAACTAACGAATTCATTTTTCTAGCACACCGCCCCACAGCATAGGCAATATCTGAGTTATGATGGCGTAGGTTGTGGTAATCCCTTCCAGCGACAAAAACAATACACAAAATATAGGGCTATGCAAGCTGCGGAAAATGTTCTCCAACATCGTATCTCTAAAGTCACTGCAGATGAAAATGCATTATTAAATAAAGCACCTTTAAAACACAAAATAAAAACAAAGTAAGCTATTCCTTGTGTTTTGCTACAACATAAGATTATATTTTATGTTCATTGATTGTTGTTGCCCTTACTTGGTGACACTTGTCCATACTACATACAGACTTGGAGACTACTTCTCTGGCTTCACTGTTGGTTTTCGTTGGTGAAGGACGTAGCCAGCGCGTAAGCTAACTGGAGCAAGTGGCCCTTACGAATTCTGGAAGTTCTAGGATGTTCTTCAACGTTTCTATGACTATAGTTTCGCTGCTGGACAGCATTCTCAGACAGATTAAAATTGAATTAGTACGAAATCATGACAACTACAAATAAAGAACTGTTGCTATGTTATGATATGATGTTTTGATCAAAAAATTTATCAAAATGAAAATACAAAATTAAACACAGATGACAGATGAGGTTTTTAAAATGTCTACATGATGTATGTCAATATTTAACATAAAAATAGAACTAGCCTATAATAACTATGATAACAGTTACAACAATAAAATAACTAAACAATAACAGTATAATAGCAGTCTCTATACAACGAAAATATCGACATACATCAACTCACTATCTTATTACAACTTTTTTGAAAGAATAGTTAAGTTTATTTTCTTTGACTTATTTAATTAGAAAGAAGAATATCAAGGAAGGGGAATTCATTAAATCAGTTTGCTCGTTTAAAACAAGGTAGCTATTGTCATGTATGTGCTTTTTGACTTCGAAAGCCTCAAAAAAGTCTAGTTTACGCCTGTCATTATAAAAATGTTGTGGTTGTATGCGGTTATTTACTGTAGGTCTATGTTCGGTATCAATAATATGTTTTGCAAATGTAGATTTGTCAGGGTGGTTAAAATTAAATAACTTAATTATTCCCACAAATAGTAAATTAGTCTCATTTCAGGTTTGTAGCATGTATTCTAAGATACCCCCTAGGGAATGTTTACCTCTATTAGAAAACGTTTTAATAGAAAAGAACGTAAATGTCATAAAAAGACAAGAAATAATGAATCTTTTTAACGAATGTATAAAACAAAACTATTTTAAATTTAATAATAAAATTTATATGCAAAATGAAGGTCTACCTATGGGTAGTCCATTGTCACCTTTATTAGCCAACATATTTATGAAAAACTTAGAAAACCAAATTTTAACATCAGAACTTTTGCATAATATTGTCTTTTGGTACAGATACCTAAATGATATTTTAGCATGTTTTCAAGGTAGTCATACAGAATTAAATGAATTTTTGAATTTTATTAATAACATTCACACAAGTATTAAGTTTACTTTAGAAGAAGAAGCTAACAGTTGTATGAATTTTTTAGACTTAACAATTAGAAAGTTAGAAAATAATTCATTTGACTTTTCAATATATAGGAAACCAACTTACACTGACACAACCATACCATTCTATGATACATCGTGCATTTTCAATACCTATGTCACAAAACAATTTTGAAAAAGAAATTTCAATAATTAAGCAAACAGCATTTAATAATGGCTACTCTGTTAAAATAATAGATAAAATGATCGAGAGAAAAGAATACAAATTAGCGATTAATTTAATTTATCCAAATATTAGAGACAAAGAAGACAACACATACGTTTCGATAACTTATTTTGGAACCATTTCAGAAAACATTTCAAAAATTTTAAATACCTGTACAAATACAAAGATAGCTTTTAAATCTTACAACACGACGCGTGATTTACTATTTAACGCTAAAGAAATTCTTGTTTCCTGACAAAAGCTGGAGTTTATAAATTAGCTTGTACACATTGTAACGCAATCTACATAGGTCAAACTTCTAGAAATTTTAACACCCGATACAAAGAACATTTCTGCATTTAGAAATAACCACGCTGACAAATCTACATTTGCAAAACATATTATTGATACCGAACATAGACCTATAGTAAATAACCGCATACAACCTTTGAATTTTTATAATGACAAGCGTAAACTAGACTTTTTTGGAGCTTTGGAAGTCAAAAACCACACACACGACAATAGCTACCTTGTTTTAAACGAGCAAACTGATTTAATGAATTCCCCTTCCTTGATATTCTTCTTTCTAATTAAATAAGTCAAAGAAAATAAATCTAACTATTCTTTCAAAAAAGTTGTAATAAGATAATGAGTTGATGTATGTCGATATTTTCGTTGTATAGAGACTGCTTTTATACTGTTATTGTTTAGTTATTTTATTGTTGTAACTGTTGTCATAGTTATTATAGGCTAGTTCTATTTTTATGTTAAATATTGACATACATCACGTAAACATTTTGAAAACCTCATCTGTCATCTGTGTTTCATTTTTTATTTTCACTTTGAAAAATTTTTTGATCAAAACATCATATCATAACATAGCAACAGTTCTTTATTTGTAGTTGTCATGATTTCGTACTAATTCAATTTTAATCTGTCTGAGAATGCTGTCAAGCAGCGAAACTATAGTCACAGAAACGTTGAAGAACATCCTAGAACTTCCAGAATTCGTAAGGGCCACTTGCTCCAGTTAGCTTACACACTGGCTACGTCCTTCACCAACCAAAACCAACAGTGAAGCCAGAGAAGTAGTCTCCAAGTCTGTATGTATATTTTATGTGTTGAGAGTTTAAATCTTTTTTAAATGATCATTAATTTTTTTGTTGTGTAATATTAAAAGAAAGTGGTTTATATTATTTTTTGTTTTTTTTAAATTAGTTTTTATGTTAGTAATTGCAATATTGTTATTGATAAGATTTAATATAAAATAAGTCTTAAAGCTTTCTTTTCTTGGTGCTTTTACCGTTTTAGAGATACTAAATAAAATTTCAGGTATGGTTTCGAACGTTTAGTTGAAGATCTTATACAAGAAGCAATCTCGAAGGGAGAATTTAGTAATTTGTCTGGTGTTGGAAAGCCTTTACCTGACCACCAGAACTCTAACCCTTATGTTGATTTTGTAACTAGGAAACTTAATGAGGTAAACAAATCTGTTGTTTTCAAATTTCATATAGTGTGATTAAGATTGCAACACCCTCTTCCTACTTTTAATTGATTTTTGAGAAACTTGAATTTTTGTGCTATAAAGAGTTATCCACTGTTATTATTTACAGATATTAACATTTGAAATATGTCAGTAGCGTATGTTTTTAGGGGGCTTCAAACACTCAATTTTTCAAAAAAACTTATTAGTCAATTTTTTATTGGATTTTCGGTTACGGCATTGTAAAGAGCATCCCTTGAAACCCCTAAGAATAAACTTTGAGTCATATCACTTTACCAGTGTCTAAGATGCAAATCTCCACAAATTACTTTTTTGATTTTTGAACATCTATGTATTACATGTTGACGTTTTATTGATATAAAATTTTGGTAGTTAATAATAATCAATAGGGTGAGTGGTTGCCCTGTATTAACATTTGAATACAGGGTGTGGTGCCAAGACCTTCAGTTAGCCGTTTCTCAATAACTACTCCGATTTGAAATTTAAACATTTATACGCTTACGATCGAGACAAATTTCGGTTTAGTGAAAACAGTTTACTTTATGTCAAACTTCCGGTTTAACCGGAAGTGACCATCAACTTGCTTATTTTAAATACAACATGGTAATTTTAATTATATTTTCGAATTCTACATTGAATTTGAGATAAATTATTACTAATTCACCATATGTCAAAAATCAACCGTTTTCGAAATTTTTCGATTTTTGTGAAAATTCTCGCGAAAAGCGAGGTGAGCGTTGCACGCTCTCTCTCTCTCTCTCTGTGGAAATACAACTGAGAAGACTCAGTTTTTGTACAGATTACCCTCAGATTGTCACCTAAACGACACGTTTGATAGCGTTTCTTTTAAGTATACAGGGTGATGAGAATTAGCCGTGCTATTTGGTAAAATTGAAATAACAATTACTCGCTTATTTCAAATGCAACACCCTATATATTAAGAGGTATTTCAGTTCGCATCAGGTTTCCCTTTCAACGTGTATTAGCATTCCCTATACCTAAATTCCACCGTTTCCTGAATATTTCAATTTTATTGGATTCACTTAATTCAAATTTCCACAATAGATTTAAAGCAGGCTTTGGAACTTGATAATATGCTTGTTGACGTCTACATGTCAAATCCCACCGCTTACAAATGAGAACATAACATTTGTTGGGCCTTCTCGTGTACAAAAAGATAACATTTTGTATTTGCATCTAAATCGCTGCATTCCCCTTGTTTTAGTTCTGTGAAATCAATGTGTTGTTAACTAACTTGTAAAACCAAAATACAACTCAACAATATAGGTAGTTATTTATTATAAATGAGTACAGAACTTAACTAATAGCTAGTGGAAAACTAAAACACAAAAACAAATTAAAAAAATGTGGAACTTATAATAAATGCTCAAAATTACTCCCACTGACATCGAGGCATTTTGTTATTCGTCTTATAATGTTTTGATTCGTGACCTTTCTGATTTGTCTCGAATTCAGTGATTTGAAAGCACGTAAAACTCTACCCATGTCTTCTTTTGTGGTGGCAGGTTCGTGGTAAACTTTATATTTTTGATGTAGCCCCAGATGCTTGTATCCAGAGGTGTTAACTAAGGGGACCGTGGTGGCCATCTATGTGGGCCGTTATTGGCAATCCACCTGTCTTCAAAATGTTGAAAAAAATCATGAGCTAAATGGAATTTGTGGGGTGGTGCTCCATCTTGCTGATACCGGATTGTTCTAGCTTAATGTGTTGAGAGAAACTAGAATCACTTCGTGCAAAATATCATTATAACTCATACCAGTGAGATTTTCATCGTATATTTTAATCCCAAAAATCTTATGGTTCTTAATTGCGGAAACCACACAGTCTTCTCCGGGCGATTTTTTATTTTTCATCTTTTTCAGGGCTAGTTTAATCTCATCTAGTGATATTTCCATTAGTTTTTCCGAGCCTTGGTTAACCACACCTTTTTACGGGTTAGTATGTCAGATTCTGGTTGTAGACTTATATCACTTTTGCTTTTATATAGCATTCCACAAAACTCTTCCACTATATTGAGAATATCTTTCCTGTTTGTTGATGTGTGCCCTTGTGCATTTTTAAGTTTTATTATTTGTCTCTTTCCATTGTCAAGCTTTCTACATAAAACTTTCATACCCTTGTTGTTCTCTATGGTATCTTTGATTTGGTTGTGTCTAAAAGCTCTTACATCGCATCGGATGCCTTTTGAAATTTGCTTATTTATTTCTCTTAATTTTTCTTCAGAGGCATAGCTTTTTGACCTCATATCCCTTCTTTTCTCTATGAGCAGTTTGGTCTCCCTGCTTATTTTATCTTCCCTTTGATTTGTTGAGCAGTACCGACTTTGGGCTTCAGTTATTGTGGTTGTGATGATATTATTCAGTTTGTTGATGTCGTTACCAATGGTGTGTTCTATTTCAGCCTTGGTTAATTTAGTGGTGATCCATTGTTCAAAGCTATTTACATCTGCTTGACTTATTGCTCTTTTTGATCATTTTTTGTCGTTCTTTGCCAATGTCAACAGCTACTTTTGCTCGAACAAGCCTGTGGTCGCTCCTAGTAGCAAACCTATTTAGGACAGTCACGTCTTTTATTATGTGTTTTTTATCTGTGATGATAAAGTCTATTTCGTTTCTTGTTTTCCCATCAGGGCTTTTCCACGTCCATCTTCTATTTGTTTTTTTTTTGTACAAAAAACTACCCATCTGAAACAGATTATTTTGTAGTAGAAAGCTGAGCAGCGTTTCTCCTCGATCATTTCTACCTTCTAAGCCAAAGTCTCCAATTGCTTCTTCACTTTGTTTCATTTTTCTGTCTATTTTGGCATTGAAATCACCGCATATTAGAGTAAAATGCTCTGGGTGTTCGTTTAGAGCAGTGTTAATGTCCTCATAGAACAGGTCTATCTCCTCATCGTCATGATCCATTGTAGGGGCGTTTACTTGTATGAGCTTAATATTGTATCTGGTATTAGTTTTAGAATCAAAGAGATAACTCGTGTTGATATTCTATTTAGTGACACGATGCTTGATTTGTGTCGCTTGTGTATGAGAAATCCTGTTGCTCCCCAGGAGCGCTGTTCTTCACCCACGCTATAGAATATGTGCCCAGATTTTAGGTCTATGAGATGTTCGCCTAGTCTTTTTACTTCACTTAGTCCAACAACGTCCCATTTTATACGTTCCAACTCGCCTTCTAGTTCCATTAATCTTTCATCTGTGATCGGGTATTGTAGGTTGCAATATGCAGTGTTTTGTTGTTGGTATGTTTGACAAGCCACGCATCCCCCCCCCCCCCCCCCCCCGAATCCTTGGGGCAGACTGACTTGTTGTCAGTGCGAGATTTTGAAAATACTTTTCTACTCGCCTGGGGTAGTTCAGTTTTTACATCTGGCATGATCATAGGGGGTATTTAGCCATAAAACACCACGCTGGCTAGACGTCTTGAGAGTTTGGAACTTCAGCCGCCCATTCTGGGTCAGACGCTGTTCGTAGCCGCCCATTCTGGGTCAGACGCTACTGTACCTGTTGGTCAGCGGGAGGTATTTCATTTCCCTCCTACCACTCATATCTGAGAGGCATTCCTCTATCCGCCACCTGAGGACGCGCCCTCTAGGGGTTACAGGTTCCCCCGAGGGGTGCAGCAATTACATCCCAAGAAATAAGGAATGCAGTCAATAATATTACAATAACGATATGACAAAGGTATTGAAATAAATGGAGGTTTTGTAGAAGCCACAGCTATCTAATATTTTTGTATCACACAAATTTAAGTTTGTTATTGTTTAGTCAAAATAACTATTGTAAAAATGCAGGGAAGAATTTTTTTCAAATAATATATATTTTGTAGCTCCCTAAAAATGTATGCTACTGACACATAATCAAATGTTAATAAAGGGCAATCACTCACCCTATCGATTATTACTGACCACCAAAATTTCATGTCAATGTAAAGTGATATGACTCAAAATATATTCTTAGGAGTTTCAAGGATGGCTCTTTACAATGCCGTAACTGAAAATCCAATAAAAAAATTCGCTAACAAGTTTTTTTAATCTACTTTTTGAAGCCCCTTAAAAACGTATGCTACTCATATGAATATTGCAAATGTTAATAGTGTAAATAGTAACCGTGGCTAATTTTTTATACCACCAAAATTTAGAGTTTCTTAATAGTCAATTAAAAGTAGGAAAGGGGTATTGTGATCTTAAGTGTGTCACACTGTATAAAAAGATTGAATTGAAATAATTGGTTCTTACAAGAGATTATGTTGTCTTCTAGGTTTTAATAGATAATGGATTCACACCTGAATGGATTACATTGCAGAAGGAGATTCGTGAAGAAATAACAACATTAAGAAGAGGTCTTTTAGCTGAAAGATCCTATTTTGGAGCTTTCCCGCTGACTGTTGAAGACAATATTGACTGGAGTGAATGTGTTTATAAATTTCGTAAACTCGTAACAGAAATTAATAGAAAAATAGATAAATTTAATCTTGTTGTACCTGTATTAGATAAACAAATGGTGAGATTATGTTTAGAAAAAGAAGCACAAAAGGCTCTAATAAATGGCTCAACATATGAAGATTCTGGTTATACTAAACGCGAAAACAATGATTCGAAACAAGTTAAAGTAAAAGAAGAAGAGAGAAGTGATTCGTCTAATTTATTTGGGTTTATAGAACATTTATTTAAGAGATAAACGAACAATTATAAAATGTTTTTTAGACTGGATGCTGTGAGCTTATATTTTTTGAAATTTTAAAACTTATTTTTGGTTAAAAGTACATTAGGTTATTTTATACAGGCTGATTCATGAGGAACCCGCCGTATTTACATAGTATGTTCAGGGAACCAAAAGCGAACAAAAAAAGTCTAATAAATATATGCCCAAATGTCAACCATTGTGAAGATATTAATGAAAATAATTTTTAATCAAGAAAAAATATTGTAATGCATTAAGTATAAAAAGTGTTTATTTTGTAACGTTAACTAATTAATTAAATTCTCAAACATACCACAGTTTACCTCGATGCATGCGTCAGCCTGTTTGTGGATTGCACGGGTAGCATGTTGAAGTGCACGGTGATGCTCTCTGATGAGTGCTCCACAGTTAGTTATTCGATCGACTAGTACCTCTGTTGTGTTCACTTTTGTTTAATAAACTAATGACTTCAGCCATCCCCCCAAAGGTAATAATCAAAGGGAGTAAGGTCTGGTGACCTTGATGGCCAATTTTGAAAACCTCCACGGCCTATCCAGCATCGAGGAAAGCGATTATTTAGATGATTGATCACATCATGAATAAAATGAATAGGGCGCCATCGTGTTCACAGTAAACTGTAAAATTCCTTGGAACCTGTAGGTAGCGTAGTAGTATATGTATAAGCAGAATAAACTGCCACAGATTGCTTATTTTGTTGTGATGAATTTCTATTTATTTCCGAACGTCACTGTCACTACAATAGGAACGCCGAGAAATATTTATATCCTGGAGTGTTTATGTTAAGGTTCTTAATTTTAATTGCCCTTATCTTTTTACACTTGATCTGATTCGTGATTGCATGTTGGGCAGGGCAGAAAGGAACAAAATAAACTTTTCTTGACAAAGACACAGCTGTTAAACATTCTGGATACACTTTCTTTTCAGTTTATGAAGGCTACCAAAATTACTTAGTTTGTCAGTTGATTTTCGATTGCAAATTGAGTTTTTGTGTTCACAGTCTATTTTATATTAATTTCGATATACACACAGCATATCGCTGAAACAGAAGAGACGCATCTTAACCATGAAAAAAAACTTGAAAGCATCATTATTGATCTACTGTAATTTTTTCATTGAACCTCTATTATTTTGGTGTGCATGTTAGTGTTCATATATATTCATATATATAACTCGAACTTCTTCAAATTATTTTATAATTCGAATTTTTACTAAGAACATTGAATTTTGTACAGATTTTAGTGCTATTTAATGTCTGTAAGTCGAATATTTCTTTAAATCGAAGAAAATTTGGGTAATCAAACCATTTTTTTTATTGTACAAAACATCTCTATAAGTTGAAGTTGAAAAAATGAGTGTATGTTGTCAGATGAGTTGATTCTACAAAACGCCAAACACAACCTTCATAAATCTATGGCAATTAATATTTACGACTTCCTTTCTATTATACACTCTACTAGGGTCGGACAGCATGTAGTAAAAATCAGATGTTCTATTTCTATTCAACAGAAAAATTTTGTTATTTGTTGACAACTGTCCAGCTCAGCCCAAAAATATTAACCGTCTATCTCATATAGATCTTGTGTATTTTCCACCCAACATGATTGCAACCTATGGACCAGGGAATCATCCAAAACATTAAGCAGCATTACAGGAGAAGAATGTTGGTTAAAGTAAGATCTTGTATGGAAAGTGGAAACAATATATGTCAAGTAAGAAACCATTGCCAATTGTTTCAGAAAGGCTGGATTCGTCAGAGCAGAATCTGAGTCATGTAAAGCTGAAACTTGGAATGACACAGATACATTCCCTTAGGGCAACTGAAGGCGATGTGGAAAATCGCAATGACTAATGGTGAAGAGCTTTGCTTTGTTGATTATGTTGATGTTGATGTGAAAATAGCAAGTTACCCCAGTGATAATGACATTGTGACGAGTGTTTTACACCAGACAACAGAAGAAGACCAAGAAAACGAAGATTCTGAAGATGACTAAAACAAGCCTAACGATCCGCCATCCTTGCTGGAGATTGATACCTGAATTGAAACTTTAAGATGATATCTAGAGAGCCAAGACAGTGTATCAGAAGACATCTTCAGTAGTTTGAGTGCGGTGGAAAAATTTATTATTAAGGACAAATTCAATCAAAGACTGCAGTAAAAGATAACAGTTTTTCAAGAAAATGTAAAAGACATCTTTATTCGTTTAGTTGTAGTTTTAGTGAAAACAGTGTAAAGGACAAGTTTAAGCGAAAATTACAAAACGAGATAATATACTTTTTTAACAAAGAGCCATACAAATCTATGGTGAGTTCTTAATAATTATTGGTTTTTTTTTAACTGTAATGTGACGCAAGTCACCTATAAATAACGTTTTAAAATTTTGTCTGAAAATACTTTCAATTGCATCAGCTAGCTGCCAAAAGCTTACTTGTGTAAAACTTATTTCTAATGTGGGTATTGGTATTTCTATTATTCTGTAACTCGAACTTTCCTTAACTCTAATTTTCTTTCTGATCCCTTTAATTTCGACTTGCAGAAGTTTGACTATATATATATATATATATATATATATATATATATATATATATATATATATATATATATATATATATATATATACAGGGCTTTCATTAATTCCCGAACCTCACGTGACCCGTTAAGTTAGGCAACCCGGCATACACGGTTGTACAACCTGAATTAATGAAATCCCTAAGATGCCAGTGTCGTCTCATATGTCCTTTGGGGTTTTATAAAAAATATAAAAATTATAATAAGTTGAAGCAGTAAATGTCTTAAATGTATTTATTATTTAGTATTTTTAACAGCAAGTCTGTTCATGTATGGTTTACTGTTATTTATTGTTAAAAACATAATAAAATATTACTTTTATTTTGTATAGATATCAAAATTTTGTAATGTACGTAAACAAATTGAGGTCCGATTGTTTAAACTTCTAATTTACGGTTTTAGGAATGTGTACTGTGTAACATGTAACAAATATGTACCTGTTTGGGCAGATTACCGACGAACAGATTTGGTAGGGCTTCGTTCCATGCAATGTTGAATATCATCAACAACATAACCTTAACATACCTACACTTTTAACTTACGTAAAAACGCAATGAAAATGATAACTTTTGATAAAAACTGTTTATTTTTATTGTCCAACAGATAGAAAATTATTTGAAGAAGGTAAACACTGGTCGAACTTGGAAAATACACAATATACATACAAAATAACTGTCAAAAGGGAATTGAGCGCTAATGGATTGAACTGTCAATTGATTTAGTAACTTTAAGTCCGTTCTATGACAAATGACATTATGCTTAGTGACAGTTGACAGTGTGACAGTGAAACAGTGAATAACGAGTAACAGAACAGTATAGATAATAGTGAGGTGCAAAAAAACTGTGATCCTAATAACTTCCCTTATTATAGAGTATAAAAACATTACCGTGAAATAAGAGCCAAAAAAGTTTCAGCGACAAATGAATTGTGGGGTTATAGGGATCTCCTAGACACACCGATGTCGGCGTGACCCCATGCAAGATACGATATGGCCAAATAGTCTGCGTAGCTCAGGCCAACTAACCTTGAGAATAGAATAGAATTAGTAACTTTAGGGTCCCTAGTCTAGTGGTTTTTTTGGTTACTTTTTGACTGCCAACACATAAAATCATATTCCACTAAAAGAGAGACAGAATCCAGTCACGTGGGGTTTGGGAATTAATGAAAGCCATATATATATATATATATATATATATATATATATATATATATATATATATATATATATATATATATATATATATACTATTTTGTTCGTATTATCCATGTTTTTCAATAATCTGTGTTGTCAGCCCCCCCATTAGCCTAGATAATCGAGAGTATACTGTACCTGGCTCCCGTAAGACGCTCTTGTAGCAAAAATGGGCTGAGTAATTGATTATTATCATGCCCACACCACACGTTAACGCTGATTCAATGTTGAAAGTTGCTTTCCACCATGGCATCTGAATTCTCATCTGCCGAGGAATGTTCGTTGTGACAGTTATTTACATCTCGAGTGAACTGAGCCTCATCAGTAAACAAAATGTTTTTGTAAAATGTATGATTTCTGTTTATCGAATGGCAAATTTTAAATCGCTGAGCACGATCACCTTCTGAAAATTTTGAACAAGTTAGATATGGAACGGTTTTAAAGCATTTCCGCAAAGAGTCTTCCATGTAGTGGTTTGATTAATTTGAAGACGAGTTGCAAATGCCTTGTACTCACAGCAGGACTATGCTCTGCTATGTTAAGAATTTCTTCTTCTACGGCTACATTAGGACCAGATTGCCTTTCAGATACAATTCTTGCACTGGGAAATATTCCAGTTTCACCTGCATTGTTGATGACTGTCTGGAATACATTTTGATCCAGCAATCTTCTGTTGGAAAAACAACATCAATACTCAGTGACTGCACGAGTAGCGTTACTGTTGCAAAACTCATACATACAAATACTAACGACATATTCCCAATGGATAAATGTGGCAGGCATTGAAATTAACGTTTTAACTTAATTTACCTAAATTTTAACAGAATTTGGATAGAAAACAATAGTTTTACTTTATGAACGTCAAAATTAATGTGACAATTACAAATCTGACAATTGCATGCAAGGCCTACCTACTCAGAATAAAATAGCAACTCTTAATAGAAACAACCTATCGGTACCAACGGTAGTGCTATTTTTTCTTGATTAAAATTGAGCAATATCTCAGTAACGGTTGACATTTAACCATATGTTTATTAGACTTTTTTTTGTTTGCTTTGATTCTCTGAACACACTATCCAAATATGAGGGGTTCCTCAAGAATCACACTGTATGTATATAGTAACAATTTCAAGATGAAAATGTCATGACTGTGTGTTTTATTATTTTTTTTTTTGTTTTTTTTTTGTTTGTTATGTATATTTACATTCAATTTAACTTTGTTTAGAATAAAATTTAAGTTATTAAAGTTATTGGACAACTGATTTTTTTTTACTATTTTTTACCTTCAACTACTATGGTTATTATAATTATTATCAGTTGATACACTTATTTCAGATTTACAGGTCATACTTCGACTTGTGGCAAAGCACCTGGCAAGTAGATATAACGTTTTTATAATTCACAGTATGGAGTATGGTTTGGTTCTCCATGGAAAGTTTTTCTCTTTACATGCTGTTTTCTGTTATTTTGATCCTGACTATCCTACTGGTGTCTAAAATCACACTGTTCTACAGGAGAAATATATTTGGCAGTGTTGCCACTTCCTACTCTAGAATGAATAATTAAATGAATGAAAATAATTACATCAAATAAATCTTTCTTTTATCTAGTAAGTGAAATACTATTGTACTTTGAAGCACAACCCTTAGTTTATAGCAAGTTCGTCAGTAATATATATATATATATATATATATATATATATATATATATATATATATATATATATATATATATATATATATATTAAGTACACTTGGAGAAGCTAAATCACCACAACACATATTCTTAAGCGATCGTTTTACTAACAAAGTTAGTGTCGTCAGAGGATGAAAAATTCTAAACTACTTACAACTAAACATCACTTTTTCTACTGTCTTAGATAAGACCGATAAAGAGAGGGAAAAAATTGCAGGCAAATTTTCTGTGTATTGTATTTTAATTCCCGGATGAGGTTTTTGAACTCCCGTTATAACTTTACCTACTGAGTTTCGGAATATCTTCTGTGTCAAAGAGAGTGCAAACAAAGGACTATAAATCAATGGCGGAGCTTGGTTTAAGGTACTTTTACTTTTTATTGCCTTAGAAATATAAATACTTACTTACGCATCTAACTTCGCTGCTTGTCTAACATTTTTGATAAGTTTCAGATTTTCTTTATCTGTGTGGTGATTATTATCCAAAATATGTTGTGCCGGACACGACTTGTCACAGTACCGTATCTCAGCTGTGTCAGATGTTCACCAAATCTAGTCTCAATTGTTCTATTAGTCTGCCCAACGTATTTAAGATTATATCTTTATAACCCAGCTCATAGATACCCGACAATTCAGTGGCTTTATCTTTATCTTTTGTATTACCTAACAAATTTTTGTAATTATTTTTTGTCAAAATTTAGCTGCAAATCAGCTTTCTTAAAAATGCTACCATCTACTAGCTAATTTTTAAAAATAAAAATTCGTTAAAAGGAAAGCTTAATGGCAGATTCCCACATTACATCCAACTTGGTAAAATTCGATGTCTGCTTAAGTATATAAGTTAATTTGACACTTGGTATTAAAAAAATGGAAATAAATTTAAATTACCCTGCCAAGAATCACACACGAGACATACAGTGTAGCAGTCCAAGGCATTAACCATAGGCCACTGAGACTAATAGCTTGTACTTTATATATTTAAATAATCAAATCAGTTATCATGAAAATCCATAAACCTAAACTCACTTATCCTACATATTGCCCATTCTCTCATGAATCAATTTCTGCAAAATCTGCTGTCGTCTTAAAATTATATGTTGGCATCAGTAAAAAAGAAACAAACCTTTTATTTAGAACAAGATCATTAGTTTTATAAGCTGTTAACAAAAATCATAATTAGCAAATGTAAATAAATCGTAGATAGAAGTTTCTGGGGAATTCTGCATGTGTTTCCCTTTCCTCTTCAAGATGTTTCAATGAAACATACTAGGAAGTGTCAATTCAATTTTAATCGTTTTTGGCATTTTCTATCATAGGTGACTAAGTATGAAGAGATATCTGAATATTTGCAATTTAATATAAAGTAAAAATTAATATACATATCTCGGAAATTGGAAGATATAGGTATAGAGAAGTTTTGACGACTTTCAGAAAACTCACAAGCTATTACAATAGAACAGCCTAGAAAGTGCCAGTTAAAATTCAACATTTTCGGTCATAGGCAACATGTCTGACCAAATATCTGAATATCTGCAATATGTAAAATACAAATCAATATATCTCGGAAATGGTAAGAGATAGAGGTATAGGGAAATGTTAACAAATTTAAAAAAGATTTTAATATGCAATAAGACTAAGCAAAAAAATGTAGGGCGTTCCATTTCAAATTATGAAATAATGTATGAAATGAGTTGCTATAGTTGGTTACTTAGTATAGAACACTCTGCCTGTTACAGAAAATATCAACTGGGCTTTACCTGGAACCAAGCTTCCTATTAATCTCCTCACCGACCAAGAATCTCTGATCTTTGGTTAAAAGCGCAGATATGTCTTGTCTAACGCAGTAGTGATATTTTGAACATTTTAGAAAAATCGAATTAAGTCGAAAACGGCTCATTTTTGACATGTGGTGCCTTTGTAAGATTTGATCCAGTTTCACTCTTCTTTAGGTCACTGGGTAATTCTTCTAATTTATAACATTTCGCAGTTTGAAAAGTTCTTTCATTTTTTTATGGGAGTTTTTAAAAGTTCCGCACTTATTTCTTTTACTGCAGGAGTTTCCTTGTCTACGTTTTTTACGGGTTTCTCAAATGATTGTCTTAAAATGGGAGCGCTCAAATTATCTATACCCCTGGTTCAATAAAACTTTCCGAAAAGTAGTAGTAATTATACATTCTGCTTGGAAATATTTTTGGCGCAAAAACACCAGCAGCGAATCTCAGGCCGCCTTTGTACCAGCAAAGAGCAGGTGCAAGCAAATTATCATTTGAAGCCAGGGAAAGAAATTTGAAATGTATTATTACTATTAATATTTTTATTTCCTTCTGTTTCTAAATGGGCAGTAGGGAAGTTAAAAAGTATAAGTAGCAGTGACGGCTGGTGCCTAAGATTTTTGGGTGAGCTGCATGAAAAAATGTAAGGATAAATAAAATGCTGATTTAAGGAAACTGATAATTTTATGGCACAATAATTCCCTACATTGATTTTCTCAGACAATATAACAGTTTTAATTTTTTTACTCAAAAATAGCGCATTGAAGAAAAACAACTCAAAAAGACTCTTGTTTCCAATAGAACGAGGATATCAAAAATAATTTTTAGTTTGTTAAAATCATTGGCATACTATTTTTTTTTTCTTATTGATTGGTGGAAGTTATTTGCGGCCTGATCAAACATCTGCTTGCACCTGCTCCTTGCTAATACAAAAGCGGCCTGAGATTCGCTGGTCGTGTTTTTGCACCAAAAATATTGTCACATTTGTCTATGATAATTAAGTTTATGGACTTTGTTGCTTCTATGGTCAGATGTCAATTATAAAGTGTGTTGGTAAGAGCGAACACTCTGGAATGATATTTCTAGAAGGGACCAGAAGTGACAGAATAAAGTGTACAAGGTTTAAGTACGTCTATGCCTAAGACACGTAGCGCAACAGCCAATATGGACGCCCAGCTATGGGGGGGACATATAAGGGGCGAATGTTGGGCTCTAAGATCACGCCTAAGGGAAAAAGTGAAGCTAAGGCCGGTAACCATTTCTCAGGTTAGCTATTCTGGCAGCGTTCTCGTCGTAGACGGATACGTAAGCGGCAATAAGACCCAGACGGTCGTCGATACAGGCGCACCTAGGACGATTATTCTCCGCAACATGGTTCCAAGATGGCGAGTAAGAGAACCATACACAGTGTGCAGAGTAAATGCGGCCGGTGGTGATCAGATCCAGGTATTTGGCGAGACTGGGGTCGAGCTGCAAATTGGGACATGGAAGGCAAAGCAGAGAGCCATAGTCGCCGCCATATCAGACCCGATTATAATTGGCTTGGACATACTTCAGGGCCAGTGCGCTAAACTGGATCTTGGCACTAACATCCTGACTATCGGCGGTGAAGAAATAATAATGTCGCCTGGCAGTACGGAAAATCACCATAGAGGCAAATAGCAACGTCTGCCGTGAAAGTGACATTCCAGTGAAGAGAGCTGTGAAAGGAAGAGACGACCCAGTTACTCAGCCAGAAGCACGTGGAGAAGAAAGTATAAGAGAAATACAAAACGAAGGGTGCAAAGACCACGTAAATGTGAAGCCAATCCAGAAAGAGGTCAGTAAATACATTTGTTGGAACAGAGCCGATGTCGACAGGATGAATAGGGCCCGCCGAGATACTTGTGCAAGTAGAAACATCGGAACAACAGCACCTACACGGAAGAACCAGTCGTACCACCTAAGCATTTCGCTTGAAGAAAGCTCCGATACATTGACGAGAAGGAAAACCATCCACTCTGCGGTCGGAATGCATATACGAATAGAAAGCGACCACATGAAGACCCGTTATGACGGGCCACCTAATTCAGCTGGTTTGAAAGAAGAAGATCGGGTGTTGTTCTACAAGCCAATACGAAGCAAGCGACGTTCATCTAAACTACAGAACTTATGGGAAGGTCCTTATAAGGTGGTCAAAGGGATCAACGACGTTGTCTATAGAATTCAGAGGAGCCCTAAGAGCAAGATGAAGGTGGTCCATATGCACAGACTTACGCCATTCCAAGAAATGTCAAAATTCGACCGGGACGATCGCATATAAGAGGGGGGCAGTGTCACATTTGTCTATGATAATTAAGTTTATGAACTTTGTTGCTTCTATGGTCATAGATGTCAATTATAAAGTGTGTTGGTAAGAGCGAACACTCTGGAATGATATTTCTAGAAGGGACCAGAAGTGACAGGTGTAGAATAGTGTAGAAGGTCTAGAATCTCTATGGACAGTATAAATAGACGAGCGGTGCGCAGAGTAAGTTAGTTCAGTATTAAGTCGGTGTGGTGTAAATAGTGATCATAGAGTATTAAGCGAGTTAGCAGTAAGTATTGGTGTTTAAGAGCGATCATAGAAGGCGAATAGTGGAATATAGTTTTATGGACATTTAATAATAGAGATAAATATTTTAGTTGATACTGGTGTTGGAAAATAGTTGGTAATAATAAAATAGTAGTTTAAAAAGCTGTGTTTTGTTAGTCAACGAATCTAGAACCACGTAGAACGTAACAATATCTTTAGGCAGAATTTTTAGTTACTACTGCTTTTTGGAAAGTTTTATTGAACCAGGGATGTAGAGTAGTCACTGTATATTCAAAAATATTTTAGCTGTATTTAAAAATGAGAGAAATATTTTTCAGACATCGTATCGTTAAGCACATACTGGAAAATTTAGTCACCAATAAAGGTACAATGTCCTATAAGAGGGGGTGTTTCCATTTTCCCGAGTTCTGCGTGTCCCAAAGAGGGAGACAAGTGGGGCCTATCGTCCACTTTCCACCATTCTATCAGTTTTGTTAGTTATAGAGCTTATAAAATATCTTGAAAAATCAAACATTCCTTAGTAATCGCCAATACGGCTTTCATCAAAACCGCTGTATTCTGACATACGAGGTAAGCGCCAAAATTTTCCGGTCTGACATAGATTCGGGGTATCGAAGCGTGTCAAAGTTTGGTGAGACAGTGGTTCAAGTCTTATTAATCTTGGAAAAAAACAAAAACTGGATTTTGTGAATTCATTTTTTTTATAACTGATACTTGTTCATCACAATGTCAGAAGTGACGAAAATTGATAATCGAACTGTTATTAAATTCCTTACTCGAGAAGGTTTTCCACCTCAAAGCATTAAATATAGGCTGCGGATGGGGTGTACGGGGATTTTTTTTGGCTTTGGACGGTCAGATCCATTAGCCACATACTTTTATTATTTCTATTGGATTCTCCGTTTTATTTTGTAGTAAAAGATTGGTCAAAACTGTTTCGAATAGGGCAGGAATCCCTGGAAGATGATGCAAGAACCGAAAGGACGGTGGAGGTGGTGAAGGACAAGATTGCCTTTTTTGAGGATCTCGTATTAAGCGAACGACGCTTAGAACTGAAAGAATTATCAAAAATGTCTAGGCTTTCAGATACAAGGATTCGCCGAATCATCCACGAAAATTTTGGCATGAGTAATAAGTTAGTGCAAGGTGGGTCCCTGCGAGTGTATAGCTCTGGACCGGAAAAGACAACTGATCTACGGTCACTCTAGACCGGAGACAGAGCAATATAAAACTTCACCCTACCAATCGCTGTGCAGACTAGTTCAAGGCACAGTGATTTTGGAATGGGTGGAGTAAGACTAGGGGTATGCACAATCAACCAAGGGTTGCGGTGCTATCGGGGCGGCAAGGCCGCGGACGAGCCCTGAGGGAACAAAAAAAAAAGAAAAAAAGGTGGGTCCCCAAACATCTTTTAGCGTCAGCATCATGTTGAATATGTGCCCGATCCTCTTTGGACCGATTTGAAGAAAACCATGTGGACGTGTTGAAGACACCTGTCACAGGGGATGAAACTATGGTTCTCTACAATGATCCTCTGTGCAAAAGGGAGTCGATTGAATGGTGGCTTAAAGGAGAAGCACCGCCAAGAAAGTCCAAGGTCTGTCAGTCGGTAAAAAATTTATGGCTACGATTTTTGGGATTGTGAGGGTATTCTTGTCATAGACATTAAGGAACGCAACACCATAGTCAACGTGGCATATTATGCAACGTTCCTGCATAAATTACTACAAAATATGAGGGAGAAAAGACGTGGGAAACTGACCAGAGGCGTGCGTTTGCTCCATGACAATGTACACTGCCGCAATTCGAGACTGCGGACAAATCGATCACGCTCCTTGTAGCCCAGATATGGCAGTGACTACTGCCTATTTTAAAATTTACAAAAGGACGCCATTTCAGTGACGACGAAGAGGTGAAAACTGCAGTTTGGGCACATTTTGAGGACAAACCGAAAGAATATTTTTTAGTGGTATCGAATGGTTTCTGAAACGATGTACTTAATAAGTGCATTGATGTTAGGGAGGACTATGTGAAAAAATAAATTTTAATTCTGAGTCTACACCATTTCTTTCATAGTCAGGCCGGGAAATTTTCGCGCTTACCTCGTACGTCACTTATCTTTGAAGTTATGCTCTCGAAAAATTTGGAGGTCATGCAATTTATTTGGATATTTCTAAATCATTCTAGCTTGCGGTACTCCTCAATAAACTTCCATCATACGGATTTCCTTCGAAAATATGCTTATGGATATCTAGTTTTCTGAAGGAGCGCTCCTTGCTGTTCTTGTCGGTGCTGTTTCAGATATATGGCAAACGTTGGTGTTATTGATGGCAATGAATGAAAAATAAAAAGTAAAAGAGAATATATATATATATATATATATATATATATATATATATATATATATATATATATATATATATATATATATATATATATATATATATATATATATATTGGCGTGTAAAATGTAGTTTGTCAGATTTGAATGTAAACGTCAAATAATTCTGAAAAATAGTTATACTACAGTACCAAAAATATGTTTGTGTTTCGTTTCCATTATTTAAATTTTTTTTAAATGAGTTGTTACAATTATCTTAATTAAACGTGACTCAGTTTGAAAATCGAGTAGCTTTGGGTTGTCAACTTCGACACATTCTTTCCCGAATATGGGGTCGCGCCACAGGCAGGGCAAAATAAATTTGTTCTGTCTGAGAATTAACTAAAAATATCGCATCGCCACAGCATGTTAGTCATATAGTATGCTGTGGTATCGGCTAATGCCCTAAGTAGTTAAAGCAGTTCATCAAATAAAAAAAAGTTACCTATAAATAATTTATACTAAGTACAAAAAAGGCTATAGTTAAGCATCCATGCCTTACACCTCTTCTTTCTTGAACTTCAGTTTCATATCCATTAACCTGTAATAGGTAATAACTCTGATTTGTGTATATACTAAAAAAAGTCTGGACGCAGCAAGTGCGTTATGGTAGTGAATTTTCATAAAAATGTATTAAATCGCGAATATATGATTTTTTTTTAAGCAGGCATCAAATTTGGTTACCAGTGTAACCTATATAGTAAAAACAATATGTACCATTAATCATCAAAATAATTGTTATATTTGAAAATGTACAAAAATTTACGGAAATAAACTTAAAATGGTCAGGAAAAAACTAGTTTCCTGTCCAACGAACGTTATAGGTTAATAGCAAATTGAGCTGCTCAAATTTGAAGCATTTAATAAAAATTCGCTACCATAACGCACTTGCTGAGTCCGGAATTTCTTCTCTTACAAACATGCATTATAATTTCGTTGTCGAAATTCGATACGTTGAAGGTCAGCCTAGAACTAGCACGGACCGGGGGATTTCGACTATCTTGCAGATACCTGAGCAGATTTTCCTGGCTAACGAACTTATCCAAGCGACTTGCAAAAGGAAGGTATTCACTAAATTTCACATTATCTAATACCTTTTACAGGTGTACAGAACCAATAAACCCTTCATTTTTCTCAATCCTTCTTTATTCTATTCTTTTAAGTGCTAATCACCGATCTTTATCCAGGCAACTCTCGATATTTTGATTCTTATCATATTTTCCAGTATAATTAGGAGAATCTTCGCTGCACGACTCTGTTTATCCTGTTGTGGTTGCATTTTCGCGACTTCACCATTTTCTAAATGGTACATATTATTACTTATTCTTCATAAACTCACTGGGCACTTTTCCCGACTGATAACGTTTAAAAAGTTCTCCAATTTTTTTATCAGATTTTTTTAAAGTTTCCCTGTTAATTCGTCTACATGAAAAGTTGTCTTAAGTTTTTTAAAGGTTTTAAGTTATTCTGACGAATAAAAAGTTGTCTATTATATAGTCAGTATGAAGTCAGCATGACCACCGATATCAAAAAGACATCAAAGTCATACTCAAAAGAAGAAGCAAATGAACGTTTTTTGATTTTAGAGCTGTCATCAATGACAATTTTGACAGCTTACAAATGGGTCGCATCATGGCTTCCAACAAGCAAAAAGAAATTGAGGTGATAGAAAGTTGGGAAGATATGGATGAGACTGATGTAAGAATATGTTAATGTTAATAAAATTTAACATTCCTTAATTATGAAATTGACACTGGCTGATAGTTCCCAAACAGCACTGTTAAAATATACTGTGCGTTTTAGGTTAGCTAACTAACTCATTTTCTTACAGGTTTTAGAAGAAAATTTTAGAAAATTAATTGCTCCATCAAATCAGTTAGACGATAAAAGGTATTTCATCTACTGACAAATTGACAAATATGATTATTTGTATTTTGTTAAGTACTGAATAGTTTATATTTTAGTAATGGTAGTTTAAGTAATAAAGCAGAAATGAACAATATTATATTAACTGGTGAAGATGCCTTAAGATCTCATTATGTGCCTCCCGAACCAACTGTTAAAATATTAAAGAGACCTTCTAAAGACAGTCAGTGCAGCAACGATTCTAAAGTTCTTCAACCCAAAAAAACACTTCAACAAAGGGAACAAGAATATGCGGAAGCCCGACTTAGGATATTAGGAGAGGCTAAACCTGAACAAGTAGAAGAAAGGTAAGTGAAGTCTTTAACATTAAATTGTAGAATTCATGTGCTGAGTAAAGTTTAATCAAGAATGGTAATATTATATGTAGCCTGTTTCCATGAAGAATGCACTAAAAGAAATTAGAAACAAAGTTTTTTACAGGAGGCTAATTTGATAATATTAAGACTCGTTACTTGGGTTAAAGATTGATTGTGGCTTTGGTAAATTCTGTGTATTGATATGACAGGAATGTGCACATTCCGAAGCTTCATTAAGCTGTTTGAATTTCACAGTGTTGACGTTTCTTACTTCTAAATTACTAATGAATAATTAAAGATAAATCTACTAAAGGTAATTTTCAAGATTAATACGACACGAATTCACATATATTTGTGCATGTTTCGAGGAACCGTTTGGCTGTTTAAATTTCGCACAGTGTTGCCACTTCCTACTCAAGAATGAATAAGTAAATTAAATGAGTGAATAATTTAAATCAAATAAATATTTATCTTTTATCTAGTAAGTGAAATACTTCTGTACTTCGAAGCAAAATCCTTCATTTTAGCAACTTGGTCAGTTCTTTAATAAGTCATATAGACCTTTGGCCTCTCACAGCTGCGACCCCAATGGGTCTTTTGTGCATCACTTTTTTTTCTAATAGTTGTCCAAAAGTTCAGATTTTGTGTAGTGTACTATCTTTTTGGGCACTATTTTATCTATTTCCTGCGGTGTTAAGGACACCCCTCCAAGGTATTTGAGCCTTTTGCAGAACTGAACCATACAGTTGCATAGCAAATGTTATATTGTTTCTGCTGCTTCAGTACAGTATCTGTAGTTTTCACTGTCTGCCTCACCCATCTTCATAAGGTGATACTGTTATGTCAATATCATCTGCATCTCCTTGGACAGCCAGTTGGGTCACTTATATTTCTGAATCCATTCATAATTTCTTGGCCTCTTATATACCCCTGCCTTTCTCTCTGGGGTGGGGTGGTGGTGTGGTGTTGGTTACCTTTAACATGACCAACATCTCATGGTACACAGGAACGCCAGCCTTATGTGCCCTCTGAAGGGTGGAACATGCAGACATTCAACTTGCTCTAACACAATGCCACAACCTCGCTTTATATTAATTTTACAGCATGTACTGAAAAATTGAAATGGGAACCCTGGGAATCGGACCCAGTGCCCTTGGGTCCAGAGGCTCACATTCTAACCACTGGACCACCGAGGCTCTACAATAAAATGTAATTAAGGAAAGTTTATCATCTTCCAGGGTTCCCACCCATCTGGAAAACTGGGAAAAATCAGGGAATTTGTAGAAGGAAAATTTTTGTCAGTGAAAAATTGTCAAAAGAAATTGACAGAGTCCTGTCCCTGTCAGGGAGAAATTATTTGTTTCCGTTTTATGATAAATAATTGAAACACACTGATAGGTGTATAATTGTACAAAATACCGTTTTCGTTTATTTGTAAGGAAAAATGTTTATGTTTCATAAATGTAATTATGGGGAACTGTGTTTTCCGCTATGAGGCGAAAACCTACCCTATTAAGTAGTAGTGTGTTATAGATTTGGGGGGGGGGGGGGGGGGGGTGTTGGTAGATTGTCAGGAAAATAGGATTTGGCATGTCAGGGAAATCAGGAAAAAGTCAGGGAAATCGGGAAAAAGTCAGGGAAATTGGTATGCTGTATTTAGTGGGAACCCTGTCTTCACTTTCGTTACCATCAGCTTTATTGTTAAAAATTAGTTTGGCTTGACAATTCCATATATGTATTTTTTCAGGCAAATCGCCAATAACAACATTTTCTTCATCACTGGAGTCTTTATTTGTAACTGATTTATTGCCACTAGGTAAAACTGGAAGACCATCTGGTAATCTTGTATCATCTTTCTTTTTTCCCATCTGAATGACTCATTCAGCGTCAATGGTTTTTGACAATAACTGAAACAATAGTATCCTAAGCCACTGGCCTTTATAAAGAACAGTAAAGTTTTGAGAGAGACAGCAAATAAAAAATTAAACCTAACCTAACTGGATTGAAATGAGTAAGCTATTATTATATTGCAGAGCTGTTCCAAGCACTAATGGAAAGTGCTTTGAGCACTAAGCACCCAAAAAGAGTTATTTCATTTTTCGAGCACTAAGCACTTTTGATGACAAAATGTTTGCGATTACTTAGCACTTTGAAATCTAGCACCCAGCCCTTCCTGAGAAATGGCAATATATCATTTGCAATTTCATAGATTTATGCCTTTAAACACAGTCATATATTTTGTGAAATCTCAAGTGTGTATTATTATGTAATTTAATTGGTTATTAATTAAATTTAAAAAAGTTAACGGTGGCAATTTCATCTGGTTTCCTCCACTAGTTAAAAATACTTCAACTATGGAAAGAAATGAATAAGTACTATTTTATGACGTTCAAGAAATATTTTTCTGGAAGAGTTGAAAGAATTTACAATGAAACTATATTATTTTTTATGTTCATGCTGAAACTGACTAGTTTCAAGTTCTACTTTGAACTGTGGAGGTAAATATATATTAGAGATGTCACGAATAGTGATTTGGCTGAATACCGAATATTTGGCGCTTTGCCCAAGAGTGTGGCCGAATGTTCGGTGTAAGTATGTGCGTTTCGCATGTGGCAGGTTAAGACCTGTCCAATTGCGCTGTGTCCGGAGGTGACAGAGCAGGCGTTATTGTTTTATTTGCGAGTAGATCGTATCGTGAGACACATGATTTGCTTATAAGTGTTTTACTAATAGTCATTTTTACTAAAAAATATCACCATTGGCCAAACGCTTTACAAAACTGCACCACCTAATAACAAATATCTGGTTTACATTTTTATTGATCCACGTTTTAAAAGTAGTTTCCTGTGATTGATTCAAATGGAAAACGCGAAACAAAAAATTCTTTTAGAAGCTCTAAAAAATAGTTGTGTGGAGTCTAGTAGTATTGATGGTGATTCTTCTCCACTTAGCAAGAAAAGAAACACCAATGAAAACGATAAAATGATTGAAATACATGACAGTGGAACTATTTTGAGGAAGTGTTTGCAGATAGTATGCAAAATGATGAGGATGTGGAGAAAAGTTCTATTGCACATGAGATTGATTTCTATTTAAAAACTGTTTGTCTAGATCAGACAGCAGACCCTTACAAGTGGTGGTGAGCCAACGCAAAGCAGTATCCAAGCCTGATAAAATTAGCTAAGATTTATCTATCGTCTCCTTGCAGTAGTGTTTATAGTGAGAGGCTATTTTCAGATGCAGGTATTGTTTACGAGAAAAAGCGCAATCGTTTGCTACCAACCAATGCTAAAAGAAATTGTTCTCATTCATCACAACCTACCACTGATAGATTTTAAGTATGGAAGCAATAATTTGTGACTAAAAAACATTTTTTATTATTATGTGGTTTTTTTCTTCATGATTTGGTATTCGGTATTCACCTGAAAAGTCAGCAGTATTCGGCTGAATACCGAATATTAAAAAAAGCGGCTGATACTGAATAGTTGCCGAATATTTGTGGCATCTCTGATATATATATATATATATATATATATATATATATATATATATATATATATATATATATATATATATATATATATATATATATGTCGTTCAATAAATATTTTTATGTGAGAGTTGAAAAATTTTCAATAAAACTTCATCTTAACAAAGTTGATGATACTATATAATAAGGGTTGCATCTTTTCGATTGGGGGTTCCAGTGCAGTTTTATGATGTGGTAAGCTCTCTGGAGTTCTGGCCTTCAGGAATTCTGGTTGATAGATACTATTTTCCAAAGAACCATAAGGAAGGTGTAAATTTTCAGCAGAAAACATTGAAAGAACTGGAAACATAGGAGTATGTGTGTCTCAGTCTGAGTGTTACAACAGGATATGTATTGTTCACCGGAATGTTCAGTGTCTTAGAAATAAGATTTTTATATTGGATCACATGGTCAACGAGATAAAAAATGCAAGGGTAGTTATGCTTACGAAACACTGGTTGTGTCAGGCAGAGGCGTCTATTTACACAATAAATAACTTTCACCAGGTAGGTTTATTGTGTCGTTCGACTTTCTCGCATGGAGGTGTGGGAATTTATATACATAATTCACTTTTTGGTCAGGAGATAAAGTATATTAGAGATCTTAGCGTTGAGAAAGTATGTGAGTTAACAGCAGTTTATACAAAAAAGTTGAGAGGCTCATTTCAATTGTGGTGTACAGACCACCCGGTGGCTTGTATGGGCAATTTTTGGATATTCTTAATCAGGCACTTCAGTATTGTAACAATAAGTATAACAATTGCAAAATTGCACTTGGGGGAGATTTTAATACACAGCTGTTGATAGACAATGATAATAAGAACAACTTAATACAGTTGTTTCAGTCTTTTGGCCTTCAGCAGACTGTGTTCTCTCCTACTAGACAGTTTAATGGGTGCAGCGGCTGCATCGATAACATTTTTGTTGATTTTGATTTTATGAGTGCCGGAGTCCTACCGGTAATTGCCTCTGATCATGAAGCACAGTTTTTGGAATACAGAATTGATGCTACACAGCTCCAGGATGTAGAGTGGAGGAGGTCATAGGGCCAGCATAGTTTCAATGATTTTGAACAATCATTGGCTTCCGAGAATTGGCAGGGGTTATTTGCCACTGATTCTGCAGAGGATGCCTATAGCTCTTTTTTTGATATCTTTTGGTATCATTTTGAGAACAGTTTCCCGTTGGTGCGTCGTAGGTGGGTGGTGAAACAATCGAGTATTGAGGATAGTAACGCATCCGAGCAAAGGGAGTTAAAGGAGCAAGTATTGTTCTTACATGATGTTTATAAGATGCATCCTTCACCATTGAATAAACAGCTTTATGGAGAAATAAGGACCAAATATAATTTGCTTTTGAGGCAGTCGAGAGCTAAGACGGCAACTGAAGCTATCCAAAAGTCTGACAATAAATCAAAAACAATTTGGCAAATTATAAATCGTGAAACAGGTAGAAGTAAGATCTTGAAATCTGAAACTAATATATCAGCAAATACATTCAATGAATTTTTTACATCCCATGCAGAGAGGTTGGTAAATAATGCAGTGGGAAATAAATTAAATTCTCCGGAATCTTATTTCTCTGGGATTCAAAGTCCTGCGAACTCTTTTTTCATGAAACCAGTTGTTGAGGAGGATGTCAGGAATGCTATCAATAAACTTAAAAATACAACGTCAAAGGATATATTTGGTATGAACTCGTATGCCCTAAGAGGTCTGGAGATTTTATTACTCTGCCACTGACACATATCTTTAATCTCTGTATTACGCAGGATTGTTTCCCTGCGTTGATGCAGTGTGCGAAGGTACTTGCGTTTTTCAAGAAGGGGGACTGCAATGATCCTGGCAATTTTAGGCAGGTTTCAGTTTTGCCAATACTCTCAAAAATCTTCGAATTCCTTATTTTCCAACAACTTTATAGTTACTTTGAAGATAACCATCTACTCTATGAACATCAGTATGGTTTTCGCAAGAGATGCAGCACCATGGATGAGATATAGAATCTTTTAGAGATTGTAAATTGTGCTTTTGAATAGAGAAAACAGTGCTGTGCAGTTTTTGCAGACTTAACAAAGACATTTGATTGTGTCTCGCACGAAATATGTTTGACAACGTTGAGTCATTATGGTATTAGGGGAGCCTGTCTGGAGTTGCTGCAGTCATACCTTGATAATAGAACACAGAGAGTTTTTCATGGTGGGAAATACAGTGAAGTGGGATACATTCATAGAGGGGTGCCTCAGGGTTCTATACTGGGGCCACTTCTCTTTCTCATATATATATATATATATATATATATATATATATATATATATATATATATATATATATATATATATATATATAAATGATCTTCCTCCTAACATTCCTGATGGCATCCAACAGAGCAGGATAGCAGCAGCCCTCTTTGCAGATGACACAACTTTTATTATCACTGGTAATGCTGGTAGTGATGTCAATAAGACTGTGGACAATGTTCTTCGTGAGGCGAGAGCTTGGTTTAATGATAATGAACTGTTCCTCAATGAGGATAAGACAGCTTTAATCAGTTTTCATTAAATGAACTGTTCCTCAATGAGGATAAGACAGCTTTAATCAGTTTTCATGCCAGGGTCACTTCTAATGAGTCGAACACTGCTAGGAATTTTCTTGGTCTCAACATCGACCCTGCTGTTGTATGGAAGAGCCAAACAGACTCGTTGGCTGGTAGGCTAGCCTCATCAGTGTATGCAGTGCGTAAGATTTCTGCAATGGCTGGACCTGAGGCAGCTTTGATCACCTATTATGGGTTGTTTTACTCACGTCTGAATTACTGTTTGCTTGCATGGGGAAATGCAGCGAGTGTGCACTTGGATAGACTCTTTGTGTTGCAGAAAGCAGCTGTCAGAGGTGTTGTCGGGGCGGGTTGCTGTGCTCACTGTAAACCCATCTTTCAGGAACTTAACATAATGTCACTATACTCATTGGTGATTTGCAGACAATTGCTGGTGGTGAGAGAGAACAGGAAGAGTTTTGACACATATGCTGAAGTGCATTGTTATAACACCAGACATAAAGATAATTTAATCCAACCGAGGCATCGGATAAATAAAACTAAAACGGTTAGGGTCGACTTTTTCAATGCACTCCCAAGGTGGTTGAGAAATGAACCTATTAATAAATTCCCAACAATTATTAGAGATTTTTTAATAGAGGCTTGTCTATACAGAACAGATGAATATTTTAATGCAGTGCCGCAGTTGAGATTCTCGATGGCCAGGTGATCCACTGTTTTAGTGATAGGCAGATATTGTGTGTTTTAGATGTGTATGTATTTTTGTTAATTTTTAGTTTCACATTTACATGTGCTTTATGTATGATTTTTTATCTTGACTGGCCAATTTCATTTTTGTGTGATCTTGTGGCTAATAAAGTTATTCTATTCTATTATATTCTGTCACAAAAAATTGAATGTTGTTCAAATTTTGAAAGATTGTTTGTTAGATGTTTTAAAATTTTGGACATTATAAGATTTTGGTTTTTATTTTTGTAGACTTAGATGTCTGTGGTCTATGATTTTTGTTTTGTTTTTGTTTTCTTACATTTTTATCTACTCCTCACATGTCTTATCTACTGGATTTTGTAGCACAAAGACCAATAAACATTATTCTCATTATTATTATTAATACTGCAATGCATGTCTTATCTAAATTCTGTATTGCCCTCATTTTGTAGAGTTGATTTCATTATTTCACTTTTATCTTTTCCGAATTAATTTTTATAATTTAGATTCCTTTATCATCAGAACAAATTCTTTAAGAATCATGTTTTAATTTGAATTCTTCTGAAATATACTGGCACAATCTCAAATTAGAGCAATGTATCCATGACAAAACTCAGCTAAAAGTTTAATCTTGTGATTATCAAAATTAGAAAATTTAATAACGTTCATATAAAGTGGCCAAGAAGATCGGACAAAGCAATTTTTAGCACATTTTGAATTAGTTCTTACTTTTTTAAAAATTGACTTTTTTTGATGTGAGGTGCACTGCACAAATAAATGCTTGGTCTAGATTAGGCAGAAGAATAAAATTTTTTGGAAAAGTTTAAAGTTTCATATTATACTTATACTGAGTGTAAAATAAAGCTGTGTAAACGTTAAAAAGTTTCATTGTCTGCCATTTTTTTGAAAAAAATGTATCATCTCTCATTATGGATAATAAGTGAGTTAACATCAACATCTCCAGACGTTTTCACCAGTTTTTTTTATTAAGACCTTTTGGCATTTTATACTTTTTTTTAATTAAAAAAAAATTATTTCAACAACACCATGAGGGCTTACAGCCTAAATACTATCGTACCGTGGGTGTCGACAAGGAGGAAAGGGGCAACTTGTTAATTCTGGACTTGAAGGTTTGGAGGTTCGGGGGAGAAGGAAAGGAGGTTCGGGGGAGAAGGAAAAACATGTGCCGGCAAGGAATTCCACAACTTGGAAGTCCTCGGGACAAAAGAGCGGGCATAACAAGATGTTCTATGTCTGGTAACCTGGACAGTAAAAGGGTGCATTCGCTCTGTTCCCCTGGTAGATGTGTTGGGGGCAGCAGGTGGAGGAACTATGGAAGAAAGCTCCTCTGATCAGTGCCCGTGCAGCTATCTATAAAAGAGAGAAAGGCACGTCAGTGGGCAAGGGATGGCAGCCTTTGGGTGAGGGTAGGGTCACCGATGAGACGTATAGCTCTCTTCTGAATGGAGTCCAGGATAGCGAGTGTAAAAGCGGCAGCAGCACCCCAGATGTGGGAGCAGTATTCGAGGTTTGGTCTTATTTGTGAAGTATATAAGGTATAGAGATTAGCTGGTGAAAAGTATTTGTGAGCCCGGAAGAGGAAACCTAATTTCTTAGCAGCTGCTTCTGCAATTGATGTGACATTTTGGTGCCAATTCAATCCACAGAAATGCCAACAAGTGAAATGGATTCATTACTTTGAATAACTTTTGTTCATTGTGATGGGTCTAGGGCAAAACAATAGCGATATTTTAAAAGCACTGTAATTTGGTAACATGTTGACGAATTTTGATGGGCCTTGCGTGGTTTGAAAGCTTATTTACTTTACTTTTTTCCTAACCTGACGATGTTTTGTCCAAATGAGGTTTTTACATTATACAGGCTGGCAAAAAAGTTCATATTTTTAATGTTTTATGCTGTTGGTTATAAATCAGCAATACCCTAAGTATTTGCAAGGATTTACAGTGCTCGGAAGTACTCAAAGAGTAAAGGAGCTATTTTCGGGATTACTAAGCACTAAGTCTTTTTATGAAGTGCTCGAAGCACTAAGAACTGGTTTCAAAAACTGATCCTAAGCCCAGAAGTGTTTCAAGGAGTGCCTCAGTAGTTCAGTGGTAAGAACGTGTCCCTCTGAAGCGAAGGGTACTGGGTTTGATTCCCAGGGTTCCCCTTTCACTTTTTCAGTACATACTGTAAAATTAACATCAACCAAGGTTCTGGCTTTGTATTTGAGCAAGTTGAGTGTCCGCACATTCCGTCCTTCGGAGGGGGTGTAAAGTCGTCGGTCCCGTGTCATGCGATGTTGGGTACGTTAAAGGGCCCTACCTTCCTTACAGAAAGGCAGGGGTTCTGCAAAATTTCCAGGATAGTGAGGTGAAACTTCTCTCTGGCGTCGGTGATTGGCCATAGTCGCGGAAATAGACCGACGTTAAAGAAAAAAAAGTGTGTCAAGTACTTAGATGAACACTAAACACATTGCTTTGGGACAGCTGTGCTATGTTGAGTACTATTTTCAAACTACATAAAATATATAACTCATAACAAGATAGTAATACGTCCATTTGTCCATGATACTGTTGGAAAAAACTTAAAACACAACAATTTTCCGGACTAGTAACTTAAATTCTGCCACAAACCACTATAATGCATCATAAATAGCTAAAACTTGATGATTATGGTGCCATCTCTGTACCAATAGTTTAAGTAGTTGAAATAATCGCTGAGTTCACCAGAACCAACAGCTGAGTTTAAGCGCTCATGTGCTGATTACCGATATATTACAGCAGTTTGAGACTGATGAACACACTCTTGATTTCAAGCGCTATTTTGTAAAGTTTGTCTGTCATTCTGCTTTGACAAATCGGCAACAGTTGAGCTCCACAGAAACTCAGCGGGACTGGTGAACCCATACGTTGACACAACTATTCAACTGTTGGAGCCTAGTAAACTCTGTCAATGAGAGCAGCAACATAACCGACTGTCCTTTTAAAAGGATGTTAATATTTAGGCTAGTCTCCGTGATAGCTAAGTGTATTTTTATAAATTAAATAAATGTGACTCTTGTAAAACAATGCTTGTCTACATTAGATTGAAATTTTACAGTTCTGACTTGAAATCGTAATACCTTGTAGTTGTCTGACTAATTATTGTTTGCTTTTCAGAATTAGTATACAAAATAAATCAAGACCGCTAGATATAGAAAATGTGATAAGAATGCCTAAAGGCCCCGATGGTACAAAAGGTTTCAATATACGTAGATAGTACAATTTTAAAATTAAGCTCAAAGTGTATTATATTAAAATGTTGATTATTTTTTTTAACATGCAATTATATGATATAACAGAAGGATCTATAATATTTAATCTTGACTAAAGTTTAAGTTTCGACAGGTTATCTTAATAAGTTCTCGATCATTTTCATCTGTAAATATATTTTTGTTTATACGTATAAGCATTGATTTCAATGTGATATGGTTTGTAGTAAGCATAAATGTTTTATTTACTATTTACTTCATGGCTGACGTCTGGTGATTAAAAGAGCTAATATTTAGTTTTCAATGTATAATATGTGACTTCTCAGCCACATAGATTATGACATGACCTAATTTGTTGTCTAAAATTTTGTTTTAAGCTTGAGGGTATTCAGAATTTTGTAGTGAATACTTTAAGTAAAGTCGCACTGAATGCAATTCTGAACATCCTCATAGAGTGATCCATGTATTCGAATGTTTTTTGTTTAAAGCGTAATCCTTTGTTTTGAAATAGCAGTGTAGTTAACATTTTGAAGCTAGTTACCTAGGGAGTTGTTGTATTTATTTCAGTTATACTTGGATGCGTAACTTTGATACTTTGACTAAATTTAACTAGCAAAGTTGATGGTATTTAAATCACATGAGCAGGGAAGAAAATAATAGTGCTTTTGCTTGAAAATTTACTTGTATATGCCTTAAAGGTTAAGTGTATATATTTGGAACTAAAAACATTAATAAATGTAGATGAAAAGCAGATGTTTTCAGCTTACTACTTTTAAACTTTTTCTGCAGTTTTGTCTAGTAATATTAGTTATGACTCAGAAATGCTTCTCAGTTGAACTTTTGCACTGTATGGCTTTTAGTAGCAAAAATTGGCATAACTATTATTAAAAGCTGACACACGAGTATTTTTATGTTTTTTACAGTCTAACAGTTTTTAACAGTCATTAACACACAAAGTCGGGACGCAACATGTGAGTTATAGTAGCTAATTTTCATCGGTTTTGTAATACAATCGCAACTTACTTTATCTCTTAAGCATATCATTAGACCTGTTTACACTTATTTAAGTTAAATTTAAGTACCCGATTTTTCTAAATGATTCACCCCAAAGCATTTGAATTTTTTTTTGTATCAATTCACTATGGAAACTTACTGAAACTGTGTGACATTCCGTAAATTAGAAACACTGACCACGACTAAATCATTAAATGCAGTAGACACTTGATAGTGTGAATATAGGATAACGAAAACCCTGTATAACATGAACACCTCATTTTATCCATAGGCCACCGTATATTGTGAACAAACTAACAAACCTCACCGCTACACCGCTAAATAAATCGGATGCTCTCTTCTCTTAATACCAGGAAAGCCTTTGGCCTTGACGAGATCCCAGCAATTGTTCTCAAAAAATGCGCACCAGAACTTGCTCCTGTCCTGACTCGTCTGTTTCAGACATCTTACAATAGAGGCATATTCCCTAGTAACTGGAAAACTGCTCGAGTACAACCCGTCCCCAAGAAAGGATCGAAAGCGCTTCCTAGCAACTACAGGCCTATTTCTCTCCTTTCAGTCATCTCTAAAGTGATGGAAAAGTATATAAACACCGAATTACTAAAATTTCTTGAAAAACACAGTCTAATCCACGACAGGCAGTATGGATTCCGTCAGCGCAGATCAACTGCCGACCTCCTTTCCTTTGTCACCCATTCTTGGAACAAGTCTATGGAACTACACGGCGAATCCCAGATTGTCGCTCTATACATATCCAAAGCATTCGAGCAGGTCTGGCACGCAGCGCTGCTTAATAAACTACCGGCCTATGGCCTACCACCGAAACTCTGTACCTGGACAGCAAATTTCCTCTCCAACCGGAGCATTTCTGTTGTCGTATTCCTCTAAACTGTATCCAATTAATGCAGGAGTTCCTCAAGGTTCAGTTTTAGCCCCTACTTTGTTTCTTCTCCACATCAATGACCTCCTTTCTAGCACATCCAACCCCGTTCACAGTTACGCGGACGACAGCACCCTCCACTCAAATATACAATATTCTAAGCCTGTCTCTCTAGTCCAAGTAGATGAGGATCGCAGACTCATGGAGGGTTCTATCTCTGTGGATCTCCAAAAAATATTAGACTGAGGAAGTAGAAATCTTGTACAATTCAACGCCACCAAATCACAGTCTTGCTTTCTTTCTCATAAGAGATACACCAGCCCTAGACCCATCACAATAAACAACCAAGTTATTCAAAGTAATGAGTCCTTTTTCACTTGTTGGCATCTCTGTGGATCGAAATCTCAATTGGCACCAACATGTCACATCAATTGCAGAAGCGGGTGCTAAGAAATTAGGTTTCCTCTTTCGGGCTCGCAAATACTTTTCACCAGCTAATCTCTATACTTTATACACTTAACAAATAAGACCAAACCTCGAATACTGCTCCCACATCTGGGGTGCTGCTGCCGCTTCTACACTCGCTATCCTGGACTCCATTCAGAAGAGAGCTATATGTCTCATCGGAGACCCTACCCTCACCCAAAGGCTGCCATCCCTTGCCCACCGACGTGCCGTTGGTGACCTCTCTCTCTTTTATAGATATCTGCACGGGCACTGCTCAGAGGAGCTTTCTTCCATAGTTCCTCCACCTGCTGCCCCCAACAGATCTACCAGGGGAACAGAGCGAATGCACCCTTTTACTGTCCAGGTCACCAGACAGAACATCTTGTTATGCCCGCACTTTTGTCCCGAGGACATCCAAGTTGTGGAATTCCTTGCCGACACGTTTTTCCTTCTCCCCTGAACCTCCAAACCTTCAAGTCCAGAATTAACAAGTTGCCTCTTTCCTCCTTGTCGACACCCACGGTACAATAGTATTTAGGCTGTAAGCCCTCGTGGTGTGTTGTCCAAATTATAAAAAAAAGATTATCTAATGTGCCACAGGCTATTCTAAAATGCACATGGGACAATACGATTGAGAACCCAATATCCGAATCACCTGGGCTTCTGCTTACGTTGGTACCTCAGATAAGTCTTATCTTCCTATACATACATATTTTTTTTCTTAAACGTCGGTCTATTTCCGCGACTATGGCCAATCACCGATGCCAGGGGGCAGTTTCACCTCACTATCCTGGAAATTTTGCTGAACCCCTGCCTTTTTGTAAGGAGGGTAGGGATCTTTAACGTGCCCAACATCGCATGGACACGGGACCGACGGCTTTACGTCCCCTCCGAAGGGCGGAACGTGCAGACATTCAACTTGCTTAAATACAATACCACAACCTTGGTTGAAATTTATTGTACATTATGTACCGAAAAAGTGAAAGGGAAACCCTGGAAATCGAACCCGGTACCTCTCGGTTCAGAGGTACACCTCCGTACCACTGAACTGTTACATATCTATACATATCTAAATTGGTCTAATTAGTGTACATTTAGGCATAGGGCACATTTGAAGAATCTGATGTTTCAGAGTGGAATCACTGTCACAATGATTTTGAGGAGAAGGTTATTGAAGAATGTCAAACTGCTGAGGCGGTAGAAACAAATGTGTGAACCAGAACTATTAAATAAGATTTCTCTAGCTAGTGCTATAAATGCTTTCAATATAGCAACTCAGTGGGCCGAAGAGAATGATGTTGACATTAACCATCTTATAATTGTAAAACAGTTAAGAGAAAAAGCTGTTATGCAAAAAATAATAAACCCTCAACGACAAAACAAAATTTCTGCCTTTTTGGTAAGAAATTATTTTTGGTGATTGTTTTTCTTTAGTTATTGTTATTTTTTAAGGAGAATAAGTGCTACTGGTATTTATTTTGTTGGTCACAAATGTTTATTGCATATTTGATATGACCTTCAGCGTGAATACATCGATTATATGAACAATGACTATAATCAAAATTTAATTGCTAATATTATAAAGAAAAAGAAATATACTTTAGCTTTACAACAAGTATTCCCTTTCACTAGAATAATAGAGAATAAGTTCACATCTTTGACTTACGTAAATAAGACTGTCGAAAAATTCAAACATCTATTTTCTAAATTCAGTATCAGGAGAGCATATAAAACTGACAACAACTTGTACATAAAAAAACAATAAGTCTGCAGTTGAAAAATCAGATAAGCCTGGAGTATATAAACTCTCATGTGGTTCCTGTGACAAAATATATAGTGATAGAACATTTAGAAGTTTTAAAACAGGCATTTGCGAACATAAAAGAATCTTCGAACATCATAAATTTGATGCAAATTATGCAAGTCATTTATTAAATTTTAAATTAAGTTTGTGCGAAATGGTAGAAATTAACAATCAACAAAATACAGGAAATTTACTAAAAGCTCAAATTGACCAAACTACCAATAGTCCATTATTAAACATGTTTGTACGAAATAATAATTAAGCGAGGAGAGTTTGCTGACCTAACTATGTCATAACAATAGGTAGTTCCGAGTTGATACCGTTTACCTGAGTAGACAGAAAAGTTCATTCAACATGTAGTAGTAGATATTGAAAAGCTGATAACTTCAGCGAAACTGCAGTTATACAGGGTACCCAGCGACCTGGAAAACCTGGAAAAATCAGATAATTTGAAATAACCCCTAAAATGTCAGGGAAATTCGTGATTCTGCTCAAATGTCATGGAAATCGTTCAGTAGACCTGGAAATTATATATTTGTAAAATTGTGTCACTAGCAGATTTATTTTTATTTCATGTATTTATATGAATTTTTTGTTCATAAATATGTTCTCTCAGGGCTGCTGTTTGTTACATTAATTGAAACTGCCAATGAACGCGCGACATGTCATACGGCAATATAATATAGTGTCTCAAACATGTCTCATTCATTTATCTAACTTGGAGTGCTCTTCCTTGAATGCATAAAATGCACAATGCGTTCTGGCTATCGGCGGCGTAAATCTGCGTGATATTTTAACCTTTATGATTATACTACATACAGACTTGGAGACTACTTCTCTGGCTTCACTGTTGGTTTTCGTAGAGAGGTAGTCTCCAAGTCTGTATGTAGTATGGACAAGTTTCACCAAGTAAGGGCAACAACAATCAATGAACTTTATGATCATGTAACATAGAGTTGAAGTCGGAGTCTAAATATTTGGCATTTGTGTATGGGCATTTGTATTGTAATCCAGTGATATTAATATAGTGTAGATGTAGATAGTGTAAAGGTTTTATAAGAAGTGGGAAATATAGAAATCAACGATAGGCTGATGCAAACTTTCAATAATTCATATCATAATTTTCTTAAATAGTTACTGCAGAAACGTGTAATAATGTAGCAGTTTGACAGGTAGAAATTTATCACGTTTCTGTCTTAGTTAACAGAATTAACCATATTTATGTTTTTGATAATGATTTTAAAAAAATAGAATTTTTATTATTATTTTTTTAATAAAAAAGCATTCAGAGATGTGTGTTGTTCATTACGAGGATTATGAAAAAAACACTTGGGCCTGGAAATGTCAGGGAATTTGATTTTTTATTTCTGCTGGGTACCCTGTTATATATTCAATAAATTAGTGTAAATTACTTTATTTATTTATCTAAGTTTTGAATATTTTAATAACGGCCATTTAAGCCTGTTTAATTAATTTAACGGAGGACTCTTTTAATATTTAAAAATACCAGCTCCCAACTTTATGGTTAACTTGTGAGAGACATTCCTACATATGCTTTTGATTGTAGATCACCCATATATTCTCATACATTTTGCCAAAAAAAAAAAAATTTGCTCTAGTTTAGACACAAGTGAATTATTGTGTGTAATCACTTGCCTCATTAAGTTATTTAAACATACAGAAACAATTTTATGCTAACTATGAGCTTGGTTGAGTTTTTTGTATATATATATATATATATATATATATATATATATATATATATATATATATATATATATATATATATATATAGTTCTGTACGAGTTTTGTGTTTTTTTATCTATGTTTTTATAAGGTTTGAATTTTTGTATGTACAATATGTAACGTTTTAGAGGAGAAGACTTCCTGTTTGTCTGGAAATTGCCAATTTTTTTATATATTCAGCTTTCATTCCAGGGTAGTTTTCTCATTTCACTGTTTCCGTAAATCATTTGTACATATTTCAAAATATACACAATAATTATGCATTTACTGAAATTCCAAAGCTCAGACTAGCCTATAATTATGAACAAAAATAAATAAATAAAATATATACCCACTTGTTGCATTAATCTTGAAATAAAATCAGAGTACTTAAATAAGCATCTCCATTTATCAAAAAAAAAAAAAAAATTATAATAAAAGAAGTCAAAAAATCTAGGTGTGACATAACTACATTGGTTTGAATAAAAAGGGTTAAATAAATTTTGTCTGGTAGAAAAACCTGTTTACTCAGATCAATATAATCAAAAATGTACGTACTGCATTTTAAAATTCTCTTTATTTAGAAGGCTATGACAGTGTAAAGATTCCTTTACATAAGTGTTAATAAAATACATTTTTTATGTTCGTTGCAGCCATGTTGTCATCTCATCACGAGCGTCTCGCGACAGTAAAAACTTGGTAGTGCCGATCATGCGCATTGGGCACTGAAATCTGAAATTGTGATTCCCGCCACGCATTATAGAATAAAAATTTTATAAATATTTATAATAATAATAATAAGTTTATTTCAATATAGGAAATCCTAATACATACAAACAAATTAACATTTAATCATACATGTGCTCTCAACATCAATAACTGAAAAAGTTTTCTCCTAAATAAACCCAATGTACCACAATTTCTTAAATCATCAGGTAAGCTGTTGAACTCGCTGATACCTCTAAAAAACACTGACTTCATTACTCTGCTTGTATAGGTTCTATATATGTGCAGACCATCAGTACCTCTTGTATTATATTGGTGAATGTCTCTATTAAAAATCAGAAATGAATCGAAATAGGCTGGCAACTAATTCTTCGCAAGTTTAAAAACAAATATCATTGTTAAATAGTACAGTCTATCTGCAACGCATTGCCAGTTCAAAGTCGCCAGCATCAATTTTATAGGTGTATATCTGCTCACTTTTAAGACATTTCACATTCCACGATTCTGCAGTTTCTGTAACACATTCAGAGAGTTCAGATCCATCATGTGAAGCAAGATAGCACAGTAATCAAAATGAGGTTGTAATAGTGTGCGATACACAGTGATACTAGCATACACTGACAAATTGTGACTGAGTCTGCTGAACAAAAATATTTGTTTCCTTATTTTAACCTATACTTCTGTCTTCTGTGTGTCTATAATCATATATAGTATTTTGTTCTTGATAAATAATAGATACCTATATAGTCATACATATATTTAATATTGGTTATTATTAATCGTTTGGTTTCTCTTTAAAATGAGCCATGAAGTGTAGTGAATGCATGAGTGTATTTACTGAGAAGACAAATTTGTATGCTCGTATGTGAAACTTTCATGACTTGAATGTAACTTCGCAGAGAATGATGAGAAAGTAAAAATTGAACTTTAGAAGCTTACAAGTTCACCTCAACAAAAACAATTTGATAGATATTGAAACTGAAAAGATTGAGTTTAATTCTGTGAACGGTGAGTTATTGAAAATGTATAATATTATTTGAACTGAGAATTGCTTGTTTTTTTGTGTTCTGATATTTCGAAGAAATATCATGTTTGTTTTATCCAAAGTGCATGGTTACAGCCTTATCTAAAAGTCGTAGAATGACTAATAGGTACCTGTACCTCATACTGTGCAGTGTATGATAGTATCACTAATAACCACAAATATATTCAGAGAATCATCACTTTAATATCTATAAATATACAGGGGAAAGGTATTTGACCTCTTACTGTAATTTAAAAATTTGCCGCTTTAACGTGCTTCAAATATTCTTCGAAATGCAAGTGAACAGTGCAACCGAGTTTTTACTATCGCGAGACTCTTTCATCTGTCACTCATTGAAAATTCTATTTATAAGAAAATTATGAGGTATGATCACATGATGTACTTAGTGTTACTAAAATTATGCCTTTCCAATAGAGTAAGACACAAGGTAAATGTGGGTAACTGGGTTGCATTTATACACACCTCTGCATTTAATTAATTGTAAAACCGAAAATTACTAATTATGGTGTGGCGTAGCCACTTGAAGGCACCAGTCACCTCAGCCCGGACCAAAAATACATATGGAATATTTTACTAAAAGTTTATTAGGAATTTACTATGCAGGAAAAAGTTGTATTAACTTCAACCATCAAAAGTTACAAATAAATAATCCAGCTTCAACCTGAAGCCACACTGGGCAGAGAAAATCTGGTGAGACAATTACTAAGATTAATTAGAACATAAGTATAAAATTTATTAAACTCCCCTAAGAAAAGTTATAAACAAACTCAGCTAACTTCAACCTGAACCCACATCGGACATTGATAATTTTTATTAGGGAGTAGCATACACTTCTGGGGCTTGAGGTAGAATTTATTAACAATAAAGAGTCGATACGGACTGGAATGGTCATTCGAACTCCAACCTTTAACTTGCTGCTTTTGCCTCCAGAGTTTTTCTCTCGATTCAAACTCTCTATTGTCGTGATAACCTCGACATAATTAACCTGGTCTAACTGGATAGTCCATCGAGCTTGCACTTGATAGGAAAACTCGAAAATCTGATTGGTACACCTGATATGTGCACACTTTATATATATATATATATATATATATATATATATATATATATATATATATATATATATATATATATATATATATATTATAACCACTTCTAGGGAAAAATGTATTAGTGAAAAATTTGTGAGAATTGTATGTATATTTTATATATTTTTTCTCCCTCAGGGCTCGTCCGCGTCTTTGCCGCCCCGACAGCACTGCAGCCTTTGGCTTATTGTGCATGCCCTTAGTTTTTTTACTCCACCCATTCCAAAATCACCGTGCCTTGAACCAGTCTGCACAGCGATTGGTAGGGTGAAGTTTTATATTGCTCTGTCTCCAGTCTAGACTGACCGTAGATCAGTTGTCTTTTGCAGCCCGGAGCTTTACATTTACATAAGATGTGCTGGGCTGATTCCTCCCCCTAGCCGCAGAGTATGTATGCGAGGTCCCCCTCGAACTGCCCCATTTTATGCAGGTGTTTCTTGACGGCCATGTGTCCCGTCAACAGACCTGTTATGTTTCTGAGCTGTCCTCTGCTAAGATTTAGCAGCTCCACAGCTCTCTTTGAACTGGGTTCGTCAATTACTGACTTCCCATGTCTGAGCCCTGGACAGTCTGCCCAGTACACCTTGTGTTCATTTCTGACCCAGAACTTAGTGACTCCCCTGGCAGTGCTCTTCGTCACGCCCAGAACCGGTTATGGTCCCATAAATGGTTCTGCTGACCCGCTCTTCGCGAGACTGTCAGCGTTTTCATTTCCTTTGACCCCCGAGTGACCCGGCACCCAGATGAGGGTGACCTCATTCTGCCCAGCCAGGTCGCTCGTCTCGTCTCGGCATTCACTTACCAGCCTGGATATGTCTTATATAGGGACACCATGTTTTAGTAAGCACAGACAAGTAGGACGAGGAGCTAGAGATTTACCGTGTATATGGTTGCTTCTAATGAGAATATAGTCTCACCGTGATAATTTAAAAAATTGGTTAGGTAATACAAAAGATAAGGATAAGCTATTGAAATGTCGGGTATCTATGAGATAAGTTGTAAAGATTGTAATCTTAAATATGTGGAGACTAAAAGAACTATTGAAGCCAACATTTGGCACAGCTGCGATAAGGTAGTGTAGAAAAGTCATGCGTGGTACAACATATTTAGGATAATAATAATCACATAGATAAAGAAAATCTGAAAGTTATCAAAAATGTTAAACAACCGGCGCAGTGTGTACGAAAGTATTTATATCTCTGAGGTAATAAAAAACTAATATTCTTTGAACCGAGCTCTTCCATTGATTCATAGCTCATTGTTTGCACTCTCTCTCGGATATAGAAGAGATTCCAAAACTCGACAGGTAAAATTATAATGGGAATTCAAAAACGACGTCCGGCAATTAAAATACGATACACAGCAAATTTGCTTGTGATTTCGTCCCTCTCTGTGTCAGTCTTTACCTAAGACGTAGTATAAACGTGATGTTCAGTGGTTAAGTAGTTTAGAAGTTTTCATCCTCTGATGACACTATCTTTGTTAGCAAAATGATCGTCAGGTCTCTGAAAGATGTGTTGTGGTGATTTGGGTTCTCCAAGTGGACTTATGTACTTCACTTTGTAAATAAATAAGCATTAAAACTTAATACCGTAGCAGAATTTTTTTAGGTGGTATGCTATGAAAAGCAAATTTTGAAAATTAGCCATTTCCAAATAAACAGGATCGTTTTCAGCTAAGCAAGAATACATTGTAAATGTATAAAATTGGTTGTTTAAATTAGATATTGTTAAAATTTTAGGTTAAGCATTAGACGTAACTATTTTTAAGCTTCTTTTTGTCAGTTTTTTTTTCACAATTTTGTTAGATTAGAGTTCCTTAATTTTCATTATTTTAGTTCTGCAGTCTATTTAGAATAATATCTTAAACAAACTATGTATAAGACATTTGTGTTTTTTATGCCTCGTGTTACACACAAAGGCATTATCAAAGAACAATAATACAAACAAGATACCTGAATAAATGTAAAACAAAAAAAAAACAACATATAATCATAGTAAATACAGATCTATAGACTGCTTCTTAGAGAGAAGTCTGTACATCTGTATTTAGTAAGGAATAGTTTCACCAAGTAAGGGCAACAACAATTAAAGAATATAATCATGTCCCTTCATTGGGATATCATCACAGTCTGAATGGATAGTAAGTAACTGGCTAAATACAGATAGCTTACACATGTAAGATTTTACCTAGCGAGGTCATTGCGGCAGATGACGCAATCTCTGGGTGTAATGGGCGCGCGCGAAAGAGACGGAAATATAGGGGTAAGCATACATTTTAGGCAGTCTATTCCATGAAAGTGTAAAGATAGGATGCCGATCGAGGTGTCGTTAGAAAGTACCGTAAACCAGGGTTAATATCTTGAGTCATTGGAGATAAATGATGCTCTGAAGTGCTTTTATGACGTTCTGTTTAATGCTGTGGATCGGTTTGTTCCGGTTAAGAGATGTAAAAAATAATGTTTCCCTCCTTGGTTTAGTGTCGAGCTTGGAGGCATGATAACTGAGAAGAAGAGGGTACACAGTCAATATAAGAAATATGGTAGAATAGATGATTATATTAGGTTTTCTGGTCTCCGGGAGGAATGTAGGCATCCTCGTGATACTTGTTACAGAAATTTTATTGCTTATACGGAGAATAATTTTGAAAACAATCCGGGTTTAGTCTGGTCTTATATTAACAAGTTGAGGATGGTTCATGATCTTCCTGAGGCTATGTATTATGATGATGTTGCGAGTGATTCTTTGCATGATTCGGTGGGTCTTTTTGCTAGTTTTTTCTCATCTGTGTATGAGGGTCAAGCTGGGAGTGTCGGTCCCGATCCTTTTTTGCGTGAGTCGGTAGATATGACTGTGCCTAGTGTTACTTCTGCTGATATCATTGATCGTATCTGTAGTTTGAAAGATAAACTTACTTACGGTCCAGATGGAATCCCCTCCCACCTGTTAAAATCTTGTGCCTTCACCTTGGCAATTCCACTGAGGATTCTCTTTAACAGGTCTTTGTTGTCTGGCGAGTTTCCGCATGTTTGGAAACATTCTTATTTGATGCCTGTTCATAAGCAGGGACCAAGGCATTTGGTTACTAATTATAGAGCTGTTTGTATTCAGTCAGAGATACCCAAACTTCTTGACTTTTTTGTCTCTAGACATATAACTTGGGAATGCAGACATGTTTTCGTCAAACAGCAGCATGGTTTTCTTAAAGGAAGATCTACAACAACCAACCTTCTTCTTTACCAGAATGTATTCGTCTCAGCTTTGGAGGATAGGTTACAGGTTGATTCGGTGTATACAGATTTCTCCAAAGCGTTTGATAAGGTTAATCACGCCTTATTATCGTCAAAACTTGCATTGCTGGGTTTTAATGCCAATCTGTTGTCTTGGGTGCACAGCTTCCTTACGGGTAGGTCCCAGAGTGTAAAGATCAGAAACTTCATTTCTGATAGTATTACTGTTTCTTCAGGAGTTCCTCGGGGTTCACATTGTGAACCAGTGCTCTTTAATCTTTTTATCAATGATGTCATACATTCACTTAAGCATAGTCAGATTTTGATGTTTGCTGATATCAAAATTTTCAAGATTGTTCGTTCCAGACAGGACGCTTTACTTTTACAGGAAGACTTAAATCGTTTTGCCCGGTGGTGTCGTGACAATCTTCTGACTCTGAATGTTGATAAGTGTTTCTGCATTGCATTCACTAGAGCTCAGTTTCCCATTGACTTTGTGTACTTCATGGGCCCTAATGCTTTACAGAGGAAGGAAATGATTAAAGACTTGGGCATTGTATTGGATAGGGAATTATCTTTTAAGGATCACATAGAATACATAGTATCTAAAGCATATAAAATGTTAGGATTTATTCATAGATCAACTCTGGATTTTTCATGCAATAGCTTGAGAAGGCTGTATTGTGGTCTGGTTCGCTCTTTGTTGGAATGCTCTTCTGTAGTCTGGAGTCCGAATTACAATATTTATATCAATCAGATTAAGGCCATACAAAATAGATTCTTAAGAATTTGTGCTTACAGAATGGGCTTGCAGAGAAATGATCTTAACTCTTCTTATTTGCGGAATCGGCTGCACTTGCAGTCACTCAGTGGTAGAAGGATTGTCAGTGATGTTTGTTTTTGCATAAATTATTAGTGAATAAAATTGATAGTCCTTCTTTGCTTGAGTTAGTCTCTCTAAGGATTCCGGACCGCACGAGAGCAAGGGAGGTTTTTGTGGTTTCCTTCCATCGAACCAATGATGGCTTTTTCAGTCCAATGTCGAGAGTGGCGAGAGCTGCGAATGAGTATTCGGAGCTCTTGGATATGTTTAATCATTCTGACCGTTCAATTAGAGGCATTTTGAGAGGTGTTATTGATTGAATTGTCATACATACGGTGTACAGGTTGCGTTTTGCTTTTTTGTTAGGTTCTCATGTTGAGATAGGTTATTTAAGACTAGTGTAGTTTTAGATGTTCTTATTATTATTGTAAATGGTTGATCCGTTGAATAAATAACTCAATAAATAATTCGAATACACTTTTCATGTTTTTCGCTTGTAACTTTTTGAAATCGGTCTGAAAGTTTCTGAAAAACTTAACTAAGGTAGTTTAGACCTTCATCCGCTAATTACTCAATTTACATAAGTTTACCTGTTCACAGAGCTATTTTACTTACACATCGTCAATATGTGTGGAAGTATGGCATCAGCGTCAAAAATTTTGTTTCGCTTAAACGTCGTAAAAAAAGTGACAAAACATATAGAAAACATGATTTGGGAACGAAATTTTTTTGTGTCTGTCGGTCTGTATGTCCGTCTGTAGCCACGATAATTTTAAAACGAATTGAGATCTCGCCTTCAAATTTGGTATACAGTTAGCACCCGATAAATGAACAGTTCGGATTGTTTTTGGGTGAAATCGCTCCAGGAGTAAGGGATGAATGGGAGATGATTTGGTGAAAATTGACAGTTTTTCGTTAAAACTTGAGTAATATATGGGTTTAGGGTTTGTTTATTAGAAAACTTCCAGCTTCATCAAAAATATGGTATTCTGTGCTGAAACTAAATTAAGGGTTGAATGTGGGGGTGGAATATGGAAGACAGAGAAGTCTTACAACATAGAAAACTTGATTCTGTAACGAATTTTTTTTATCTGTTGGTCAGTTGGTCTGTCAGCCTGTACTTCTGTCTGTAGTAGGCACAGTAACTTTCGAACGAATTGGGATATCATCTTCAAATTTGGTATCCAGTTAGCACCCGACAAAGGAACACTTCGAATTGTTTTTGGGTAAGACCGCTTCATGGGGTAGGGAATAAATGAGGGGTGATTTGGTGAAAATTGACATTTTTTCGTTAAAACTCAAATAATATAATGTTTCTGAAGCTTATGGGTACAGGATTATAAATATTTTCTTTGTGGTCAAGTCATGTACCCTAAATTCATTTAGATTATCACAGGTATGTGGAACTTATGGCAGTACTATTTTTTTTATAACATTTAGTGTTCCATTTCACCACTATGGACGTGGTGGATGTGAACACCTATTTGTTTACATTGATATTTAAATTTAAATCCCATACAGCTCAATTCGAACGTAATTTAGGAAAAATGAATAGTTTGGATGACCAGAATGCTCAAAATTATTGATATACAAGGTGTTAAAATAAAGAAATATGTATTTATGTTATTGAAAACATTATTTCTATTAAAAAGATAAAACAGCATTCCGAATAATATATAAAAAATTTAAATAGTAAAAACATAGGAATCAGTACTGCACAAAAAGCATGAAGACACTTATATCTAGATGAAAAAATAATTGTTTCATCATTCGATTGTGATGTCTGGAAGGTTTTGATACATAAATCTATTTCTCGTCAAATCTTTCAGAGATTTTAGTTTCAGAACAATACGAAAACTCAGCTTGTTGAAAATTTTCAAATTACAGAAGTTTCTTTTTGAAATATTTTGAAACCCCATTATATTTTTTTCTATAATTTTGTGCTCACTTACCTTGCTTTCACGCTTGCACAAACACTTACCATTTACATACCTCATAATGTCCTCTACCAAACCATTAAATTTCGCTGTAGCCAATCTGATTAAACTATGAAAAAACCGGAAACGTTCAAAATTCATAAGCTGCATTCGCACTAACTCCGCTTTACGGTACTTGTGAGACTACTTTGACTTCAACCTATTATTGCCTCAATAACACTAACCAACATATTTTATAATTTTGCAAAGTTTAAAAATGAAAATTTGACAAGAATGTCAGCATATATGAAACGAAAATATAATCATATTCGAAGGAAACGGCAATTGGAAGAACAGGCAGATCAAGAAAAACCCTAAAATGCCCCAAAATCCAGCATCACGCGATCAATAGTGATACAGAAGCGCTGAGGAAGATTAGATTATTATTATTATTATTATTTTATGGCTTGTTCACAAAGACAGTCACCCCTAATTCAGACGACATCTCACCACAGTAAGTGTTGTTTTTGTGGCGTTTTGTTACATCGTTATAAAAAAAACCTGGGTACGAGGTAAAGGTGCAGTTTAAGCAGAACCTCCTGACCTGCCCCGACCATCAGTTTACCTAATTAAATATCTAATGGAAGGAAAACCATGAGGTAAAGTACACATTATGCTCACATGACCTTCATGTATGCCAGGGTTCAGGTTCTGCTTAAACTGAACCTTTACCCAGTATCCAGGTCTTTTTTATAACGATGTAATAAAACGACACAAAAACAAAACCTATTACTGTGAGACACTCATTAAATTAGTCATTGTTAGTGGAAAAATTGTGGCTGGTTCGAATTGCACAACCAATTGGGATCTAGTTTATTTGAAACAGACTATAAGTTAATATACCTATGTATAAACTTTTGCTTATACTGTCATCAAAGATGACAGTACAAACTTATCTGTATATAATAGTAGAAATAGATACTTAATGGAAATTAGTTTTTTTAAATAAGAATTTAGAAAAAGAAAATGGTCTTGACAATGGTTTCGGAATACTGAAACCAGAATGCTTCAACTAGAAGACTGAGATTGAAGTAGCCTGATTATGTAAATTTAAAAAATGCAACAAGATAGAAGCAAAGAATATTTATTTTTGTAAGTATGTAAATCATCACTGATGCTTGTTAAACAAAGTATAGAAATTAAATTACTTAATAGATTTGAAGTTTAGATCTTAAAGTTTGATTGATAGTGTGTAGTATGATATTCAAAGATGAAATTTAGTTATTTCTACAGTGAGCCCGCATAGAATCGAACAAATTCCGACAAATCTTTAGGGGAATAAAAAAATCACTGAGGCATTGTCAAACATAAGATTTGAATGTGCACATATTGACATAAAAAAAATTTGTGACGTCATCGTCAATTTTTAAAATGGTAACCTCTACTTTTGACAGTTTGAAAGAGCAGATTTTTCTGATTACAGATCACCAAAATTCACGAGATGTGACGTTAGAATGTTTTTGAGAAAATGGAGGTATAAGTTTTGAACAATTTAATCGAACAATGTAAAAAAAACGACAACAAGGCACGAGACAGTAATAAATTAAATGTTCAAATTGTTGGCCATTAACTTCTTGACAAGCAAGACGATTTTCAAATTCCTGGATTTAAAAAAAATATATTTCAACAACACACCACGGGCATAACAAGATGTTCTATGTCTGGTGACCTGGACAGTAAAAGGGTGCATTTGCTCTGTTCCCCTGGTAGATCTGTTGGGGGCAGCAGGTGGAGGAACTATGGAAGAAAGCTCCTCTGAGCAGTGCCCATGCAGATATCTATAAATCACCAACGGCACGTCGGTGGGCAAGGGATGGCGGCCTTTGGGTGAGGGTAGGGTCACCGATGAGACGTATAGCTCTCTTCAGAATGGAGTCCAGGATAGCGAGTGTAGAAGCGGCAGCGGCACCCCAGATGTGGGAGCAGTATTCGAGGTTTGGCCTTATTTGTGAAGTATATAAGGTATAGAGATTAGCTGGTGAAAAGTATTTGCCAGCCTGGAAGAGGAAACTTAATTTCTTAGCAGCCGCTTCTGCAATTGATGTGACATGTTGGTGCCAATTGAGATTTCGATCCACAGAAATGCCAACAAGTGAAGAGGACTTATTACTTTGAATAACTTGGTTGTTCATTGCGATGGATTACTTGTTTTATCGTTTGTGGCTGGATTTGCCTTATTTCCATGGTTATCTTATTTTGTAGTACTGAGATTTCTCGGTTGATCCAAATAAACTTTATATTTTATGTCACCACACAAAAAAATCTAGAGGAGTTAGGTCCTGGGATCTACCATTTAATAAATGTGTTGAGGTAATCACATACTGTTCGTGAGTAGTGTAGAGAAGCTCCATCCTGCTGAAACCAATTGAATCGGGGGATATCAGGGCTTGCTCCGTTTGGATAAAGCATAGTTAGATTAGGAAATATGTGTTGGCGAAGCAGATCCAAATAATTAACACTAAGTGTGCCATCAATAAAAAATGGACCAACAATTGACGTACCCACAGTTCCTGTCCAAACGTTTATCTTTTGCAGGAATTGGGTATGTACCCCCTTTTCCAATGTCGATTTTTAGGTGTCTAATATCGAAAATTTTGCTTATTTACTGATCCATTTAAATAGAATGTAGCCTCATCAGAAAAAACTATTTTTTCAGAAAATTGGGGGTATTGGCATTACAAGTGACTATCATAATCTCACAAAAGTCTAAGCGGCGATGGAAATCAGCTGCAGTAAGTTACTGAACTCAATGTACCTTGTAGGGATGCCATTTATTCTTCTTTAAATATTTATGAACATAAGACTTACTTATTGACTCTCCTCTCGCCACTTGTCTAACTGATTTGTGCGCAAATTAAGTAAAACATCTAATTCTGTATCTTCTGTAACTGTAGGGTGGTTTGTCTTGAATGTTTCTTACATTGGCCAAAATCTCTAAATTTTTTCTCGATTTTACTAATTGTTGATCGTGCAATAGGTCTGCCTGGATACATATTTAATAACTCGCTAATTTCAGTTTGTGTTCGGGTCTTGTCTCCATAGCCTATCGTCATCAAAATTTCGATTCGCTGTGTCTCAGTTACCAGTGCTATTTTTAACTTGACTTATCTTACTTAAGCTTACCACAAACTGTCATACAGTTGATGCTTTTTTAAACTGTCATAAGTTTGCTAAGTAACAAAGTGAGGGACAAGTTAAATTAGCAATAATTGAAATTCCGTAGAAAAAACCATACAGTAGTTAGGAGGAGCCCCTCGGCAGGAGCTTAATTCGAATGCATGTCTTGAAGTAAAAAATATCAATTTTCTCAAAAATATCTTTATGTAACAGATCGTGGAGTTTGGTGATCTGTATTAAGAAAAAGCCGTTCTTTCCAATTAAACTGTCCAAAGTAGGAGCTACCATTTACAAAAATTGACGATGACGTTATATCTGTGAAACAAATGACGTCAAAAAAAAATTTTATGTCAAAAATGTGCACATTCCAATCTTATGTTTGACAATGTCTCAGCGATTCTTTTTTGTTTGTCCCCAAAAGATTTTACGGAATTTGTGCCATTCTATGCGGACTCACTTGTATATTGAGTTAGTGTATAAATATGTTTTGTTTTATGTTACAATTATTAGGAACTCTAGTTAGACAGAAAAAAGTACATAAGTGGAACTGTTTTATTTGTATATAAAGTTATGTTATAATAATTTAATATGTGCTTATGTTAACGGTTTATTGTAGTGGAACGATTATGGTTAACCTGAACTGTATTTATTTGTGCAATGTTATTGAATATAAGTATACATTTTTTATACTGGTTTATTTATTTTCAAACCTAATTAACCATTGTGTGTGTGAGAGAGATAAAAAGGTGGATGACCTCAGAATCTGGCATCCATTGGTAATGGACTTTTAGAAATTTTAAAATGAACAGAGTGTGATATAAATACATTTCTCACAAATATGAACAATTAAAATTTATCTCTTACTTTTATATACAAAATTTTGAAAGGCTACATGTGCTTACTAGTTCGGGATAGACATACTATGTTCATATAAACTCACAGACAGATTTTCATATATATATATATATATATATATATATATATATATATATATATATATATATATATATATCAGGGGCGGCTCCTCAATAAGTGCGTACTGCCGCCTGTCGTGGAAAAAACAATATTTTTGCTATGCTATATTTTAATAAATTTTTATTTACTTTTTTACCTCCTGCATTCAACAAACAAAATTAGTATATCGAGGATCGCAGAGAGTCGGCAGCCATTAATACAGAATACAGAATCATAATAAGTATAGTGTTAATCGTTGCAGATGTTATATACATCCATATAAAGCAGACGGGCGGCGGTGTGTATTTTTCGGCGCTCTCACGAAATGCGATACTTCAGTGCGAAATGATCACCGAATCTTCGTCGAAAACGACCGAATAAGCAATCAGTTGTGCGCGATAAAATTACACACTTCCAGTTTGTACTGGACTTTTGGCAGAGCGTGTGTACCTACTACGTAGTAATTTTCGTCTTCGCGTCGGATTGATTTTTAATTAGATCATTTCGTTGTTGTTTACATGTTGTAACACGACAATTATTAGTATGACGGTTACTACTTCGGGTTGTTAATAAGTGGACAAAATAATTGTGATACTGTGATTAATTCAGTGGATATTTTAAATTTAAAGGTTAACTTTTTAAGGGACTTTTTAACTACTATAACGTATAACCAACTAAAGGAAAACTTGGTAAGTAGTTAATAATTATTAAGTTTAGTAAGTAGGTTCTTTATAATACATTTTCGGGGAAAAAATAGGCGAGCCCTTCATTTTTAGTGAATTTTTATTTTAAAAAATTCACTAATAAAGAGGTATCGATGGAGAGACTTTGCAAACAAATTTTCAAATGAGCGCGAACTAGGACCCCTAGAATCCGGGGTCAGCTTAAATTTTTATATGTTTATATATATATATATATATATATATATATATATATATATATATATATATATATGTATGTATGTATCCAACCGATAACTCAAATAAGCAACTGATTTCGATGAAACTCGGCAAGTGCCTTTCTTTTATTAATGGCTTGGATGAGTTCGTTAGTCAGGATGTATATATATATATATATATATATATATATATATATATATATATATATATATATATATATATATATATATATATATATATATATATATATATATATATATGTATGTATGTATATGTATGTATGTATGTATGTATGTATGTATCCAACCGATAACTCAAAAAATGAGCAACTGTTTTCGATGAAACTCGGCAAATGCCCTTCTTTTATTAATGGCTTGGATGAGTTCGTTAGTCAGGAAAATCGAATAACGTTTTCCGGGAAAATTTTGAGTTTTGTTTCAAAAAAATCTTTTTTTCCGAAAATTACAAAGGTATTTTAATGAAATATGGTGGATATGTTGCCTTGTAAAAGACCTTACTACACACTAAAACTCAACTTTCTACGTTTTTAGAAAATTGAGTTTTTCAAATTTTGAGTTTTCTTTTGAAAAAAAAATTTTCTCCGAAAGTTACAAAGTTATTTTGATGAAATTTAGTGGATAGGTTGCCCTGGGTAAGATCCCACTATATACCAAAATTCAATTTTCTAGGTTTGTAGAAACTTGAGTTATTCAAATTTAAAGCATTTAATAAAAATTTACTACCGTAACGCACTTGCTGCGTCCCGAACTATTTTTTCTTGCGCACCCCCAATGCATTAAGGCACGAGCCGCTACTGATATACTATATATATATATATATATATATATATATATATATATATATATATATATATATATATATATATATATATATATATATATATATATATATATATATATATATATATTTGTGTGTGTATGTATTCTGTCATTAGAATGATTTTTTGTATTTATTAATTTCTATTGCTTTTTTTCCTTACCAATTATTGGGAATGAACAGGAAATAGTGGTGTAAAATTACCTTAATTTATACTTTTGGTAATTTACAGGTTTTAATTGCCAAAATTAATTACTTATGTGATCAATTTGTCACTTGAATTACTGTGGTAATTTACCTTAATATATTTATTTAATTAACATCAAATTACCGTGCTTTACCGTAAGCTACAAGTAAAAAAAATTGCGAGCTTAATTTGTAAATAAGTGCAAATTGAATATGTCTCGTATTTTGAAAATTTAGGTTTGAAAAATAGAGAAACACATTCAGCGTGTACATTTTTTGGAATAAAATCTTCTGTTTTTCCAAAGAAGCATGTATTAAAAAAATATTTTTGTAATGGTTTTTCAGTCAATACATAATATTGACTTGGAAATAAAATGAACGTGTGTAAATATCGGCGTTGGATACTGTCGAACATAGAATTGCTTCATTTGTTATTGTTTGTGAATAAAAAATAATACTAATCGTTTACTTTTAAATATTATTTTACGTAAGCACTATAAGCTATTTTATCAAAATCAAAACATCGACTGTGACGACTGCCTAAATGTTTTTACTTACTTTTTAACAATGTGAACCCCCCAACAATGGCCTAATAATCTCCGGCGGTCGGCAGTAATTCCCCAGATCGCATATCGCCGACACTGAACTCGCTGACGAACGTCGCTTTAGAGAAATATGGTAAATTACTAGAAACCTCGTAAACCACGCAAATTTTTTATCACAAAAATCTGTGACTTATCTTGTCAATTACCGGCACGCGGTAATTTATTTCTAGTAATAACTTACGGTAAATTTCCACGGTAATTTACCAGTTAACATCTCTGACAGGGACACAATTTCCTGGGACGATGTAATTTGCTGACCAAAATAAATGTTGCCGACCGAGGCTTTAATCTTTAAGTATTTCTTTGATATTTCACATTTTGTATCCTAATGTTGATCTCTTTTTGCTACCGACGTTTCACAAAAAAATCTTAATATTTAAGGGTAGTTTACTCTTGATGTTTTTTCGTTTTTAAGTGCGACCAGAGAAAGTGTAAATGCGACCAAGCTATAAATTTACACAGAATTACTGCTGGCAACTGTCTTTCCGCTACCAAAGTTTCACAAAAAAATATTCATATTTAAGGGTAGTTTACTCTAGGGGTTTTTTAGTTTTTTAATGCGACCAGAGAAAGTATTAATGCGACCAAGCTATAAATTTACACAGAATCACTGCTGGCTACTGTCTTTCCGCTACCAAAGTTTCACAAAAAAATATTCATATTTAAGGGTAGTTTACTCTTGAAGTTTTTTAATTTTTTAGTGCGACCAGAAAAAGTATGAATGCGACCAAGCTTTAAATTCACACAGAATCACTGCGGGTAACTGTCTTTCCGATACCTAAATTTCACAAAAAAATATTCATATTTAAGGGTAGTTTACTCTTGAAGTTTTTTAATTTTTTAGTGCGACCAGAAAAAGTATTAATGCGACCAAGCTTTAAATTTACACAGAATCACTGCTGGCTACTGTCTTTCCGCTACCAAAGTTTCACAAAAAAATATTCATATTTAAGGGTAGTTTACTCTTAAGGTTTTTTCATTTTTTAGTGCGACCAGAAAAAGTATTAATGCGACAAAGCTTTAAATTTACACAGAATCACTGCTGGCTACTGTCTTTCCGCTACCAAAGTTTCACAAAAAAATATTCATATTTAAGGGTAGTTTACTCTTGAAGGTTTTTAATTTTTTAGTGCGACCAGAAAGAGTATGAATGCGACCAACCTATAAATTTACAGAGAATCACTGCTGCTAACTGTCTTACCGATACCAAAGTGTCACAAAAAAATATTCATATTTAAGGGTAGTGTACTCTTGAGGTTTTTTCGTTTTTTAGTGCGACCAGAGAAAGTGTAACTACGACCAAGCTATAAATTTACACAGAATCACTGCTGGCTACTGTCTTTCCGCTACCAAAGTTTCACAAAAAAATATTCATATTTAAGGGTAGTTTACTGTTGGGGTTTTTTCGTTTTTTAGTGCGACCAGAGAAAGTATGAATGCGACCAAGCTATAAATTTACACAAAATCACTGCTGGCAACTGTCTTTCTGCTGCCAAAGTTTCACAAAAAAATATTCATATTTAAGGGTACTTTACTCTTGATGTTTTTTGGTTTTTTAGTGCGACCAGAGAAAGTGTAAATGCGACCAAGCCAGAAATTTACACAGAATCACTGCTGGCTACTGTCTTTCTGCTACCAAAGTTTCACAAAAAAATATTCATATTTAAGGGTAGTGTACTCTTGAGGTTTTTTGTTTTTTTAGTGCGACCAGAGAAAGTGTAAATGCGACCAAGCTATAAATTTACACAGAATCACTGCTGGCTACTGTCTTTCCACTACCAAAGTTTCATAAAAAAATATTCATATTTAAGGGTAGTTTACTCTTGAGGATTTTTCGTTTTTTAGTGCGACCAGAGAAAGTATGAATGCGACCAAGCTATAAATTTACACAGATCACTGGTGCTAACTATCTTTCTGCTGCCAAAGTTTCACAAAAATATATTCATATTTATGGGTAGTTTACTGTTGGGGTTTTTTCGTTTTTTAGTGCGACCAGAGAAAGTATGAACGCGACCAAGCTATAAATTTACACAGAATCACTGCTGGCTACTGTCTTTCTGCTACCAAAGTTTCACAAAAAAATATTCATATTTAAGGGTAGTGTACTCTTGAGGTTTTTTGTTTT